>OY804588.1:85026828-85626828 GCA_963680875.1 Bathymodiolus brooksi | reverse complement strand
TTGTACTGCTCCCTGTAATGTGTTTGTATACTGCTCTTATAGATGTAATTTTTGTTCTGCGACCTTTAGTGGCAGTTTGTACTGCTCCCTGTAATGTGTTTTTTTACTGCCCTACTAACTGTGGTTTTGTTCTGCGACCTCTAATGGTAGTTTGTACTGCTCCCTGTAATGGGTTTTTTCTACTGCTCTTCTAGCTGTGGTTTTATTCTGCGAACTCTAGTGCCAGTTTGTTTTGCTCCCTGTAACGTGTTTTTCTACTGATCTTCTAGCAGTAGATTTTGTTCTGCAACCTCTAGTGGCAGTTTGTACTGCTCCCTGTAATGTGTTTATCTACTGCTCTTCTAGCAGTAGTTTTTGTTCTGCAACCTCTAGTGGCAGTTTGTACTGCTCCCTCTAATGTGTTTATCTCTGCTCTTCTAGCAGTAGTTTTTGCTCTGCGACCTCTAGTGGCAGTTTGTACTGTTTCCTGTAATGTGCTTTGCTACCACTCTTTTAGTTGTGGTTTTATTCTGCGACCGCTAGTGGCAGTTTGTACTCCTTCCTTTAATGTGCTTTACTATTGCTCTTTTAGTTGTGTACTGCTCCCTCTGATGGTGATTTTGTACTGCTCTTTGCAAAGGGTATTTCTCTGTAATATTTCTTCCAATTTGCATATTTAAATTGTTCCCTCTAATTGGTATTTCATGTACTGATCACACAAATAGTTATTTTACACTGTTCCCTATAACTTGTGTTTCATGTACTGATCGCACAAATGGTCATTTGCAATTATTCCCTCTAATTGGTATTTCATGTACTGATCACACAAATGGTTATTTTCAATTATTCCCTCTAATTGGTATTTCATGTACTGATCACACAAATTGTTATTTCACATTGTCCACTCTAATTGGTATTTCAAGTACATATCACATAGCTGGTTATTTTACATTGTTCATTCTAATTGGTATTTCATGTACTGATCACACAAATGGTTATTATACATTGTTCCCTCTAATTGGTATTTCATGTACTGATCACATAAATGGGTATTTCACACTGTTCCCTCTAATTGGTATTTCATGCACTCATCACACAAATGGTTAGTTTACATTGTTCATTTTAATTACTGTTTCATGTACTGATCACACAAATTGTTATTTTCCATTGTTGCCTCTAATTAGTATTTCATGTACTCATCACACAAGTTGTTATTTTACACTGTTCCCTCTAATTGGTATTTCATGTACTGATCACACAAATGGTTATTTTACATTGTTCCCTCTAATTTATATTTCATGTACTGATCACATAAATGATTATTTTACATTATTCCCTCTAATTAGTGTTTCATGCATTGATCACACAAATGGTTATTTTACAATGTTTCCCTCTTATTGGTATTTCATGTACTCATCACAGAAATGGTTATTCTACATTGTTCCCTCTAATTGGTATTTCATGTATTGATTAAACACAAATGGTTATTTTACACTGTTCCCTTTAATTGGTATTTCATATACTGATCACACAATTGGTTATTTTACACTGTTCCCTTTAATTGGTATTTCATATACTGATCACACAATTGGTTATTTTACATTGTCCCCTCTAATTGGTATTTCATGTACTCATCACACAAATTGTTTTATTACATTATTCCCTCTAATTGGTGTTTCATGCATTGATCACACAAATGGTTATTTTACAATGTTTCCCTCTTATTGGTATTTCATGTACTCATCACCGAAATGGTTATTCTACATTGTTCCCTCTAATTGGTATTTCATGTATTGATTAAACACAAATGGTTATTTTACACTGTTCCCTTTAATTGGTATTTCATATACTGATCACACAATTGGTTATTTTACACTGTTCCCTTTAATTGGTATTTCATATACTGATCACACAATTGGTTATTTTACATTGTTCCCTCTAATTGGTATTTCATGTACTCATCACACAAATGGTTATTTAACAATGTTTCCCTCTAATTGGTATATCTTGTAATGATCACATAAATGGTTATTTTACACTGTTCCCTTTAATTGGTATTTCATATACTGATCACACAATTGGTTATTTTACATTGTTCCCTCTAATTGGTATTTCATGTACTCATCACACAAATGGTTATTTAACAATGTTTCCCTCTAATTGGTATATCTTGTAATGATCACATAAGTGGTTATTTTACATTGTTCATTCTAATTGGTATGTCATGTACTGATCACACTGATGGTTATTTTACATTGTTCCCTCTAATTGGTATTTCATGCACTCATCACACAAATGGTTATTATACATTGCTTGCTGTAATTGGTGTTTCATGTATTGATCACACAAATTGTTATTTTACATTGTTCCCTCTAATTGGTATTTCATGCACTCATCACACAAATGGTTATTATACATTGCTTGCTGTAATTGGTGTTTCATGTACTGATCACACAAATGGTTATTTTACATTGTTCCCTCTAATTGGTATTTCATGTACTCATCACTCAAATGGTTATTTTACATTGTTTCTTCTAATTGGTATTTCATGTACTGATCGCACAAATGGTTATTTTACACTGTTCCCTTTAATTGGTATTTCATATACTGATCACACAATTGGTTATTTTACACTGTTCCCTCTAATTGGTATTTCATATACTGATCACACAATTGGTTATTTTACATTGTTCCCTCTAATTGGTATTTCATGTACTCATCACACAAATTGTTATTTTACATTATTCCCTCTAATTGGTGTTTCATGCATTGATCACACAAATGGTTATTTTACAATGTTTCCCTCTTATTGGTATTTCATGTACTCATCACCGAAATGGTTATTCTACATTGTTCCCTCTAATTGGTATTTCATGTATTGATTAAACACAAATGTTTATTTTACACTGTTCCCTTTAATTGGTATTTCATATACTGATCACACAATTGGTTATTTTACACTGTTCCCTTTAATTGGTATTTCATATACTGATCACACAATTGGTTATTTTACATTGTTCCCTCTAATTGGTATTTCATGTACTCATCACACAAATGGTTATTTAACAATGTTTCCCTCTAATTGGTATATCTTGTAATGATCACATAAATGGTTATTTTACACTGTTCCCTTTAATTGGTATTTCATATACTGATCACACAATTGGTTATTTTACATTGTTCCCTCTAATTGGTATTTCATGTACTCATCACACAAATGGTTATTTAACAATGTTTCCCTCTAATTGGTATATCTTGTAATGATCACATAAATGGTTATTTTACATTGTTCATTCTAATTGGTATGTCATGTACTGATCACACTGATGGTTATTTTACATTGTTCCCTCTAATTGGTATTTCATGCACTCATCACACAAATGGTTATTATACATTGCTTGCTGTAATTGGTGTTTCATGTATTGATCACACAAATTGTTATTTTACATTGTTCCCTCTAATTGGTATTTCATGCACTCATCACACAAATGGTTATTATACATTGCTTGCTGTAATTGGTGTTTCATGTACTGATCACACAAATGGTTATTTTACATTGTTCCCTCTAATTGGTATTTCATGTACTCATCACTCAAATGGTTATTTTACATTGTTTCTTCTAATTGGTATTTCATGTACTGATCGCACAAATGGTTATTTTACACTGTTCCCTTTAATTGGTATTTCATATACTGATCACACAATTGGTTATTTTACACTGTTCCCTTTAATTGGTATTTCATATACTGATCACACAATTGGTTATTTTACATTGTTCCCTCTAATTGGTATTTCATGTACTCATCACACAAATTGTTATTTTACATTATTCCCTCTAATTGGTGTTTCATGCATTGATCACACAAATGGTTATTTTACAATGTTTCCCTCTTATTGGTATTTCATGTACTCATCACCGAAATGGTTATTCTACATTGTTCCCTCTAATTGGTATTTCATGTATTGATTAAACACAAATGGTTATTTTACACTGTTCCCTTTAATTGGTATTTCATATACTGATCACACAATTGGTTATTTTACACTGTTCCCTTTAATTGGTATTTCATATACTGATCACACAATTGGTTATTTTACATTGTTCCCTCTAATTGGTATTTCATGTACTCATCACACAAATGGTTATTTAACAATATTTCCCTCTAATTGGTATATCTTGTAATGATCACATAAATGGTTATTTTACACTGTTCCCTTTAATTGGTATTTCATATACTGATCACACAATTGGTTATTTTACATTGTTCCCTCTAATTGGTATTTCATGTACTCATCACACAAATGGTTATTTAACAATGTTTCCCTCTAATTGGTATATCTTGTAATGATCACATAAATGGTTATTTTACATTGTTCATTCTAATTGGTATGTCATGTACTGATCACACTGATGGTTATTTTACATTGTTCCCTCTAATTGGTATTTCATGCACTCATCACACAAATGGTTATTATACATTGCTTGCTGTAATTGGTGTTTCATGTATTGATCACACAAATTGTTATTTTACATTGTTCCCTCTAATTGGTATTTCATGCACTCATCACACAAATGGTTATTATACATTGCTTGCTGTAATTGGTGTTTCATGTACTGATCACACAAATGGTTATTTTACATTGTTCCCTCTAATTGGTATTTCATGTACTCATCACTCAAATGGTTATTTTACATTGTTTCTTCTAATTGGTATTTCATGTACTGATCGCACAAATGGTTATTTTACATTGTTCCCACTAATTGGTATTTCATGCACTCATCACACAAATGGTTATTATACATTGCTTGCTGTAATTGGTGTTTCATGTATTGATCACACAAATTGTTATTATACATTGCTTGTTGTAATTGGTATTTCATGTACTGATCACATAAATGGTTATTTTACATTGTTCCCTCTAATTGGTATTTCATGTACTGATCACACAAATGGTTATTTTACATTGTTCCCTCTAATTGGTATTTCATGTACTTATCACATAAATGGTTATTTTACATTGTTTCTTCTAATTGGTATTTCATGTACTGATCACACAAATGGTTATTTTACATTGTTCCCTCTAATTGGTATGTCATGCACTCATCACACAAATGGTTATTATACATTGCTTGCTGTAATTAGTGTTTCATGTATTGATCACACAAATTGTTATTTTACATTATTCCCTCTAATTGGTGTTTCATGTATTGATCACACAAATTGTTATTATACATTGCTTGCTGTAATTGGTATTTCATGTACTGATCACATAAATGGTTATTTTACATTGTTTCTTCTAATTGGTATTTCATGTACTGATCACACAAATGGTTATTTTACATTGTTCCCTCTAATTGGTATTTCATGCACTCATCACACAAATGGTTATTATACATTGCTTGCTGTAATTAGTGTTTCATGCATTGATCACACAAATTGTTATTTTACATTATTCCCTCTAATTGGTGTTTCATGTATTGATCACACAAATTGTTATTTTACATTGTTCCCTCTAATTGGTATTTCATGTACTGATCACACAAATGGTTATTTTACATTGTTCCCTCTAATTGGTATTTCATGTACTGATCACATAAATGGTTATTTTACATTGTTTCTTCTAATTGGTATTTCATGTACTGATCACACAAATGGTTATTTTACATTGTTCCCTCTAATTGGTATTTCATGCACTCATCACACAAATGGTTATTATACATTGCTTGCTGTAATTAGTGTTTCATGTATTGATCACACAAATTGTTATTTTACATTATTCCCTCTAATTGGTGTTTCATGTATTGATCACACAAATTGTTATTTTACATTATTCCCTCTAATTGGTGTTTCATGTATTGATCACACAAATGTATATTTTACAATGTTTCCCTCTTATTGGTATTTCATGTACTCATCACCGAAATGGTTATTCTACATTGTTCCCTCTAATTGGTATTTCATGTATTAATTAAACACAAATGGTTATTTTACACTGTTCCCTTTAATTGGTATTTCACATACTGATCACACAATTGGTTATTTTACACTGTTCCCTTTAATTGGTATTTCATATACTGATCACACAATTGGTTATTTTATATTGTTCCCTCTAATTGGTATTTCATGTACTCATCACACAAATGGTTATTTAACAATGTTTCCCTCTAATTGGTATTTCATGTACTGATCACATTAATGGTTATTTTCCATTGTTCCCTCGAATTGGTATTACAAGTACTCATCACACAAATGGTTATTTAACAATGTTTCCCTCTAATTGGTTTTTCATGTATTGATCACACAAATAGTTATTTTACATTTATCATTCTAATTGGTATTTCATGGATTGATCACACAAATGGTTATTTTACATTGTTCCTTCTAATTGGTATTTCATGTACTGATCACATAAATGGTTATTTTACATTGTTCATTGTAATTAATATTTCATGTATTGATCACACAAATGGTTATTTCACATAGTTCCTCTAATTGGTATTTCATGTATTGATCACACAAATGGTTATTTCATATTGTTCCCTCTAATTAGTGTTTCATGTACTCATCACACAAATGGTTATTTAACAATGTTTCCTGTAATTGGTATTTCATGTAGTGATCACATAAATGGTTATTTTACATTTTTCCCTCTAATTAGTGTTTCATGTACTGATCACACAAATGGTTATTTTACATTGTTCCCTCTAATTGGTATTTCAAGTACTCATCACACAAATGGTTATCTTACATTGTTTCCTCTAATTGGTATTTCATGCACTGATCACACAAATGGTTATTTTACATTGTTTCCTCTAATTGGTATTTCATTTACTGATCACACAAATGGTTATTTAACATTATTCACTCTAATTGGTATTTCATGTACTGATCACACAAATGGTTATTTCGCATTGTTCCCTCTAATTAGTGTTTCATGTACTGATCACACAAACGGTTATTTCACATTATTCCCTCTAATTGGTATTTCATGTACTGATCACACAAATGGTTATTTTACATTGTTCCCTCTATTTAGTGTTTCATGTATTGATCACACAAACGGATATTTTACATTATTCCCTCTAATTGGTATTTCATGTTCTGATCATATAAATGGTTATTTTACATTGTTTATTCTAATTGTTATTGCATGTACTGATCGCATAAATGGTTATTTTACAATGTTTCCCTCTAATTGGTATTTCATGTACTCATCACCGAAATGGTTATTCTACATTGATCCCTCTAATTGGTATTTCATGTATTGATCACACAAATGGTTATTTTACACTGTTCCTTTTAATTGGTATTTCATATACTGATCACACAATTGGTTATTTTACAATGTTCCCTTTAATTGGTATTTCCTATACTGATCACACAAATGGTTATTTTACTTTATTCCTTCTAATTAGTGTTTCATGTACTGATCACATAAATGGTTGTTTTACATTTTTTCCTCTAATTGGTATTTCATATACTCATCTCACAAATGATTATTTTACACTGTTCCTTTTAATTGGTATTTCAGACACTGATCACACAATTGGTTATTTTACACTGTTCCATTTAATTGGTATTTCAAATACTGATCACACAAATGGTTATTTTACATTATTCCCTCTAATTAGTGTTTCATGTACTGATCACACAAATGGTTATTTTACATTCTTTCCTCTAATTGGTATTTCATGTACTGATCACACAAATGGTTATTTTACATTGTTCCCTCTAATTGGTATTTCATGTACTGATCACACAAATGGTTATTTTACATTGTTTCCTCTAATTGGTATTTCATGTACTGATCACACAAATGGTTATTTTACATTTTTTCCTCTAATTGGTATTTCATGTACTGATCACCCAAATAGTTATTTTACATTGTTCTTTCTAATTGGTATTGCATGCATTGATCACACAAATGGTTATTTTACATTGTTCCTTCTAATTGGTATTTCAAGTACTGATCACACAAATGGTTATTTTACATTGTTCCTTCTAATTGGTATTTCATGTATTGATCACACAAATGGTTATTTTACATTGTTCATTCTAATTGGTATTTCATGTACTGATCACCCAAATAGTTATTTTACATTGTTTCCTTTAATTGGTATTTCATGTACTGATCACACAAATGGTTATTTTACATTTTTTCCTCTAATTGGTATTTCATGTACTGATCACCCAAATAGTTATATTACATTGTTCTTTCTAATTGGTATTGCATGCATTGATCACACAAATGGTTATTTTACATTGTTCCCTCTAATTGGTATTTCATGTACTGATCACACAAATGGTTATTTTACATTGTTTCCTTTAATTGGTATTTCATGTACTGATCACACAAATGGTTATTTTACATTTTTTCCTCTAATTGGTATTTCATGTACTGATCACCCAAATAGTTATTTTACATTGTTCTTTCTAATTGGTATTGCATGCATTGATCACACAAATGGTTATTTTACATTGTTCCCTCTAATTGGTATTTCATGTACTGATCACACAAATGGTTATTTTACATTGTTCCTTCTAATTGGTATTTCATGTACTGATCACACAAATGGTTATTTTACATTGTTCATTCTAATTGGTATTTCATGTATTGATCACACAAATGGTTATTTTACATTGTTCCTTCTAATTGGTATTTCATGTACTGATCACCCAAATAGTTATTTTACATTGTTTCCTTTAATTGGTATTTCATTTACTGATCACACAAATGGTTATTTAACATTATTCCCTCTAATTGGTATTTCATGTACTGATCACACAAATGGTTATTTCGCCTTGTTCCCTCTAATTAGTGTTTCATGTACTGATCACACAAACGGTTATTTCACATTATTCCCTCTAATTGGTATTTCATGTACTGATCACACAAATGGTTATTTTCATGTATTGATCACACAAATGGTTATTTTACATTGTTCCTTCTAATTGGTATTTCATGTACTGATCACACAAATGGTTATTTTACATTGTTCATTCTAATTGGTATTTCATGTATTGATCACACAAATGGTTATTTTACATTGTTCCTTCTAATTGGTATTTCATGTACTGATCACCCAAATAGTTATTTTACATTGTTTCCTTTAATTGGTATTTCATTTACTGATCACACAAATGGTTATTTAACATTATTCCCTCTAATTGGTATTTCATGTACTGATCACACAAATGGTTATTTCGCCTTGTTCCCTCTAATTAGTGTTTCATGTACTGATCACACAAACGGTTATTTCACATTATTCCCTCTAATTGGTATTTCATGTACTGATCACATAAATGGTTATTTTACATTGTTTCTTCTAATTGTTATTGCATGTACCGATCACATAAATGGTTATTTTACAATGTTTCCCTCTAATTGGTATTTCATGTACTCATCACCGAAATGGTTATTCTACATTGTTCCCTCTAATTGGTATTTCATGTATTGATCACACAAATGGTTATTTTACACTGTTCCTTTTAATTGGTAGTTCATATACTGATCACACAATTGATTATTTTACACTGTTCCCTTTAATTGGTATTTCACATACTGATCACACAAATGGTTATTTTACATTATTCCTTCTAATTAGTGTTTCATGTACTGATCACACAAATGGTTGTTTTACATTGTTTCCTCTAATTGGTATTTCATGTACTCATCTCACAAATGGTTATTTTACACTGTTCATTTTAATTGGTATTTCATACACTGATAACACAATTGGTTATTTTACACTGTT
This sequence comes from Bathymodiolus brooksi, assembly GCA_963680875.1. Classification (NCBI taxonomy): domain Eukaryota; kingdom Metazoa; phylum Mollusca; class Bivalvia; order Mytilida; family Modiolidae; genus Bathymodiolus; species Bathymodiolus brooksi. The sequence continues at coordinate 85,617,092 of OY804588.1, read as the reverse complement.
TCATTTAATTGGTATTTCAAATACTGATCACACAAATGGTTATTTTACATTATTCCCTCTAATTAGTGTTTCATGTACTGATCACACAAATGGTTATTTTACATTCTTTCCTCTAATTGATATTTCATGTACTGATCACACAAATGGATATTTTTCCATTGTTCCCTCTAAATGGTATTTCATGCACTCATCACACAAATGGTTATTTTACATTGTTCCCTCTAATTGTTATTTCATGTACTGATCACACAAATGGTTATTTTACATTGTTTCCTCTAATTGGTATTTCATGTACTGATCACACAAATGGTTATTTTACATTATTCACTCTAATTGGTATTTCATTTACTGATCACACAAATGGTTATTTCGCATTGTTCCCTCTAATTAATGTTTCATGTACTGATCACACAAATGGTTATTTTACATTCTTTCCTCTAATTGGTATTTCATGTACTGATCACACAAATGGTTATTTTACATTGTTTATTCTAATTGTTATTGCATGTACTGATCGCATAAATGGTTATTTTACAATGTTTCCCTCTAATTGGTATTTCATGTACTCATCACCGAAATGGTTATTCTACATTGTTCCCTCTAATTGGTATTTCATGTATTGATCACACAAATGGTTATTTTACACTGTTTCTTTTAATTGGTATCTCATATACTGATCACACAATTGTTTATTTTACACTGTTCCCTTTAATTGGTATTTCATATACTGATCACACAAATGGTTATTTTACTTTATTCCTTCTAATTAGTGTTTCATGTACTGATCACACAAATGGTTGTTTTACATTGTTTCCTCTAATTGGCATTTCATGTATTCATCTCACAAATGGTTATTTTACACTGTTCCTTTTAATTGGTATTTCATACACTGATCACACAATTGGTTATTTTACACTGTTCTATTTAATTGGTATTTCAAATACTGATAACACAAATGGTTATTTTACATTATTCCCTCTAATTAGTGTTTCATGTAGTGATCACACAAATGGTTATTTTACATTCTTTCCTCTAATTGGTATGTCATGTACTGATCACACAAATGGATATTTTTCCATTGTTCCCTCTAAATGGTATTTCATGCACCCATCACACAAATGGTTATTTTACATTGTTCCCTCTAATTGGTATTTCATGTACTGATCACAAAAATGGTTATTTTACATTGTTTCCTCTAATTGGTATTTCATGTACTGATCACACAAATGGTTATTTTACATTATTCACTCTAATTGGTATTTCATGTACTGATCACACAAATGGTTATTTTCCATTATTCCCTCTAATTAGTGTTTCATGTACTGATCACACAAATGGTTATTTTACATTGTTCCTTTAATTGGTATTTCATTTACTGATAACACAAATGGTTATTTCGCATTGTTCCCTCTAATTAGTGTTTCATGTACTGATCACACAAACGGTTATTTCACATTATTCCCTCTAATTGGTATGTCATGTACTGATCACACAAATGGTTATTTTACATTGTTCCCTCTAATTAGTGTTTCATGTACTGATCACACAAACGGATATTTTACATTATTCCCTCTAATTGGTATTGCATATACTGATCACATAAATGGTTATTTTACATTGTTTATTCTAATTGTTATTGCATGTACTGATCGCATAAATGGTTATTTTACAATGTTTCCCTCTAATTGGTATTTCATGTACCCATTACCGAAATGGTTATTCTACATTGTTCCCTCTAATTGGTATTTCATGTATTGATCACACAAATGGTTATTTTACACTGTTCCTTTTAATTGGTAGTTCATATACTGATCACACAATTGGTTATTTTACACTGTTCCCTTTAATTGGTATTTCATATACTGATCACACAAATGGTTATTTTACATTATTCCTTCTAATTAGTGTTTCATGTACTGATCACACAAATGGTTGTCTTACATTGTTTCCTCTAATTGGTATTTCATGTACTCATCACCGAAATGGTTATTCTACATTGTTCCCCCTAATTGGTATTTCATGTATTGATCACACAAATGGTTATTTTACACTGTTCTATTTAATTGGTATTTCAAATACTGATCACACAAATGGTTATTTTACATTATTCCCTCTAATTAGTGTTTCATGTACTGATCACACAAATGGTTATTTTACATTCTTTCCTCTAATTGGTATTTCATGTACTGATCACACAAATGGATATTTTTCCATTTTTCCCTCTAAATGGTATTTCATGCACTCATCACACAAATGGTTATTTTACATTGTTCCCTCTAATTGGTATTTCATGTACTGATCACACAAATGGTTATTTTACATTGTTTCCTCTAATTGGTATTTCATGTACTGATCACACAAATGGTTATTTTACATTATTCACTCTAATCGGTATTTCATGTACTGATCACACAAATGGTTATTTCGCATTGTTACCTCTAATTAGTGTTTCATGTACTGATCACACAAATGGTTATTTCACATTATTCCCTCTAATTGGTATTTCATGTACTGATCACACAAATGGTTATTTTACATTTTTCCCTCTAATTGGTATGTCATGTACTGATTACACAAATGGTTATTTCGCATTGTTCCCTCTAATTAGTGTTTCATGTACTGATCACACAAACGGTTATTTCACATTATTCCCTCTAATTGGTATTTCATGTACTGATCACACAAATGGTTATTTTACATTGTTTATTCTAATTGTTATTGCATGTACTGATCGCATAAATGGTTATTTTACAATGTTTCCCTCTAATTGGTATTTCATGTACTCATCACCGAAATGGTTATTTTACATTATTCCCTCTAATTGGTATTTCATGTATTGATCACACAAATGATTATTTTACACTGTTCCCTTTAATTGGTATTTCATATACTGATCACACAATTGGTTATTTTACACTGTTCCGTTTAATTGGTATTTCATATACTGATCAAACAAATGGTTATTTTACATTATTACCTCTAATTAGTGTTTCATGTACTGATCACACAAATGGTTATTTTACATTGTTTCCTCTAATTGGTATTTCATGTACTCATCACACAAATGGTTATTTTACACTGTTCCTTTTAATTGGTATTTCATACACTGATCACACAATTGGTTATTTTACACTGTTCCCTTTAATTGGTATTTCATGTACTGATCACACAAATGGTTATTTTACATTATTCACTCTAATCGGTATTTCATGTACTGATCACACAAATGGTTATTTCGCATTGTTACCTCTAATTAGTGTTTCATGTACTGATCACACAAATGGTTATTTCACATTATTCCCTCTAATTGGTATTTCATGTACTGATCACACAAATGGTTATTTTACATTTTTCCCTCTAATTGGTATGTCATGTACTGATTACACAAATGGTTATTTCGCATTGTTCCCTCTAATTAGTGTTTCATGTACTGATCACACAAACGGTTATTTCACATTATTCCCTCTAATTGGTATTTCATGTACTGATCACACAAATGGTTATTTTACATTGTTTATTCTAATTGTTATTGCATGTACTGATCGCATAAATGGTTATTTTACAATGTTTCCCTCTAATTGGTATTTCATGTACTCATCACCGAAATGGTTATTTTACATTATTCCCTCTAATTGGTATTTCATGTATTGATCACACAAATGGTTATTTTACACTGTTCCCTTTAATTGGTATTTCATATACTGATCACACAATTGGTTATTTTACACTGTTCCGTTTAATTGGTATTTCATATACTGATCAAACAAATGGTTATTTTACATTATTACCTCTAATTAGTGTTTCATGTACTGATCACACAAATGGTTATTTTACATTGTTTCCTCTAATTGGTATTTCATGTACTCATCACACAAATGGTTATTTTACACTGTTCCTTTTAATTGGTATTTCATACACTGATCACACAATTGGTTATTTTACACTGTTCCCTTTAATTGGTATTTCATATACTGATCACACAAATGGTTATTTTACATTATTCCCTCTAATTAGTGTTTCATGTACTGATCACACAAATGGTTATTTCACATTTTTCCCTCTAATTGGTATTTCATGTACTGATCACAAAAATGGATATTTTTACCTTGTTCCCTCTAAATGGTATTTCATACACTCCTCACACAAATGATTATTTAACATTGTTCCCTCTAATTGGTATTTCATGTATTGATCACACAAAAGGTTATTTTACATTATTCCCTCTAATTAGTGTTTCATGTACTGATCACACAAATGGTTATTTTCCATTGTTTCCTCTAATTGGTATTTCATGTAGTGATAACACAAATGGTTATTTCACATTGTTCCCTCTAATTGGTATTTCATGTACTGATCACAAAAATTGTTATTTTACATTGTTTCCTGTAATTGGTATTTCATGTACTGATCACATAAAAGATTGTTTTACATTATTCCCTCTAATTGGTATTTCATGTACTCATCACACAAATGGTTATTTTCCATTGTTTCCTCTAATTGGTATTTCATGTAGTGATCACACAAATGGTTATTTCACATTGTTCCCTCTAAATGGTATTTCATGTATTGATCACACAAATGGTTATTTTACATTATTCCCTCTAATTAGTGTTTCATGTACTCATCACACAAATGGTTATTTTGCATTATTCCCTCTAATTAGTGTTTCAAGTACTGATCACACAAATGGTTATTTTTCCATTGGTCCTCTAATTGGTATTTCATGTACTGATCACAAAAATGGTTATTTCACATTGTTTCATCTAATTGATATTTCATACACTCATCACACAAATGGTTATTTTACATTATTCCCTCTAATTAGTGTTTCAAGAACTGATCACACAAATGGTTATTTTACATTGTTCATTCTAATTGGTATTTCATGTACTGATCACACAAATGGTTATTTTGCATTATTCCCTCTAATTGGTATTCCATGTACTGATCACACAAATGGATATTTTTTCATTGTTCCCTCTAATTGGTATTTCATGTACTGATCACAAAAATTGTTATTTTACATTGTTTCCTGTAATTGGTATTTCATGTACTGATCACACAAATGGTTATTTTGCATTATTCCCTCTAATTGGTATTCCATGTACTGATCACACAAATGGGTATTTCACATTGTTCCCTCTAATTGGTATTTCATGTACTGATCACACAAATGGATATGTTTTCCATTGATCCCTCTAATTGGTTGTTCATGCATTGATCACACAAATGGTTATTTTACATTGTTCCCTCTAATTGGTATTTCATGTATTGATCACACAAATGGTTATTTTACATTGTTCCCGCTAATTGGTATTCCATGTACTGATCACACAAATCGTTATCTTACATTGTTCATTCTAATTGGTATTTCATGTACTGATCACACAAATGGATATTTTTCCATTGTTCCCTCTAAATGGTATTTCATGCACTCATCACTCAAATGGTTATTTCACATTGTTTTATCTAATTGGTATTTCATGTATTGATCACACAAATGGTTATTTTCCATTATTCCCTCTAATTGGTATTTCATATACTGATCACACAAATGGTTATTTTACATTGTTTCCCTCTAATTGGTATTTCATGTACTGATCACACAAATGGTTATTTTCCATTGTTTCCTCTAATTGGTATTTCATGTACTGATCACACAAATGGATATTTTTCCATTGTTCCCTCTAAATGGTATTTCATGCACTCATCACGCAAATGGTTATTTCACATTGTTCCATCTAATTGGTATTTCATGTATTGATCACACAAATGGTTATTTTCCATTATTCCCTCTAATTGGTATTTCATGTACTAATCACACAAATGGTTATTTTACATTGTTTCCCTCTAATTGGTATTTCATGTACTGATCACACAAATGGTTATTTTCCATTGTTTCCTCTAATTGGTATTTCATGTAATGATCACACAAATGGTTATTTTACAATGTTTCCTCTAATTGGCATTTCATGTAATGATCACACAAATGGTTATTTTACAATGTTTCCTCTAATTGGCATTTCATGTACTGATCACACAAATGGGTATTTTACATTGTTCCCTCTAATTGGTATTTCAAGTATTGATCACACAAATGGTTATTTTACATTGTTTCCTCTAATTGGTATTTCATGTAGTGATCACACAAATGGTTATTTTACATTGTTCCCTCTAATTAGTGTTTCATGTACTGATCACAAAAATGGTTATTTTACATTGTTTCCTCTAATTGGTATTTCGTGTACTGATCACACAAACAGTTATTTAACAATGTTTCCCTTTAATTGGTATTTCATGTACTGATCACTCAAATGGTTATTTTACATTGTTTCATTTAATTGGTATTTCATGTACTGATCACTCAAATGGTTATTTTACAATGTTTCCTCTAATTGGTATTTCATGTACTGATCACACAAATAGTTATTTTACAATGTTTCCCTCTAATTGGTATTTCATGTACTGATCACACAAATCGTTATTATACTTTGTTTCCTCTAATTGGTATTTCATGTACTAATCAGACAAATGGTTATTTTACATTGTTCCCTCTAATTGGTATTTCATTTACTGATCACACAAATGGTTATTTTACATTGTTTCCTCTAATTGGTATTTCATGTACTGATCACACAAATGGTTATTTTACATTGTTTCCTCTAATTGGTATTTCATTTACTGATCACACAAATGGTTATTTTACAATGTTTCCCTCTAATTGGTATTTCATGTACTAATCAGACAAATGGTTATTTTACATTGCTTCCTCTAATTGGTATTTCATGTACTGATCACACAAATGGTTATTTTACATTGTTTCCTCTAATTGGTATTTCATGTACTGATCACACAAATGGTTATTTTACATTGCTTCCTCTAATTGGTATTCCATGTACTGATCACACAAATTGTTATTTTACATTGCTTCCTCTAATTGGTATTTCATGTACTGATCACACAAATGGTTATTTCACATTGTTCTCTCTAATTGGTATTTCATATACTGATCACACACATGGATATTTTTCCATTGTTCCCTCTAATTAGTATTTCATGTACTGATCACACAAATGGTTATTTTACATTGTTTCCCTCTAATTGGTATTTCATGTACTGATCACACAAATGGTTATTTTACAATGTTTCCTCTAATTGGCATTTCATGTACTGATCACACAAATTATTATTTTAAATTGTTCCCTCTAATTGGTATTTCATGTACTGATCACACAAATGGTTATTTTCCATTGTTTCCTCTAATTGGTATTTCATGTACTGATCACACAAATGGTTATTTTCCATTGTTCCCTCTAATTGATATTTCATGTACTCATCACACAAATTGTTATTTTACATTGTTTCCTCTAATTGGTATTTCATGTACTGATCACACAAATGGTTATTTTACAATGTTTCCCTCTAATTGGTATTTCATGTTCTGATCACACAAATGGTTATTTTACATTATTTCCTGTAATTGGTATTTCGTGCACTCATCACACAAATTATTATTTTACATTGTTTCCTCTAATTGGTATTTCATGTACCGATTACAAAAATGGTTATTTTACATTGTTTCCTCTAATTGGTATTTCATGCATTCATCACACAAATGGATATTTTACATTGTTCCCTCTAATTGGTATTTCATGTACTCATCACACAAATTGTTATTTTACATTGTTTCCTCTAATTGGTATTTCATGTACTGATCACACAAATGGTTATTTTACAATGTTTCCCTCTAATTGGTATTTCATGTACTGATCACACAAATGGTTATTTTACATTATTTCCTGTAATTGGTATTTCGTGCACTCATCACACAAATTGTTATTTTACATTGTTTCCTCTAATTGGTATTTCATGTATTGATCACACAAATGGATATTTTTCCATTGTTTCCTCTGATTTGTATTTCGTGTACTGATCACACAAATGGTTATTTTACATTATTCATTCTAGTTGATATTCCATGTACTGATCACACAAATGGATATTTTTCCATTGTTCCCTCTAATTGGTATTTCATGCACTCATCACACAAATGGTTATTTTACAATGTTTCCCTCTAATTAGTGTTTCATGTACTGATCATATAAATGGATATTTTTCCATTGCTTCCCGTAATTGGTATTTGGTGCACTCATCACACAAATGGTTATTTTACATTGTTCATTCTAATTAGTGTTTAATGTACTGATCACACAAATGGTTATTTCACATTGTTCACTCTAATTGATATGTCATGTACTGATCACACAAATGGTTATTTTACATTGTTCATTCTAATTAGTGTTTAATGTACTGATCACACAAATGGTTATTTCACATTGTTCACTCTAATTGATATGTCATGTACTGATCACACAAATGGTTATTTTACATTGTTTCCTCTAATTGGTATTTCATGTACTGATCACACAAACAGTTATTTAACAATGTTTCCCTTTAATTGGTATTTCATGTACTGATCACACAAATGGTTATTTTACATTGTTTCCTCTAATTGGTATTTCATGTACTGATCACACAAATAGTTATTTTACAATGTTTCCCTCTAATTGGTATTTCATGTACTGATCACACAAATGGTTATTTTACATTGTTTCCTCTAATTGGTATTTCATGTACTCATCAGACAAATGGTTATTTTACATTGTTCCCTCTAATTGGTATTTCATGTACTGATCACACAAATGGTTATTTTACATTGTTTCCTCTAATTGGTATTTCATGTACTGATTACAAAAATGGTTATTTTACATTATATCCTCTAATTGGTATTTCATGTACTGATTACAAAAATGGTTATTGTACATTATATCCTCTAATTGGTATTTCATGTACTGATTACAAAAATGGTTATTTTACATTGTTTCCTCTAATTGATATTTCATGTACTCATCACACAAATTGTTATTTTACATTGTTTCCTCTAATTGGTATTTCATGTACTGATCACACAAATGGTTATTTTACAATGTTTCCCTCTAATTGGTATTTCATGTACTGATTACAAAAATGGTTATTTTACATTGTTTCCTCTAATTGATATTTCATGTACTCATCACACAAATGGTTATTTTACATTATTTCCTCTAATTGGTATTTCATGTACTGATCACCCAAATGGTTATTTTACATTATTCACTCTAATTGGTATTTCATTTACTGATCACACAAATGGTTATTTTACATTGTTCATTCTAATTAGAGTTTAATATACTGATCACACAAATGGTTATTTCACATTATTCCCTCTAATTGATATTTCATGTACTGATCACACAAATGGTTATTTTACATTGTTCCCATTAATTGGTATCTCATGTACTGATCTAACAAATGGTTATTTTACATTATTCATTCTAGTTGATATTCCATGTACTGATCACACAAATGGATATTATTCCATTGTTCCCTCTAATTGGTATTTCATGTACTGATCACACAAATGGTTATTTTACATTGTTTCCTCTAATTGGTATTTCATGTACTCATCAGACAAATGGTTATTTTACATTGTTCCCTCTAATTGGTATTTCATGTACTGATCACACAAATGGTTATTTTACATTGTTTCCTCTAATTGGTATTTCATTTACTGATCACACAAATGGTTATTTTACAATGTTTCCCACTAATTGTTATTTCATGTACTGATCACACAAATGGTTATTGTACATTGGATCCTCTAATTGGTATTTCATGTACTGATTACAAAAATGGTTATTTTACATTATATCCTCTAATTTGTATTTCATGTACTGATTACAAAAATGGTTATTGTACATTATATCCTCTAATTGGTATTTCATGTACTGATTACAAAAATGGTTATTTTACATTGTTTCCTCTAATTGATATTTCATGTACTCATCACACAAATTGTTATTTTACATTGTTTCCTCTAATTGGTATTTCATGTACTGATCACACAAATGGATATTTTTCCATTGTTCCCTCTAAATGGTATTTCATGCACTCATCACGCAAATGGTTATTTCACATTGTTCCATCTAATTGGTATTTCATGTATTGATCACACAAATGGTTATTTTCCATTATTCCCTCTAATTGGTATTTCATGTACTAATCACACAAATGGTTATTTTACATTGTTTCCCTCTAATTGGTATTTCATGTACTGATCACACAAATGGTTATTTTCCATTGTTTCCTCTAATTGGTATTTCATGCAATGATCACACAAATGGTTATTTTACAATGTTTCCTCTAATTGGCATTTCATGTAATGATCACACAAATGGTTATTTTACAATGTTTCCTCTAATTGGCATTTCATGTACTGATCACACAAATGGGTATTTTACATTGTTCCCTCTAATTGGTATTTCAAGTATTGATCACACAAATGGTTATTTTACATTGTTTCCTCTAATTGGTATTTCATGTAGTGATCACACAAATGGTTATTTTACATTGTTCCCTCTAATTAGTGTTTCATGTACTGATCACAAAAATGGTTATTTTACATTGTTTCCTCTAATTGGTATTTCGTGTACTGATCACACAAACAGTTATTTAACAATGTTTCCCTTTAATTGGTATTTCATGTACTGATCACTCAAATGGTTATTTTACATTGTTTCATTTAATTGGTATTTCATGTACTGATCACTCAAATGGTTATTTTACAATGTTTCCTCTAATTGGTATTTCATGTACTGATCACACAAATAGTTATTTTACAATGTTTCCCTCTAATTGGTATTTCATGTACTGATCACACAAATCGTTATTATACTTTGTTTCCTCTAATTGGTATTTCATGTACTAATCAGACAAATGGTTATTTTACATTGTTCCCTCTAATTGGTATTTCATTTACTGATCACACAAATGGTTATTTTACATTGTTTCCTCTAATTGGTATTTCATGTACTGATCACACAAATGGTTATTTTACATTGTTTCCTCTAATTGGTATTTCATTTACTGATCACACAAATGGTTATTTTACAATGTTTCCCTCTAATTGGTATTTCATGTACTAATCAGACAAATGGTTATTTTACATTGCTTCCTCTAATTGGTATTTCATGTACTGATCACACAAATGGTTATTTTACATTGCTTCCTCTAATTGGTATTTCATGTACTGATCACACAAATGGTTATTTTACATTGCTTCCTCTAATTGGTATTCCATGTACTGATCACACAAATGGTTATTTTACATTGCTTCCTCTAATTGGTATTTCATGTACTGATCACACAAATGGTTATTTCACATTGTTCTCTCTAATTGGTATTTCATATACTGATCACACAAATGGATATTTTTCCATTGTTCCATCTAATTAGTATTTCATGTACTGATCACACAAATGGTTATTTTACATTGTTTCCCTCTAATTGGTATTTCATGTACTGATCACACAAATGGTTATTTTACAATGTTTCCTCTAATTGGCATTTCATGTACTGATCACACAAATTATTATTTTAAATTGTTCCCTCTAATTGGTATTTCATGTACTGATCACACAAATGGTTATTTTCCATTGTTTCCTCTAATTGGTATTTCATGTACTGATCACACAAATGGTTATTTTCCATTGTTCCCTCTAATTGATATTTCATGTACTTATCACACAAATTGTTATTTTACATTGTTTCCTCTAATTGGTATTTCATGTACTGATCACACAAATGGTTATTTTACAATGTTTCCCTCTAATTGGTATTTCATGTTCTGATCACACAAATGGTTATTTTACATTATTTCCTGTAATTGGTATTTCGTGCACTCATCACACAAATTGTTATTTTACATTGTTTCCTCTAATTGGTATTTCATGTACCGATTACAAAAATGGTTATTTTACATTGTTTCCTCTAATTGGTATTTCATGCATTCATCACACAAATGGATATTTTACATTGTTCCCTCTAATTGGTATTTCATGTACTCATCACACAAATTGTTATTTTACATTGTTTCCTCTAATTGGTATTTCATGTACTGATCACACAAATGGTTATTTTACAATGTTTCCCTCTAATTGGTATTTCATGTACTGATCACACAAATGGTTATTTTACATTATTTCCTGTAATTGGTATTTCGTGCACTCATCACACAAATTGTTATTTTACATTGTTTCCTCTAATTGGTATTTCATGTATTGATCACACAAATGGATATTTTTCCATTGTTTCCTCTGATTTGTATTTCGTGTACTGATCACACAAATGGTTATTTTACATTATTCATTCTAGTTGATATTCCATGTACTGATCACACAAATGGATATTTTTCCATTGTTCCCTCTAATTGGTATTTCATGCACTCATCACACAAATGGTTATTTTACAATGTTTCCCTCTAATTAGTGTTTCATGTACTGATCATATAAATGGATATTTTTCCATTGCTTCCCGTAATTGGTATTTGGTGCACTCATCACACAAATGGTTATTTTACATTGTTCATTCTAATTAGTGTTTAATGTACTGATCACACAAATGGTTATTTCACATTGTTCACTCTAATTGATATGTCATGTACTGATCACACAAATGGTTATTTTACATTATTCCCTCTAATTAGTGTTTCATGTACTGATCACACAAATGGATATTTTTCCATTGTTCACTCTAATTGGTATTTCGTGCACTCATCACACAAATGGTTATTTTACATTGTTTCCTCTAATTGGTATTTCATGTACTGATCACACAAACAGTTATTTAACAATGTTTCCCTTTAATTGGTATTTCATGTACTGATCACACAAATGGTTATTTTACATTGTTTCCTCTAATTGGTATTTCATGTACTGATCACACAAATAGTTATTTTACAATGTTTCCCTCTAATTGGTATTTCATGTACTGATCACACAAATGGTTATTTTACATTGTTTCCTCTAATTGGTATTTCATGTACTCATCAGACAAATGGTTATTTTACATTGTTCCCTCTAATTGGTATTTCATGTACTGATCACACAAATGGTTATTTTACATTGTTTCCTCTAATTGGTATTTCATTTACTGATCACACAAATGGTTATTTTACAATGTTTCCCACTAATTGTTATTTCATGTACTGATCACACAAATGGTTATTGTACATTGGATCCTCTAATTGGTATTTCATGTACTGATTACAAAAATGGTTATTTTACATTATATCCTCTAATTGGTATTTCATGTACTGATTACAAAAATGGTTATTGTACATTATATCCTCTAATTGGTATTTCATGTACTGATTACAAAAATGGTTATTTTACATTGTTTCCTCTAATTGATATTTCATGTACTCATCACACAAATTGTTATTTTACATTGTTTCCTCTAATTGGTATTTCATGTACTGATCACACAAATGGTTATTTTACAATGTTTCCCTCTAATTGGTATTTCATGTACTGATTACAAAAATGGTTATTTTACATTGTTTCCTCTAATTGATATTTCATGTACTCATCACACAAATGGTTATTTTACATTATTTCCTCTAATTGGTATTTCATGTACTGATCACCCAAATGGTTATTTTACATTATTCACTCTAATTGGTATTTCATTTACTGATCACACAAATGGTTATTTTACATTGTTCATTCTAATTAGAGTTTAATATACTGATCACACAAATGGTTATTTCACATTATTCCCTCTAATTGATATTTCATGTACTGATCACACAAATGGTTATTTTACATTGTTCCCATTAATTGGTATCTCATGTACTGATCTAACAAATGGTTATTTTACATTATTCATTCTAGTTGATATTCCATGTACTGATCACACAAATAGATATTATTCCATTGTTCCCTCTAATTGGTATTTCATGTACTGATCACACAAATGGTTATTTTACATTGTTTCCTCTAATTGGTATTTCATGTACTCATCAGACAAATGGTTATTTTACATTGTTCCCTCTAATTGGTATTTCATGTACTGATCACACAAATGGTTATTTTACATTGTTTCCTCTAATTGGTATTTCATTTACTGATCACACAAATGGTTATTTTACAATGTTTCCCACTAATTGTTATTTCATGTACTGATCACACAAATGGTTATTGTACATTGGATCCTCTAATTGGTATTTCATGTACTGATTACAAAAATGGTTATTTTACATTATATCCTCTAATTGGTATTTCATGTACTGATTACAAAAATGGTTATTGTACATTATATCCTCTAATTGGTATTCCATGTACTGATCACACAAATGATTATTTTACATTGTTCCCTCTAATTGGTATTTCATGTACTCATCACACAAATGTTTATTTTAAAATGGTTAACTCTATTTGGTATTGCATGTACTCATTACACTAATGGTTATTTCACAATGATTAACTCTAATTAGCATTTCATGTACTCATCACACAAATGTTTATTTTAAAATGGTTAACTCTATTTGGTATTGCATGTACTCATTACACTAATGGTTATTTCACAATGATTAACTCTAATTAGCATTTCATGCACTCATCACACAAATGGTTATTTTACATTGTTCATTCTAATTGGTATTTCATGTACTGATCACACACATAGTTATTTTACATTATTTCCTCTAATTGGTATTTCATGTACTGATCACACAAACAGTTATTTAACAATGTTTCCCTTTAATTGGTATTTCATGTACTGATCACACAAATGGTTATTTTACATTGTTCCCTCTAATTGGTATTTCATGTACTCATCAGACAAATGGTTATTTTACATTGTTCCCTCTAATTGGTATTTCATGTACTGATCACACAAATGGTTATTTTACCTTGTTTCCTCTAATTGGTATTTCATTTACTGATCACACAAATGGTTATTTTACAATGTTTCCCACTAATTGTTATTTCATGTACTGATTACAAAAATGGTTATTTTACATTCTTTCCTCTAATTGGTAGTTCATGTATTGATCACACAAATGGTTATTTTACATTGTTTCCTCTAATTGGTATTTCATGTACTGATAACACAAATGGTTATTTCACATTGTTCCCTCTAATTGGTATTTCATGTACTGATCACACAAATGGATATTTTTCCATTGTTCCCTCTAAATGGTATTTCATGCACTCATCACGCAAATGGTTATTTCACATTATTCCCTCTAATTGGTATTTCATATACTGATCACACAAATGGATATTTTTCCATTGTTCCCTCTAATTGGTATTTCATGTACTGATCACACAAATGGTTATTTCACACTGTTCCCTCTAATTGGTATTTCATGTATTGATCACACAAATGGATATTTTTCCATTGTTCCCTCTAATTAGTGTTTCATGCACTGATCACACAAATGGTTATTTTACATTGTTCCCTCTAATTAGTGTTTCATGGACTGATCACAAATATTGTTATTTTATATTGTTTCCTCTAATTGGTATTTCATGTACTGATCACACAAACAGTTATTTAACAATGTTTCCCTTTAATTGGTATTTCATGTACTGATCACACAAATGGTTATTTTACATTGTTTCCTCTAATTGGTATTTCAAGTAGTGATCACACGAATGGTTATTTTACATTATTCCCTCTAATTGGTATTTCATATACTGATCACACAAATCGATATTTTTCCATTGTTCCCTCTAATTGGTATTTCATGTATTGATCACACAATTGGTTATTTTCCATTGTTTCCTCTAATTGGTATTTCATGTACTGAACACACAAATGGTTATTTTACATTGTTCCATCTAATTGGTATTTCATGTACTGATCACACAAATGGATATTTTTCCATTGTTCCCTCTAAATGGTATTTCATGCACTCATCACGCAAATGGTTATTTCACATTATTCCCTCTAATTGGTATTTCATATACTGATCACACAAATGGATATTTTTCCATTGTTCCGTGTAATTGGTATTTCATGTACTCATCACACAAATGGTTATTTCACACTGTTCCCTCTAATTGGTATTTCATGTATTGATCACACAAATTGTTATTTTACATTGTTTCCTCTAATTGGTATTTCATGTACTGATCACACAAATGGTTATTTTACAATGTTTCCCTCTAATTGGTATTTCATGTTCTGATCACACAAATGGTTATTTTACATTATTTCCTGTAATTGGTATTTCGTGCACTCATCACACAAATTATTATTTTACATTGTTTCCTCTAATTGGTATTTCATGTACCGATTACAAAAATGGTTATTTTACATTGTTTCCTCTAATTGGTATTTCATGCATTCATCACACAAATGGATATTTTACATTGTTCCCTCTAATTGGTATTTCATGTACTCATCACACAAATTGTTATTTTACATTGTTTCCTCTAATTGGTATTTCATGTACTGATCACACAAATGGTTATTTTACAATGTTTCCCTCTAATTGGTATTTCATGTACTGATCACACAAATGGTTATTTTACATTATTTCCTGTAATTGGTATTTCGTGCACTCATCACACAAATTGTTATTTTACATTGTTTCCTCTAATTGGTATTTCATGTATTGATCACACAAATGGATATTTTTCCATTGTTTCCTCTGATTTGTATTTCGTGTACTGATCACACAAATGGTTATTTTACATTATTCATTCTAGTTGATATTCCATGTACTGATCACACAAATGGATATTTTTCCATTGTTCCCTCTAATTGGTATTTCATGCACTCATCACACAAATGGTTATTTTACAATGTTTCCCTCTAATTAGTGTTTCATGTACTGATCATATAAATGGATATTTTTCCATTGCTTCCCGTAATTGGTATTTGGTGCACTCATCACACAAATGGTTATTTTACATTGTTCATTCTAATTAGTGTTTAATGTACTGATCACACAAATGGTTATTTCACATTGTTCACTCTAATTGATATGTCATGTACTGATCACACAAATGGTTATTTTACATTATTCCCTCTAATTAGTGTTTCATGTACTGATCACACAAATGGATATTTTTCCATTGTTCACTCTAATTGGTATTTCGTGCACTCATCACACAAATGGTTATTTTACATTGTTTCCTCTAATTGGTATTTCATGTACTGATCACACAAACAGTTATTTAACAATGTTTCCCTTTAATTGGTATTTCATGTACTGATCACACAAATGGTTATTTTACATTGTTTCCTCTAATTGGTATTTCATGTACTGATCACACAAATAGTTATTTTACAATGTTTCCCTCTAATTGGTATTTCATGTACTGATCACACAAATGGTTATTTTACATTGTTTCCTCTAATTGGTATTTCATGTACTCATCAGACAAATGGTTATTTTACATTGTTCCCTCTAATTGGTATTTCATGTACTGATCACACAAATGGTTATTTTACATTGTTTCCTCTAATTGGTATTTCATGTACTGATTACAAAAATGGTTATTTTACATTATATCCTCTAATTGGTATTTCATGTACTGATTACAAAAATGGTTATTGTACATTATATCCTCTAATTGGTATTTCATGTACTGATTACAAAAATGGTTATTTTACATTGTTTCCTCTAATTGATATTTCATGTACTCATCACACAAATTGTTATTTTACATTGTTTCCTCTAATTGGTATTTCATGTACTGATCACACAAATGGTTATTTTACAATGTTTCCCTCTAATTGGTATTTCATGTACTGATTACAAAAATGGTTATTTTACATTGTTTCCTCTAATTGATATTTCATGTACTCATCACACAAATGGTTATTTTACATTATTTCCTCTAATTGGTATTTCATGTACTGATCACCCAAATGGTTATTTTACATTATTCACTCTAATTGGTATTTCATTTACTGATCACACAAATGGTTATTTTACATTGTTCATTCTAATTAGAGTTTAATATACTGATCACACAAATGGTTATTTCACATTATTCCCTCTAATTGATATTTCATGTACTGATCACACAAATGGTTATTTTACATTGTTCCCATTAATTGGTATCTCATGTACTGATCTAACAAATGGTTATTTTACATTATTCATTCTAGTTGATATTCCATGTACTGATCACACAAATGGATATTATTCCATTGTTCCCTCTAATTGGTATTTCATGTACTGATCACACAAATGGTTATTTTACATTGTTTCCTCTAATTGGTATTTCATGTACTCATCAGACAAATGGTTATTTTACATTGTTCCCTCTAATTGGTATTTCATGTACTGATCACACAAATGGTTATTTTACATTGTTTCCTCTAATTGGTATTTCATTTACTGATCACACAAATGGTTATTTTACAATGTTTCCCACTAATTGTTATTTCATGTACTGATCACACAAATGGTTATTGTACATTGGATCCTCTAATTGGTATTTCATGTACTGATTACAAAAATGGTTATTTTACATTATATCCTCTAATTTGTATTTCATGTACTGATTACAAAAATGGTTATTGTACATTATATCCTCTAATTGGTATTTCATGTACTGATTACAAAAATGGTTATTTTACATTGTTTCCTCTAATTGATATTTCATGTACTCATCACACAAATTGTTATTTTACATTGTTTCCTCTAATTGGTATTTCATGTACTGATCACACAAATGGATATTTTTCCATTGTTCCCTCTAAATGGTATTTCATGCACTCATCACGCAAATGGTTATTTCACATTGTTCCATCTAATTGGTATTTCATGTATTGATCACACAAATGGTTATTTTCCATTATTCCCTCTAATTGGTATTTCATGTACTAATCACACAAATGGTTATTTTACATTGTTTCCCTCTAATTGGTATTTCATGTACTGATCACACAAATGGTTATTTTCCATTGTTTCCTCTAATTGGTATTTCATGCAATGATCACACAAATGGTTATTTTACAATGTTTCCTCTAATTGGCATTTCATGTAATGATCACACAAATGGTTATTTTACAATGTTTCCTCTAATTGGCATTTCATGTACTGATCACACAAATGGGTATTTTACATTGTTCCCTCTAATTGGTATTTCAAGTATTGATCACACAAATGGTTATTTTACATTGTTTCCTCTAATTGGTATTTCATGTAGTGATCACACAAATGGTTATTTTACATTGTTCCCTCTAATTAGTGTTTCATGTACTGATCACAAAAATGGTTATTTTACATTGTTTCCTCTAATTGGTATTTCGTGTACTGATCACACAAACAGTTATTTAACAATGTTTCCCTTTAATTGGTATTTCATGTACTGATCACTCAAATGGTTATTTTACATTGTTTCATTTAATTGGTATTTCATGTACTGATCACTCAAATGGTTATTTTACAATGTTTCCTCTAATTGGTATTTCATGTACTGATCACACAAATAGTTATTTTACAATGTTTCCCTCTAATTGGTATTTCATGTACTGATCACACAAATCGTTATTATACTTTGTTTCCTCTAATTGGTATTTCATGTACTAATCAGACAAATGGTTATTTTACATTGTTCCCTCTAATTGGTATTTCATTTACTGATCACACAAATGGTTATTTTACATTGTTTCCTCTAATTGGTATTTCATGTACTGATCACACAAATGGTTATTTTACATTGTTTCCTCTAATTGGTATTTCATTTACTGATCACACAAATGGTTATTTTACAATGTTTCCCTCTAATTGGTATTTCATGTACTAATCAGACAAATGGTTATTTTACATTGCTTCCTCTAATTGGTATTTCATGTACTGATCACACAAATGGTTATTTTACATTGCTTCCTCTAATTGGTATTTCATGTACTGATCACACAAATGGTTATTTTACATTGCTTCCTCTAATTGGTATTCCATGTACTGATCACACAAATGGTTATTTTACATTGCTTCCTCTAATTGGTATTTCATGTACTGATCACACAAATGGTTATTTCACATTGTTCTCTCTAATTGGTATTTCATATACTGATCACACAAATGGATATTTTTCCATTGTTCCATCTAATTAGTATTTCATGTACTGATCACACAAATGGTTATTTTACATTGTTTCCCTCTAATTGGTATTTCATGTACTGATCACACAAATGGTTATTTTACAATGTTTCCTCTAATTGGCATTTCATGTACTGATCACACAAATTATTATTTTAAATTGTTCCCTCTAATTGGTATTTCATGTACTGATCACACAAATGGTTATTTTCCATTGTTTCCTCTAATTGGTATTTCATGTACTGATCACACAAATGGTTATTTTCCATTGTTCCCTCTAATTGATATTTCATGTACTTATCACACAAATTGTTATTTTACATTGTTTCCTCTAATTGGTATTTCATGTACTGATCACACAAATGGTTATTTTACAATGTTTCCCTCTAATTGGTATTTCATGTTCTGATCACACAAATGGTTATTTTACATTATTTCCTGTAATTGGTATTTCGTGCACTCATCACACAAATTGTTATTTTACATTGTTTCCTCTAATTGGTATTTCATGTACCGATTACAAAAATGGTTATTTTACATTGTTTCCTCTAATTGGTATTTCATGCATTCATCACACAAATGGATATTTTACATTGTTCCCTCTAATTGGTATTTCATGTACTCATCACACAAATTGTTATTTTACATTGTTTCCTCTAATTGGTATTTCATGTACTGATCACACAAATGGTTATTTTACAATGTTTCCCTCTAATTGGTATTTCATGTACTGATCACACAAATGGTTATTTTACATTATTTCCTGTAATTGGTATTTCGTGCACTCATCACACAAATTGTTATTTTACATTGTTTCCTCTAATTGGTATTTCATGTATTGATCACACAAATGGATATTTTTCCATTGTTTCCTCTGATTTGTATTTCGTGTACTGATCACACAAATGGTTATTTTACATTATTCATTCTAGTTGATATTCCATGTACTGATCACACAAATGGATATTTTTCCATTGTTCCCTCTAATTGGTATTTCATGCACTCATCACACAAATGGTTATTTTACAATGTTTCCCTCTAATTAGTGTTTCATGTACTGATCATATAAATGGATATTTTTCCATTGCTTCCCGTAATTGGTATTTGGTGCACTCATCACACAAATGGTTATTTTACATTGTTCATTCTAATTAGTGTTTAATGTACTGATCACACAAATGGTTATTTCACATTGTTCACTCTAATTGATATGTCATGTACTGATCACACAAATGGTTATTTTACATTATTCCCTCTAATTAGTGTTTCATGTACTGATCACACAAATGGATATTTTTCCATTGTTCACTCTAATTGGTATTTCGTGCACTCATCACACAAATGGTTATTTTACATTGTTTCCTCTAATTGGTATTTCATGTACTGATCACACAAACAGTTATTTAACAATGTTTCCCTTTAATTGGTATTTCATGTACTGATCACACAAATGGTTATTTTACATTGTTTCCTCTAATTGGTATTTCATGTACTGATCACACAAATAGTTATTTTACAATGTTTCCCTCTAATTGGTATTTCATGTACTGATCACACAAATGGTTATTTTACATTGTTTCCTCTAATTGGTATTTCATGTACTCATCAGACAAATGGTTATTTTACATTGTTCCCTCTAATTGGTATTTCATGTACTGATCACACAAATGGTTATTTTACATTGTTTCCTCTAATTGGTATTTCATTTACTGATCACACAAATGGTTATTTTACAATGTTTCCCACTAATTGTTATTTCATGTACTGATCACACAAATGGTTATTGTACATTGGATCCTCTAATTGGTATTTCATGTACTGATTACAAAAATGGTTATTATACATTATATCCTCTAATTGGTATTTCATGTACTGATTACAAAAATGGTTATTGTACATTATATCCTCTAATTGGTATTTCATGTACTGATTACAAAAATGGTTATTTTACATTGTTTCCTCTAATTGATATTTCATGTACTCATCACACAAATTGTTATTTTACATTGTTTCCTCTAATTGGTATTTCATGTACTGATCACACAAATGGTTATTTTACAATGTTTCCCTCTAATTGGTATTTCATGTACTGATTACAAAAATGGTTATTTTACATTGTTTCCTCTAATTGATATTTCATGTACTCATCACACAAATGGTTATTTTACATTATTTCCTCTAATTGGTATTTCATGTACTGATCACCCAAATGGTTATTTTACATTATTCACTCTAATTGGTATTTCATTTACTGATCACACAAATGGTTATTTTACATTGTTCATTCTAATTAGAGTTTAATATACTGATCACACAAATGGTTATTTCACATTATTCCCTCTAATTGATATTTCATGTACTGATCACACAAATGGTTATTTTACATTGTTCCCATTAATTGGTATCTCATGTACTGATCTAACAAATGGTTATTTTACATTATTCATTCTAGTTGATATTCCATGTACTGATCACACAAATAGATATTATTCCATTGTTCCCTCTAATTGGTATTTCATGTACTGATCACACAAATGGTTATTTTACATTGTTTCCTCTAATTGGTATTTCATGTACTCATCAGACAAATGGTTATTTTACATTGTTCCCTCTAATTGGTATTTCATGTACTGATCACACAAATGGTTATTTTACATTGTTTCCTCTAATTGGTATTTCATTTACTGATCACACAAATGGTTATTTTACAATGTTTCCCACTAATTGTTATTTCATGTACTGATCACACAAATGGTTATTGTACATTGGATCCTCTAATTGGTATTTCATGTACTGATTACAAAAATGGTTATTTTACATTATATCCTCTAATTGGTATTTCATGTACTGATTACAAAAATGGTTATTGTACATTATATCCTCTAATTGGTATTCCATGTACTGATCACACAAATGATTATTTTACATTGTTCCCTCTAATTGGTATTTCATGTACTCATCACACAAATGTTTATTTTAAAATGGTTAACTCTATTTGGTATTGCATGTACTCATTACACTAATGGTTATTTCACAATGATTAACTCTAATTAGCATTTCATGTACTCATCACACAAATGTTTATTTTAAAATGGTTAACTCTATTTGGTATTGCATGTACTCATTACACTAATGGTTATTTCACAATGATTAACTCTAATTAGCATTTCATGCACTCATCACACAAATGGTTATTTTACATTGTTCATTCTAATTGGTATTTCATGTACTGATCACACACATAGTTATTTTACATTATTTCCTCTAATTGGTATTTCATGTACTGATCACACAAACAGTTATTTAACAATGTTTCCCTTTAATTGGTATTTCATGTACTGATCACACAAATGGTTATTTTACATTGTTCCCTCTAATTGGTATTTCATGTACTCATCAGACAAATGGTTATTTTACATTGTTCCCTCTAATTGGTATTTCATGTACTGATCACACAAATGGTTATTTTACCTTGTTTCCTCTAATTGGTATTTCATTTACTGATCACACAAATGGTTATTTTACAATGTTTCCCACTAATTGTTATTTCATGTACTGATTACAAAAATGGTTATTTTACATTCTTTCCTCTAATTGGTAGTTCATGTATTGATCACACAAATGGTTATTTTACATTGTTTCCTCTAATTGGTATTTCATGTACTGATAACACAAATGGTTATTTCACATTGTTCCCTCTAATTGGTATTTCATGTACTGATCACACAAATGGATATTTTTCCATTGTTCCCTCTAAATGGTATTTCATGCACTCATCACGCAAATGGTTATTTCACATTATTCCCTCTAATTGGTATTTCATATACTGATCACACAAATGGATATTTTTCCATTGTTCCCTCTAATTGGTATTTCATGTACTGATCACACAAATGGTTATTTCACACTGTTCCCTCTAATTGGTATTTCATGTATTGATCACACAAATGGATATTTTTCCATTGTTCCCTCTAATTAGTGTTTCATGCACTGATCACACAAATGGTTATTTTACATTGTTCCCTCTAATTAGTGTTTCATGGACTGATCACAAATATTGTTATTTTATATTGTTTCCTCTAATTGGTATTTCATGTACTGATCACACAAACAGTTATTTAACAATGTTTCCCTTTAATTGGTATTTCATGTACTGATCACACAAATGGTTATTTTACATTGTTTCCTCTAATTGGTATTTCAAGTAGTGATCACACGAATGGTTATTTTACATTATTCCCTCTAATTGGTATTTCATATACTGATCACACAAATCGATATTTTTCCATTGTTCCCTCTAATTGGTATTTCATGTATTGATCACACAATTGGTTATTTTCCATTGTTTCCTCTAATTGGTATTTCATGTACTGAACACACAAATGGTTATTTTACATTGTTCCATCTAATTGGTATTTCATGTACTGATCACACAAATGGATATTTTTCCATTGTTCCCTCTAAATGGTATTTCATGCACTCATCACGCAAATGGTTATTTCACATTATTCCCTCTAATTGGTATTTCATATACTGATCACACAAATGGATATTTTTCCATTGTTCCGTGTAATTGGTATTTCATGTACTCATCACACAAATGGTTATTTCACACTGTTCCCTCTAATTGGTATTTCATGTATTGATCACACAAATGGTTATTTTACATTCTTTCCTCTAATTGGTAGTTCATGTATTGATCACACAAATGGTTATTTTACATTGTTTCCTCTAATTGGTATTTCATGTACTGATAACACAAATGGTTATTTCACATTGTTCCCTCTAATTGGTATTTCATATACTGATCACACAAATGGATATTTTTCCATTGTTCTCTCTTATTGCTATTGCATGTACTGATTACACAAATGGTTATTTCACATTGTTCCATCTAATTGGTATTTCATGTATTGATCACACAAATGGTTATTTTCCATTGTTTCCTCTAATTGGTATTTCATATACTGATGACACAAATGGATATTTTTCCATTGTTCCCTCTAATTGGTATTGCATGCACTCATCACACAAATGGTTATTTCACACTGTTCCCTCTAATTGGTATTTCATGTATTGATCGCACAAATGGTTATTTCCCATTGTTTCCTCTAATTGGTATTTCATATACTGATCACACAAATGGATAATTTTCCATTGTTCCCTCTAATTAGTGTTTCATGTACTGATCACAAAAATGGTTATTTTACATTGTTTCCTCTAATTGGTATTTCATGTACTGATCACACAAACAGTTATTTAACAATGTTTCCCTTTAATTGGTATTTCATGTACTGATCACACAAATGGTTATTTTACATTGTTCCCTCTAATTAGTGTTCATGTACTGATCACAAAAATGGTTATTTTACATTGTTTCCTCTAATTGGTATTTCATGTACTGATCACACAAACAGTTATTTAACAATGTTTCCCTTTAATTGGTATTTCATGTACTGATCACACAAATGGTTATTTTACATTGTTTCCTCTAATTGGTATTTCATGTAGTGATCACACAAATGGTTATTTTACATTGTTCCCTCTAATTAGTGTTTCATGTACTGATCACAAAAATGGTTATTTTACATTGTTTCCTCTAATTGGTATTTCATGTACTGATCACACAAACAGTTATTTAACAATGTTTCCCTTTAATTGGTATTTCATGTACTGATCACACAAATGGTTATTTTACATTGTTTCCTCTAATTGGTATTTCATGTACTGATCACACAAATAGTTATTTTACAATGTTTCCCTCTAATTAGTGTTTCATGTATTGATCACACAATTGGTTATTTTACATTGTTACCTCTAATTGGTATTTCATGTACTCATCACACACATGGTTATTTTATATTGTTCCCTCTAATTGGTATTTCTTGTACTGATCACAAATGGTTATTTTACATTGTTCCCTCTAAATAGTGTTTCATGTACTGATCACAAAAATGGTTATTTTACATTGTTTCCTCTAATTGGTATTTCATGTACTGATCACACAAACAGTTATTTAACAATGTTTCCCTTTAATTGGTATTTCATGTACTGATCACACAAATGGTTATTTTACATTGTTTCCTCTAATTGGTATTTCATGTAGTGATCACACAAATGGTTATTTTACATTGTTCCCTCTAATTAGTGTTTCATGTACTGATAAAAAAAATGGTTATTTTATATTGTTTCCTCTAATTGGTATTTCATGCACTCATCACATAAATGGTTATTTTACATTGTTCCCTCTAATTGGTATATCATGCACTCATCTCATAAATGTTTATTTTACATTGTTACCTCTAATTGGTATTTCATGCACTCATCACACAAATGGTTATTTTACAATGTTTCCCTCTAATTAGTGTTTCATGTACTGATCACATAAATGGATATTTTTCCATTGCTTCCCGTAATTGGTATTTCGTGCACTCATCACACAAATGGTTATTTTACATTGGTCATTCTAATTAGTGTTTAATGTACTGATCACACAAATGGTTATTTCACATTGTTCCCTCTAATTGGTATTTCATGTACTGATCACACAAATGGTTATTTCACATTGTTCCCTCTAATTGGTATTTCATGTACTGATCACACAAATGGTTATTTCACATTATTCCCTCTAATTGGTATTTCATATACTGATCACACAAATGGATATTTTTCCATTGTTCCGTGTAATTGGTATTTCATGTACTCATCACACAAATGGTTATTTCACAATGTTCCCTCTAATTGGTATTTCATGTATTGATCACACAAATGGTTATTTTACATTCTTTCCTCTAATTGGTAGTTCATGTATTGATCACACAAATGGTTATTTTACATTGTTTCCTCTAATTGGTATTTCATGTACTGATAACACAAATGGTTATTTCACATTGTTCCCTCTAATTGGTATTTCATATACTGATCACACAAATGGATATTTTTATATTGTTCTCTCATATTGCTATTGCATGTACTGATTACACAAATGGTTATTTCACATTGTTCCATCTAATTGGTATTTCATGTATTGATCACACAAATGGTTATTTTCCATTGTTTCCTCTAATTGGTATTTCATATACTGATGACACAAATGGATATTTTTCCATTGTTCCCTCTAATTGGTATTTCATGCACTCATCACACAAATGGTTATTTCACACTGTTCCCTCTAATTGGTATTTCATGTACTAATCACACAAATGGTTATTTCCCATTGTTTCCTCTAATTGGTATTTCATATACTGATCACACAAATGGATAATTTTCCATTGTTCCCTCTAATTAGTGTTTCATGTACTGATCACACAAATGGTTATTTTACATTGTTTCCTCTAATTGGTATTTCATGTACTGATCACACAAACAGTTATTTAACAATGTTTCCCTTTAATTGGTATTTCATGTACTGATCACACAAATGTTTATTTTACATTGTTCCCTCTAATTAGTGTTTCATGTACTGATCACAAAAATGGTTATTTTACATTGTTTCCTCTAATTGGTATTTCATGTACTGATCACACAAACAGTTATTTAACAATGTTTCCCTTTAATTGGTATTTCATGTACTGATCACACAAATGGTTATTTTACATTGTTTCCTCTAATTGGTATTTCATGTAGTGATCACACAAATGATTATTTTACATTGTTTCCTCTAATTGGTATTTCATGTACTGATCACACAAACAGTTATTTAACAATGTTTCCCTTTAATTGGTATTTCATGTACTGATCACACAAATGGTTATTTTACATTGTTTCCTCTAATTAGTGTTTCATGTACTGATCACAAAAATGGTTATTTTACATTGTTTCCTCTAATTGGTATTTCATGTACTGATCACACAAACAGTTATTTAACAATGTTTCCCTTTAATTGGTATTTCATGTACTGATCACACAAATGGTTATTTTACATTGTTTCCTCTAATTGGTATTTCATGTAGTGATCACACAAATGGTTATTTTACATTGTTCCCTCTAATTAGTGTTTCATGTACTGATCACAAAAATGGTTATTTTACATTGTTTCCTCTAATTGGTATTTCATGTACTGATCACACAAACAGTTATTTAACAATGTTTCCCTTTAATTGGTATTTCATGTACTGATCACACAAATGGTTATTTTACATTGTTTCCTCTAATTGGTATTTCATGTACTGATCACACAAATAGTTATTTTACAATGTTTCCCTCTAATTAGTGTTTCATGTATTGATCACACAATTGGTTATTTTACATTGTTACCTCTAATTGGTATTTCATGTACTCATCACACACATGGTTATTTTATATTGTTCCCTCTAATTGGTATTTCTTGTACTGATCACAAATGGTTATTTTACATTGTTCCCTCTAAATAGTGTTTCATGTACTGATCACAAA
Organism: Bathymodiolus brooksi; assembly: GCA_963680875.1. Lineage (NCBI taxonomy): Eukaryota > Metazoa > Mollusca > Bivalvia > Mytilida > Modiolidae > Bathymodiolus > Bathymodiolus brooksi. Next base: position 85,588,747 of record OY804588.1, on the reverse strand, counting down.
AATGGTTATTTTACATTGTTTCCTCTAATTGGTATTTCATGTACTGATCACACAAACAGTTATTTAACAATGTTTCCCTTTAATTGGTATTTCATGTACTGATCACACAAATGGTTATTTTACATTGTTTCCTCTAATTGGTATTTCATGTAGTGATCACACAAATGGTTATTTTACATTGTTCCCTCTAATTAGTGTTTCATGTACTGATAAAAAAAATGGTTATTTTATATTGTTTCCTCTAATTGGTATTTCATGCACTCATCACATAAATGGTTATTTTACATTGTTCCCTCTAATTGGTATATCATGCACTCATCTCATAAATGTTTATTTTACATTGTTACCTCTAATTGGTATTTCATGCACTCATCACACAAATGGTTATTTTACAATGTTTCCCTCTAATTAGTGTTTCATGTACTGATCACATAAATGGATATTTTTCCATTGCTTCCCGTAATTGGTATTTCGTGCACTCATCACACAAATGGTTATTTTACATTGGTCATTCTAATTAGTGTTTAATGTACTGATCACACAAATGGTTATTTCACATTGTTCCCTCTAATTGGTATTTCATGTACTGATCACACAAATGGTTATTTCACATTGTTCCCTCTAATTGGTATTTCATGTACTGATCACACAAATGGTTATTTCACATTATTCCCTCTAATTGGTATTTCATATACTGATCACACAAATGGATATTTTTCCATTGTTCCGTGTAATTGGTATTTCATGTACTCATCACACAAATGGTTATTTCACAATGTTCCCTCTAATTGGTATTTCATGTATTGATCACACAAATGGTTATTTTACATTCTTTCCTCTAATTGGTAGTTCATGTATTGATCACACAAATGGTTATTTTACATTGTTTCCTCTAATTGGTATTTCATGTACTGATAACACAAATGGTTATTTCACATTGTTCCCTCTAATTGGTATTTCATATACTGATCACACAAATGGATATTTTTATATTGTTCTCTCATATTGCTATTGCATGTACTGATTACACAAATGGTTATTTCACATTGTTCCATCTAATTGGTATTTCATGTATTGATCACACAAATGGTTATTTTCCATTGTTTCCTCTAATTGGTATTTCATATACTGATGACACAAATGGATATTTTTCCATTGTTCCCTCTAATTGGTATTTCATGCACTCATCACACAAATGGTTATTTCACACTGTTCCCTCTAATTGGTATTTCATGTACTAATCACACAAATGGTTATTTCCCATTGTTTCCTCTAATTGGTATTTCATATACTGATCACACAAATGGATAATTTTCCATTGTTCCCTCTAATTAGTGTTTCATGTACTGATCACACAAATGGTTATTTTACATTGTTTCCTCTAATTGGTATTTCATGTAGTGATCACACAAATGGTTATTTTACATTGTTCCCTCTAATTAGTGTTTCATGTACTGATCACAAAAATGGTTATTTTACATTGTTTCCTCTAATTGGTATTTCATGTACTGATCACACAAACAGTTATTTAACAATGTTTCCCTTTAATTGGTATTTCATGTACTGATCACACAAATGGTTATTTTACATTGTTTCCTCTAATTGGTATTTCATGTACTGATCACACAAATAGTTATTTTACAATGTTTCCCTCTAATTAGTGTTTCATGTATTGATCACACAATTGGTTATTTTACATTGTTACCTCTAATTGGTATTTCATGTACTCATCACACACATGGTTATTTTATATTGTTCCCTCTAATTGGTATTTCTTGTACTGATCACAAATGGTTATTTTACATTGTTCCCTCTAAATAGTGTTTCATGTACTGATCACAAAAATGGTTATTTTACATTGTTTCCTCTAATTGGTATTTCATGTACTGATCACACAAACAGTTATTTAACAATGTTTCCCTTTAATTGGTATTTCATGTACTGATCACACAAATGGTTATTTTACATTGTTTCCTCTAATTGGTATTTCATGTAGTGATCACACAAATGGTTATTTTACATTGTTCCCTCTAATTAGTGTTTCATGTACTGATAAAAAAAATGGTTATTTTATATTGTTTCCTCTAATTGGTATTTCATGCACTCATCACATAAATGGTTATTTTACATTGTTCCCTCTAATTGGTATATCATGCACTCATCTCATAAATGTTTATTTTACATTGTTACCTCTAATTGGTATTTCATGCACTCATCACACAAATGGTTATTTTACAATGTTTCCCTCTAATTAGTGTTTCATGTACTGATCACATAAATGGATATTTTTCCATTGCTTCCCGTAATTGGTATTTCGTGCACTCATCACACAAATGGTTATTTTACATTGGTCATTCTAATTAGTGTTTAATGTACTGATCACACAAATGGTTATTTCACATTGTTCCCTCTAATTGGTATTTCATGTACTGATCACACAAATGGTTATTTCACATTGTTCCCTCTAATTGGTATTTCATGTACTGATCACACAAATGGTTATTTCACATTATTCCCTCTAATTGGTATTTCATATACTGATCACACAAATGGATATTTTTCCATTGTTCCGTGTAATTGGTATTTCATGTACTCATCACACAAATGGTTATTTCACAATGTTCCCTCTAATTGGTATTTCATGTATTGATCACACAAATGGTTATTTTACATTCTTTCCTCTAATTGGTAGTTCATGTATTGATCACACAAATGGTTATTTTACATTGTTTCCTCTAATTGGTATTTCATGTACTGATAACACAAATGGTTATTTCACATTGTTCCCTCTAATTGGTATTTCATATACTGATCACACAAATGGATATTTTTATATTGTTCTCTCATATTGCTATTGCATGTACTGATTACACAAATGGTTATTTCACATTGTTCCATCTAATTGGTATTTCATGTATTGATCACACAAATGGTTATTTTCCATTGTTTCCTCTAATTGGTATTTCATATACTGATGACACAAATGGATATTTTTCCATTGTTCCCTCTAATTGGTATTTCATGCACTCATCACACAAATGGTTATTTCACACTGTTCCCTCTAATTGGTATTTCATGTACTAATCACACAAATGGTTATTTCCCATTGTTTCCTCTAATTGGTATTTCATATACTGATCACACAAATGGATAATTTTCCATTGTTCCCTCTAATTAGTGTTTCATGTACTGATCACACAAATGGTTATTTTACATTGTTTCCTCTAATTGGTATTTCATGTACTGATCACACAAACAGTTATTTAACAATGTTTCCCTTTAATTGGTATTTCATGTACTGATCACACAAATGTTTATTTTACATTGTTCCCTCTAATTAGTGTTTCATGTACTGATCACAAAAATGGTTATTTTACATTGTTTCCTCTAATTGGTATTTCATGTACTGATCACACAAACAGTTATTTAACAATGTTTCCCTTTAATTGGTATTTCATGTACTGATCACACAAATGGTTATTTTACATTGTTTCCTCTAATTGGTATTTCATGTAGTGATCACACAAATGATTATTTTACATTGTTTCCTCTAATTGGTATTTCATGTACTGATCACACAAACAGTTATTTAACAATGTTTCCCTTTAATTGGTATTTCATGTACTGATCACACAAATGGTTATTTTACATTGTTTCCTCTAATTAGTGTTTCATGTACTGATCACAAAAATGGTTATTTTACATTGTTTCCTCTAATTGGTATTTCATGTACTGATCACACAAACAGTTATTTAACAATGTTTCCCTTTAATTGGTATTTCATGTACTGATCACACAAATGGTTATTTTACATTGTTTCCTCTAATTGGTATTTCATGTACTGATCACACAAATAGTTATTTTACAATGTTTCCCTCTAATTAGTGTTTCATGTATTGATCACACAATTGGTTATTTTACATTGTTACCTCTAATTGGTATTTCATGTACTCATCACACACATGGTTATTTTATATTGTTCCCTCTAATTGGTATTTCTTGTACTGATCACAAATGGTTATTTTACATTGTTCCCTCTAATTAGTGTTTCATGTACTGATCACAAAAATGGTTATTTTACATTGTTTCCTCTAATTGGTATTTCATGTACTGATCACACAAACAGTTATTTAACAATGTTTCCCTTTAATTGGTATTTCATGTACTGATCACACAAATGGTTATTTTACATTGTTTCCTCTAATTGGTATTTCATGTAGTGATCACACAAATGGTTATTTTACATTGTTCCCTCTAATTAGTGTTTCATGTACTGATCAAAAAAATGGTTATTTTACATTGTTTCCTCTAATTGGTATTTCATGCACTCATCACATAAATGGTTATTTTACATTGTTCCCTCTAATTGGTATATCATGCACTCATCTCATAAATGGTTATTTTACATTGTTACCTCTAATTGGTATTTCATGCACTCATCACACAAATGGTTATTTTACAATGTTTCCCTCTAATTAGTGTTTCATGTACTGATCACATAAATGGATATTTTTCCATTGCTTCCCGTAATTGGTATTTCGTGCACTCATCACAAAAATGGTTATTTTACATTGGTCATTCTAATTAGTGTTTAATGTACTGATCACACAAATAGTTATTTCACATTGTTCCCTCTAATTGGTATTTCATGTACTGATCACACAAATGGTTATTTCACATTGTTCCCTCTAATTGGTATTTCATGTACTGATCACACAAATGGTTATTTCACATTTTTCCCTCTAATTAGTGTTTCATGTACTGATCACACAAATGGAAATTTTTCCATTGTTCAATCTAATTGGTATTTCGTGCACTCATCACAAAAATTGTTATTTTACATTGTGTCCTCTAATTGGTATTTCATGTATTGATCACACAAATGGATATTTTTCCATTGTTTCCTCTAATTTGTATTTCGTGTACTGATCACACAAATGGTTATTTTACATTATTCATTCTAGTTGATATTCCATATACTGATCACACAAATGGATGTATGTCCATTGTTCCCTCTAATTGGTATTTCATGCACTCATCTCAAAAATGGTTATTTTACATTGTTCCCTCTTATTGGTATTTCATGCACTCATCACATAAATGGTTATTTTACATTGTTTCCTCTAATTGGTATTTCATGTACTCATCACACAAATGGTTATTTTACAATGTTTCCCTCTAATTAGTGTTTCATGTACTGATCACATAAATGGATATTTTTCCATTGCTTCCCTTAATTGGTATTTCATGCACTCATCACACAAATGTTTATTTTACATTGTTCATTCTAATTAGTGTTTAATGTACTGATCACACAAATGGTTATTTCATCTTGTTCCCTCTAATTGATATGTCATGTACTGATCACACAAATGGTTATTTTACATTATTCCCTCTAATTAGTGTTTCATGTACTGATCACACAAATGGATATTTTTCCATTCTTCACTCTAATTGGTATTTCGTGCACTCATCACACAAATGGTTATTTTACATGGTTTCCTCTAATTGGTATTTCATGTATTGATCACACAAATGAATATTTTTCCATTGTTTCCTCTAATTTATATTTCGTGTACTGATCACACATATGGTTATTTTACATTGTTCCCTCTAAATGGTATTTCATGCACTCATCACACAAATGGTTATTTTACATTGTTCCCTCTAAATGGTATTTCATGCACTCATCACGCAAATGGTTATTTTACATTGTTCCCTCTAATTGGTATTTCATGTACTGATCACACAAATGGTTATTTCGCATTATTCCCTCTAATTGGTATTTCATATACTGATCACACAAATGGATATTTTTCCATTGTTCCCTCTAATTGGTATTTCATGTACTGATCACACAAATCGTTATTTTCCATTGTTTCCTCTAATTGGTATTTCATGTACTGATCACACAATTGGTTATTTTACAATGTTTCCTCTAATTGGTATTTCATGTATTGATCACACAAATGGTTATTTTACATTGTTCCTTCTAATTGGTATTTCATGTACTGATCACACAAATGGTCATTACGCATTATTCCCTCTAATTGGTATTTCATATACTGATCACACAAATGGATATTTTTCCATTGTTCCCTCTAATTGGTATTTCATGTACTGATCACACAAATCGTTATTTTCCATTGTTTCCTCTAATTGGTATTTCATGTACTGATCACACAAATTGTTATTTTACAATGTTTCCTCTAATTGGTATTTCATGTACTGATCACACAAATGGTTATTTCACATTGTTCCCTCTAATTGGTATTTCATATACTGATCATAAAAATGGATATTTTTCCATTGTTCTCTCTAATTGGTATTGCATGTACTGATTACACAAATGGTTATTTCACATTGTTCCCTCTAATTGATATTTCATGCATTGATAAAACCAATGGTTATTGTCCATTGTTTCCGCTAATTGGTATTTCATATACTGATCACACAAATGGATATTTTTCCATTGTTCCCTCTAATTGGTATTTCATGTACTCATCACACAAATGGTTATTTTACATTGTTTCCTCTAATAGGTATTTCATGTACTGATCACACAAATGGTTATTTTACATTGTTACCTCTAATTGGTATTTCATGTAGTGATCACACAAATGGTTATTTTACATTGTTTCCTCTAATTGGTATTTCATGTACTGATCATATAAATGGTTATTTTTCATTGTTCCCTCTAATTGGTGTTTCATGTAGTGATCACACAAATGGATATTTTTCCATTGTTGCCTCTAAATGGTATTTCATGCACTCATCACGCAAATGGTTATTTCACATTATTCCCTCTAATTAGTATTTCATATACTGATCACACAAATGGATATTTTTCTATTGTTCCCTGTAATTGGTATTTCATGTACTCATCACACAAATGGTTATTTCACACTGTTCCCTCTAATTGGTATTTCATGTAATGATCACACAAATGGCTATTTTACATAGTTCAATCTAATTAGTATTTCATGTACTGATCACACAAATGGTTATTTTACATTGTTTCCTCTAATTGGTAGTTCATGTACTGATAACACAAATGGTTATTTTACATTGTTCCCTCTAATTGGTAGTTCATGTACTGATAACACAAATGGTTATTTCACATTGTTCCCTCTAATTGGTAGTTCATATACTGATCACACAAATGGATATTTTTCCATTTTTTTCTCTTATTGCTATTGCGTGTACTGATTACACAAATGGTTATTTCACATTGTTCCATCTAATTGGTATTTCATGTATTGATCACACAAATGGTTATTTTCCATTGTTTCCTCTAATTGGTATTTCATGTACTGATCACACAAATTGTTATTTTACAATGTTTCCTCTAATTGGTATTTCATGTACTGATCACACAAATGGTTATTTCACATTGTTCCCTCTAATTGGTATTTCATATACTGATCACAAAAATGGATATTTTTCCATTGTTCTCTCTAATTGGTATTGCATGTACTGATTACACAAATGGTTATTTCACATTGTTCCCTCTAATTGATATTTCATGCATTGATAAAACCAATGGTTATTGTCCATTGTTTCCGCTAATTGGTATTTCATATACTGATCACACAAATGTATATTTTTCCATTGTTCCCTATAATTGGTATTTCATGTACTCATCACACAAATGGTTATTTTACATTGTTTCCTCTAATTGGTATTTCATGTAATGATCACACAAATGGTTATTTTACATTGTTACCTCTAATTGGTATTTCATGTAGTGATCACACAAATGGTTATTTTACATTGTTTCCTCTAATTGGTATTTCATGTACTGATCATATAAATGGTTATTTTTCATTGTTCCCTCTAATTGGTATTTCATGTAGTGATCACACAAATGGATATTTTTCCATTGTTCCCTCTAAATGGTATTTCATGTACTCATCACACAAATGGTTATTTTACATTGTTTCCTCTAATTGGTATTTCATGTAATGATCACACAAATGGCTATTTTACATAGTTCAATCTAATTAGTATTTCATGTACTGATCACACAAATGGTTATTTTACATTGTTACCTCTAATTGGTATTTCATGTAGTGATCACACAAATGGTTATTTTACATTGTTTCCTCTAATTGGTATTTCTTGTACTGATCACATTAATGGATATTTTTCCATTGTTCCCTCTAAATGGTATTTCATGCACTCATCACGCAAATGGTTATTTCACATTATTCCCTCTAATTAGTATTTCATATACTGATCACACAAATGGATATTTTTCTATTGTTCCCTGTAATTGGTATTTCATGTACTCATCACACAAATGGTTATTTCACACTGTTCCCTCTAATTGGTATTTCATGTAATGATAACACAAATGGTTATTTTACATTGTTCCCTCTAATTGGTAGTTCATGTACTGATAACACAAATGGTTATTTCACATTGTTCCCTCTAATTGGTATTTCATATACTGATCACACAAATGGATATTTTGCCATTGTTCTCTCTTATTGCTATTGCGTGTACTGATTACACAAATGGTTATTTCACATTGTTCCATCTAATTGGTATTTCATGTATTGATCACACAAATGGTTATTTTCCATTGTTTCCTCTAATTGGTATTTCATATACTGATCACACAAATGGATATTTTTCCATTGTTCCCTCTAATTGGTATTTCATGCACTCATCACGCAAATGGTTATTTCACATTATTCCCTCTAATTGGTATTTCATATACTGATCACACAAATGGATATTTTTCCATTGTTCCCTGTAATTGGTATTTCATGTACTCATCACACAAATGGTTATTTCACACTGTTCCCTCTAATTGGTATTTCATGTACTGATCACACAAATGGTTATTTTACCATTGTTTCCTCTAATTGGTATTTCATGTACTCATCACACAAATGGTTATTTCACACTGTTCCCTCTAATTGGTAGTTCATGTATTGATCACACAAATGGTTATTTTCCATTCTTTACTTTAATTGGTATTTCATGTACTGATCACACAAATGGTTATTTTACATTGTTTCCTCTAATTGGTATTTCATGTACTGATAACACAAATGGTTATTTCACATTGTTCCCTCTAATTGGTATTTCATATACTGATCACACAAATGGATATTTTTCCATTGTTCTCTCTTATTGCTATTGCATGTACTGATTACACAAATGGTTATTTCACATTGTTCCATCTAATTGGTATTTCATGTATTGATCACACAAATGGTTATTTTCCATTGTTTCCTCTAATTGGTATTTCATATACTGATGACACAAATGGATATTTTTCCATTGTTCCCTCTAATTGGTATTTCATGCACTCATCACACAAATGGTTATTTCACACTGTTCCCTCTAATTGGTATTTCATGTACTAATCACACAAATGGTTATTTCCCATTGTTTCCTCTAATTGGTATTTCATATACTGATCACACAAATGGATAATTTTCCATTGTTCCCTCTAATTAGTGTTTCATGTACTGATCACACAAATGGTTATTTTACATTGTTTCCTCTAATTGGTATTTCATGTACTGATCACACAAACAGTTATTTAACAATGTTTCCCTTTAATTGGTATTTCATGTACTGATCACACAAATGTTTATTTTACATTGTTCCCTCTAATTAGTGTTTCATGTACTGATCACAAAAATGGTTATTTTACATTGTTTCCTCTAATTGGTATTTCATGTACTGATCACACAAACAGTTATTTAACAATGTTTCCCTTTAATTGGTATTTCATGTACTGATCACACAAATGGTTATTTTACATTGTTTCCTCTAATTGGTATTTCATGTAGTGATCACACAAATGATTATTTTACATTGTTTCCTCTAATTGGTATTTCATGTACTGATCACACAAACAGTTATTTAACAATGTTTCCCTTTAATTGGTATTTCATGTACTGATCACACAAATGGTTATTTTACATTGTTTCCTCTAATTAGTGTTTCATGTACTGATCACAAAAATGGTTATTTTACATTGTTTCCTCTAATTGGTATTTCATGTACTGATCACACAAACAGTTATTTAACAATGTTTCCCTTTAATTGGTATTTCATGTACTGATCACACAAATGGTTATTTTACATTGTTTCCTCTAATTGGTATTTCATGTACTGATCACACAAATAGTTATTTTACAATGTTTCCCTCTAATTAGTGTTTCATGTATTGATCACACAATTGGTTATTTTACATTGTTACCTCTAATTGGTATTTCATGTACTCATCACACACATGGTTATTTTATATTGTTCCCTCTAATTGGTATTTCTTGTACTGATCACAAATGGTTATTTTACATTGTTCCCTCTAATTAGTGTTTCATGTACTGATCACAAAAATGGTTATTTTACATTGTTTCCTCTAATTGGTATTTCATGTACTGATCACACAAACAGTTATTTAACAATGTTTCCCTTTAATTGGTATTTCATGTACTGATCACACAAATGGTTATTTTACATTGTTTCCTCTAATTGGTATTTCATGTAGTGATCACACAAATGGTTATTTTACATTGTTCCCTCTAATTAGTGTTTCATGTACTGATCAAAAAAATGGTTATTTTACATTGTTTCCTCTAATTGGTATTTCATGCACTCATCACATAAATGGTTATTTTACATTGTTCCCTCTAATTGGTATATCATGCACTCATCTCATAAATGGTTATTTTACATTGTTACCTCTAATTGGTATTTCATGCACTCATCACACAAATGGTTATTTTACAATGTTTCCCTCTAATTAGTGTTTCATGTACTGATCACATAAATGGATATTTTTCCATTGCTTCCCGTAATTGGTATTTCGTGCACTCATCACAAAAATGGTTATTTTACATTGGTCATTCTAATTAGTGTTTAATGTACTGATCACACAAATAGTTATTTCACATTGTTCCCTCTAATTGGTATTTCATGTACTGATCACACAAATGGTTATTTCACATTGTTCCCTCTAATTGGTATTTCATGTACTGATCACACAAATGGTTATTTCACATTTTTCCCTCTAATTAGTGTTTCATGTACTGATCACACAAATGGAAATTTTTCCATTGTTCAATCTAATTGGTATTTCGTGCACTCATCACAAAAATTGTTATTTTACATTGTGTCCTCTAATTGGTATTTCATGTATTGATCACACAAATGGATATTTTTCCATTGTTTCCTCTAATTTGTATTTCGTGTACTGATCACACAAATGGTTATTTTACATTATTCATTCTAGTTGATATTCCATATACTGATCACACAAATGGATGTATGTCCATTGTTCCCTCTAATTGGTATTTCATGCACTCATCTCAAAAATGGTTATTTTACATTGTTCCCTCTTATTGGTATTTCATGCACTCATCACATAAATGGTTATTTTACATTGTTTCCTCTAATTGGTATTTCATGTACTCATCACACAAATGGTTATTTTACAATGTTTCCCTCTAATTAGTGTTTCATGTACTGATCACATAAATGGATATTTTTCCATTGCTTCCCTTAATTGGTATTTCATGCACTCATCACACAAATGTTTATTTTACATTGTTCATTCTAATTAGTGTTTAATGTACTGATCACACAAATGGTTATTTCATCTTGTTCCCTCTAATTGATATGTCATGTACTGATCACACAAATGGTTATTTTACATTATTCCCTCTAATTAGTGTTTCATGTACTGATCACACAAATGGATATTTTTCCATTCTTCACTCTAATTGGTATTTCGTGCACTCATCACACAAATGGTTATTTTACATGGTTTCCTCTAATTGGTATTTCATGTATTGATCACACAAATGAATATTTTTCCATTGTTTCCTCTAATTTATATTTCGTGTACTGATCACACATATGGTTATTTTACATTGTTCCCTCTAAATGGTATTTCATGCACTCATCACACAAATGGTTATTTTACATTGTTCCCTCTAAATGGTATTTCATGCACTCATCACGCAAATGGTTATTTTACATTGTTCCCTCTAATTGGTATTTCATGTACTGATCACACAAATGGTTATTTCGCATTATTCCCTCTAATTGGTATTTCATATACTGATCACACAAATGGATATTTTTCCATTGTTCCCTCTAATTGGTATTTCATGTACTGATCACACAAATCGTTATTTTCCATTGTTTCCTCTAATTGGTATTTCATGTACTGATCACACAATTGGTTATTTTACAATGTTTCCTCTAATTGGTATTTCATGTATTGATCACACAAATGGTTATTTTACATTGTTCCTTCTAATTGGTATTTCATGTACTGATCACACAAATGGTCATTACGCATTATTCCCTCTAATTGGTATTTCATATACTGATCACACAAATGGATATTTTTCCATTGTTCCCTCTAATTGGTATTTCATGTACTGATCACACAAATCGTTATTTTCCATTGTTTCCTCTAATTGGTATTTCATGTACTGATCACACAAATTGTTATTTTACAATGTTTCCTCTAATTGGTATTTCATGTACTGATCACACAAATGGTTATTTCACATTGTTCCCTCTAATTGGTATTTCATATACTGATCATAAAAATGGATATTTTTCCATTGTTCTCTCTAATTGGTATTGCATGTACTGATTACACAAATGGTTATTTCACATTGTTCCCTCTAATTGATATTTCATGCATTGATAAAACCAATGGTTATTGTCCATTGTTTCCGCTAATTGGTATTTCATATACTGATCACACAAATGGATATTTTTCCATTGTTCCCTCTAATTGGTATTTCATGTACTCATCACACAAATGGTTATTTTACATTGTTTCCTCTAATAGGTATTTCATGTACTGATCACACAAATGGTTATTTTACATTGTTACCTCTAATTGGTATTTCATGTAGTGATCACACAAATGGTTATTTTACATTGTTTCCTCTAATTGGTATTTCATGTACTGATCATATAAATGGTTATTTTTCATTGTTCCCTCTAATTGGTGTTTCATGTAGTGATCACACAAATGGATATTTTTCCATTGTTGCCTCTAAATGGTATTTCATGCACTCATCACGCAAATGGTTATTTCACATTATTCCCTCTAATTAGTATTTCATATACTGATCACACAAATGGATATTTTTCTATTGTTCCCTGTAATTGGTATTTCATGTACTCATCACACAAATGGTTATTTCACACTGTTCCCTCTAATTGGTATTTCATGTAATGATCACACAAATGGCTATTTTACATAGTTCAATCTAATTAGTATTTCATGTACTGATCACACAAATGGTTATTTTACATTGTTTCCTCTAATTGGTAGTTCATGTACTGATAACACAAATGGTTATTTTACATTGTTCCCTCTAATTGGTAGTTCATGTACTGATAACACAAATGGTTATTTCACATTGTTCCCTCTAATTGGTAGTTCATATACTGATCACACAAATGGATATTTTTCCATTTTTTTCTCTTATTGCTATTGCGTGTACTGATTACACAAATGGTTATTTCACATTGTTCCATCTAATTGGTATTTCATGTATTGATCACACAAATGGTTATTTTCCATTGTTTCCTCTAATTGGTATTTCATGTACTGATCACACAAATTGTTATTTTACAATGTTTCCTCTAATTGGTATTTCATGTACTGATCACACAAATGGTTATTTCACATTGTTCCCTCTAATTGGTATTTCATATACTGATCACAAAAATGGATATTTTTCCATTGTTCTCTCTAATTGGTATTGCATGTACTGATTACACAAATGGTTATTTCACATTGTTCCCTCTAATTGATATTTCATGCATTGATAAAACCAATGGTTATTGTCCATTGTTTCCGCTAATTGGTATTTCATATACTGATCACACAAATGTATATTTTTCCATTGTTCCCTATAATTGGTATTTCATGTACTCATCACACAAATGGTTATTTTACATTGTTTCCTCTAATTGGTATTTCATGTAATGATCACACAAATGGTTATTTTACATTGTTACCTCTAATTGGTATTTCATGTAGTGATCACACAAATGGTTATTTTACATTGTTTCCTCTAATTGGTATTTCATGTACTGATCATATAAATGGTTATTTTTCATTGTTCCCTCTAATTGGTATTTCATGTAGTGATCACACAAATGGATATTTTTCCATTGTTCCCTCTAAATGGTATTTCATGTACTCATCACACAAATGGTTATTTTACATTGTTTCCTCTAATTGGTATTTCATGTAATGATCACACAAATGGCTATTTTACATAGTTCAATCTAATTAGTATTTCATGTACTGATCACACAAATGGTTATTTTACATTGTTACCTCTAATTGGTATTTCATGTAGTGATCACACAAATGGTTATTTTACATTGTTTCCTCTAATTGGTATTTCTTGTACTGATCACATTAATGGATATTTTTCCATTGTTCCCTCTAAATGGTATTTCATGCACTCATCACGCAAATGGTTATTTCACATTATTCCCTCTAATTAGTATTTCATATACTGATCACACAAATGGATATTTTTCTATTGTTCCCTGTAATTGGTATTTCATGTACTCATCACACAAATGGTTATTTCACACTGTTCCCTCTAATTGGTATTTCATGTAATGATAACACAAATGGTTATTTTACATTGTTCCCTCTAATTGGTAGTTCATGTACTGATAACACAAATGGTTATTTCACATTGTTCCCTCTAATTGGTATTTCATATACTGATCACACAAATGGATATTTTGCCATTGTTCTCTCTTATTGCTATTGCGTGTACTGATTACACAAATGGTTATTTCACATTGTTCCATCTAATTGGTATTTCATGTATTGATCACACAAATGGTTATTTTCCATTGTTTCCTCTAATTGGTATTTCATATACTGATCACACAAATGGATATTTTTCCATTGTTCCCTGTAATTGGTATTTCATGTACTCATCACACAAATGGTTATTTCACACTGTTCCCTCTAATTGGTATTTCATGTACTGATCACACAAATGGTTATTTTACCATTGTTTCCTCTAATTGGTATTTCATGTACTCATCACACAAATGGTTATTTCACACTGTTCCCTCTAATTGGTAGTTCATGTATTGATCACACAAATGGTTATTTTCCATTCTTTACTTTAATTGGTATTTCATGTACTGATCACACAAATGGTTATTTTACATTGTTTCCTCTAATTGGTATTTCATGTACTGATAACACAAATGGTTATTTCACATTGTTCCCTGTAATTGGTATTTCATGTACTCATCACACAAATGGTTATTTCACACTGTTCCCTCTAATTGGTATTTCATGTACTGATCACACAAATGGTTATTTTACCATTGTTTCCTCTAATTGGTATTTCATGTACTCATCACACAAATGGTTATTTCACACTGTTCCCTCTAATTGGTAGTTCATGTATTGATCACACAAATGGTTATTTTCCATTCTTTACTTTAATTGGTATTTCATGTACTGATCACACAAATGGTTATTTTACATTGTTTCCTCTAATTGGTATTTCATGTACTGATAACACAAATGGTTATTTCACATTGTTCCCTCTAATTGGTATTTCATATACTGATCACACAAATGGATATTTTTCCATTGTTCTCTCTTATTGCTATTGCATGTACTGATTACACAAATGGTTATTTCACATTGTTCCATCTAATTGGTATTTCATGTATTGATCACACAAATGGTTATTTTCCATTGTTTCCTCTAATTGGTATTTCATATACTGATCACACAAATGGATATTTTATCATTGTTCCCTCTAATTAGTGTTTCATGTACTGATCACAAAAATGGTTATTTTACATTGTTTCCTCTAATTGGTATTTCATGTACTGATCACACAAACAGTTATTTAACAATGTTTCCCTTTAATTGGTATTTCATGTACTGATCACACAAATGGTTATTCTACATTGTTCCCTTTAATTAGTGTTTAATGTACTGATCACACAAATGGTTATTTTACATTGTTCCATCTAATTGGTATTTCATGTATTGATCACACAAATGGTTATTTTCCATTGTTTCCTCTAATTGGTATTTCATGTACTGATCACATAAATGGTTATTTTTCATTGTTCCCTCTAATTGGTATTCCATGTACTGATCACACAAATGGTTATTTTACATTGTTCATTCTAATTGGTATTTCATGTACTGATCACACAAATGGATATTTTTCCATTGTTACCTCTAAATGGTATTTCATGCACTCATCACGCAAATGGTTATTTCACATTATTCCCTCTAATTGGTATTTCATATACTGATCACACAAATGGATATTTTTCCATTGTTCCCTTTAATTGGTATTTCATGTACTGATCACACAAATGGTTATTTCACATTGTTCCCTCTAATTGGTATTTCATGTATTGATCACACAAATGGTTATTTTACATTCTTTCCTCTAATTGGTATTTTATGTACTGATCACACAAATGGTTATTTTACATTGTTTCCTCTAATTGGTATTTCATGTACTGATAACACAAATGGTTATTTCACATTGTTCCCTCTAATTGGTATTTCATATACTGATCACACAAATGGATATTTTTCCATTGTTCTCTCTTATTGCTATTTCATGTACTGATTACACAAATGGTTATTTCACATTATTCCCTCTAATTGGTATTTCATGTATTGATCACACAAATGGTTATTTTCCATTGTTTCCTCTAATTGGTATTTCATATACTGATGACACAAATGGATATTTTTCCATTGTTCCCTCTGATTAGTGTTTCATGTACTGATCACAAAAATGGTTATTTTACATTGTGTCCTCTAATTGGTATTTCATGTAGTGATCACACAAACAGTTATTTAACAATGTTTCCCTTTAATTGGTATTTCATGTACTGATCACACAAATGGTTATTATACATTGTTCCCTCTAATTAGTGTTTCATGTACTGATCACAAAAATGGTTATTTTACATTGTTTCCTCTAATTGGTATTTCATGTACTGATCACACAAACAGTTATTTAACAATGTTTCCCTTTAATTGGTATTTCATGTACTGATCACACAAATGGTTATTTTACATTGTTTCCTCTAATTGGTATTTCATGTAGTGATCACACAAATGGTTATTTTACATTGTTCCCTCTAATTAGTGTTTCATGTACTGATCACAAAAATGGTTATTTTACATTGTTTCCTCTAATTGGTATTTCATGTACTGATCACACAAACAGTTATTTAACAATGTTTCCCTTTAATTGGTATTTCATGTACTGATCACACAAATGGTTATTTTACATTGTTTCCTCTAATTGGTATTTCATGTACTGATCACACAAATAGTTATTTTACAATGTTTCCCTCTAATTAGTGTTTCATGTATTGATCACACAATTGGTTATTTTACATTTTTACCTCTAATTGGTATTTCATGTACTCATCACACAAATGGTTATTTTACATTGTTCCCTCTAATTGGTATTTCTTGCACTGATCACAAATGGTTATTTTACATTGTTCCCTCTAATTAGTGTTTCATGTACTGATCACAAAAATGGTTATTTTACATTGTTTCCTCTAATTGGTATTTCATGTAGTGATCACACAAATGGTTATTTTACATTGTTCCCTCTAATTAGTGTTTCATGTACTGATCACAAAAATGGTTATTTTACATTGTTTCCTCTAATTGGTATTTCATGCACTCATCACATAAATGGTTATTTTTCATTGTTCCCTCTAATTGGTATTTCATGTACTCATCTCATAAATGGTTATTTTACAATGTTTCCCTCTAATTAGTGTTTCATGTACTGATCACATAAATGGATATTTTTCCATTGCTTCCCGTTATTGGTATTTCGTGCACTCATCACACAAATGGTTATTTTACATTGGTCATTCTAATTAGTGTTTAATGTACTGATCACACAAATGGTTATTTCACATTGTTTCCTCTAATTGGTATTTCATGTACTGATCACAAAAATGGTTATTTCACATTGTTCCCTCTAATTGGTATTTCATGTACTGATCACACAAATGGTTATTTTACATTGGTCATTCTAATTAGTGTTTAATGTACTGATCACACAACTGGTTATTTCACATTGTTCCCTCTAATTGATATTTCATGTACTGATCACACAAATGGTTATTTTACATTATTCCCTCTAATTAGTGTTTCATGTACTGATCACACAAAAGGATATTTTTCCATTGTTCACTCTAATTGGTATTTCGTGCACTCATAACACAAATAGTTATTTTACATTGTTTCCTCTAATTGGTATTTCAAAGTATTGATCACACAAATGGATATTTTACATTGTTCATTCTAATTGGTATTTCATGTACTTATCACACAAATGTTTATTTTAAAATGGTTAACTCTATTTGGTATTGCATGTACTCATTACACTAATGGTTAATTCACAATGATTAACTCTAATTAGCATTTCTTGTACTGATCACACAAATGGTTATTTTACATTGTTCATTCTAATTGGTATTGCATGCACTGATCGCACAAATGGTTATTTCACATTGTTCCCTCTAATTAGTGTTTCATGTACTGATCACACAAATGGTTATTTTCCATTGTTTCCTCTAATTGGTATTTCATGTAGTGATCACACAAATGGTTATTTTACATTGTTCCCTCTAATTGGTATTTCATGTACTGATCACACAAATGGTTATCTTACATTATTCCCTCTAATTGGTATTTCATGTACTGATCACACAAATGGTTATTTTCCATTGTTTCCTCTAATTGGTATTTCATGTAGTGATCACACAAATGGTTATTTTACATTGTTCCCTCTAATTGGTATTTCATGTACTGATCACACAAATGGTTATCTTACATTATTCCCTCTAATTGGTATTTCATGTACTGATCACACAAATGGTTATCTTACATTATTCCCTCTAATTGGTGTTTCATGTACTGATCACACAAATGGTTATCTTACATTATTCCCTCTAATTGGTATTTCATGTACTGATCACACAAATGGTTATTTTCCATTGTTTCCTCTAATTGGTATTTCATGTACTGATCACACAAATGGTTATTTTCCATTGTTTCCTCTAATTGGTATTTCATGTACTGATCACACAAATGGTTATTTTACATTGTTCCCTCTAATTAGTGTTTCATGTACTGATCACACAAATGGTTATTTTACATTGTTCCCTCAAATTAGTGTTTCATGTACTGATCACACAAATGGTTATTTTATATTGTTCCCTCTAAATGGTATTTCATGTATTGATCACACGAAAGGTTATTTTATAATGTTTCCCTCTAATTGGTATTTCATGTACTGATCACACAAATGGTTATTTTTCCATTGTTTCCTCTAATTGGTATTTCATGTACTCATCACACAAATGGTTATTTTACCATGTTTCCCTCTAATAAGTGTTTCATATATTGATCACACAAATGGTTATTTTGCATTGTTTCCTCTAATTGGTATTTCATGTACTGATCACACAAATTGTTATTTTACATTATTCCCTCTAATTAGTCATTTATGTACTGATCACACAAATGGTTATTTTACCTTGTTCCCTCTAATTGGTATTTCATGTACTGATCACACAAATGGTTAATTTTTAATGTTCCCTTTTTTACTATTTGTGTACTGTTTCCCCTATTCTGTATTGATGTAATTTGTATATTAACCCCCCTTCCCACCTGGTCCTCTATTAAGCTAAGAATAAAACTTTCAATTTTTAATTTAGATGTCACAACATTCCATGAGCACCTGTTCATTAATGGTTTTAGGTTTATGGTGCTTAACGCCCTTTTCAACAATATTTCAGTTATATTGGTAGAGGAACCCGTAGTACCCTGGGAAAACCACCGACCTGTCGCAAGTAACTGACAAACTTTAGCATATAATGTTGTATCGAGTACACCTCGCCATGAATAGGGTTCGAACCTATTCATGAAGTATATATCTCTCGGTTGATATATTTCAGAACTTGTGGTTTCCTTTTTTAGACGGATTGGTCAAATCGTCCTATCATGTTTTATGGTACATGTTATGCTGGCCACTACGATATCTGCCTAACAACGATGTTAGGTTCGTCTTTATTCCCATTAGTTTTGTAGAGGGTACAACTAATGGAGCAGGTACTGTTTTCCTTCCGGAATACATGTGTTCATCCGCCGTATGTTTGTGGGGTTTGTGTTACCCAATCCTTGATTTTCTGTGTAGTGTTTTGTAGATCATTTGTAGCTTTGTCCTTTGTCCTTTTTCTTTTGGTCATTGTCCCTTTCTTTGACATGAGGCTTCTGATTTTGGTATTTTCTTTCCGTTGTACTATTTCCACTAATGACATTGCTGTACTATTCACTGTAATTATTTATTTGTACTATTCTCTCCAGTGGTATGTTTGTACAATTTCTTCTGTTGATATTTTTGTATGTTTCTCTCTAATAATGGTCATCATGCTCACCTTTAGTGTGGTATATCCTGGGTTCGGGTCAAACTAAAGACTATACAATTGATATCTCCTTCTTCATCGATAAGCACACAGCAACAAAAAAGAAACAGCAAGGACTTGTTGACTCGAAATCAGGTTAATGTGTCCGATTGGAGTAACATGTTTACCTTGTTGTTCCAGAGAAATAACACTATGAAAACACAACTACTATCCGAACAATTTCAAAATGGAATATCAAAATCGTTAAAAGAGGCAAAGTTCACACCCCTAGCATACAATACATGATAGCTCACTTTGCCGGCTTGACACAGGTGGGGTTAGCTCTTTTTATATGCCCAAAATATTGTGGTTTAAAATATTGATTTAATTTCACTACTGATACAATGTAACATCAGACAAAGTAACATTATTGATTTAAGGTTAATTACATCAGATAAAGTGGCTAACATTATAGATGTATGATTAATTACACCAGAAAAAATGGCTGACATTATAGATGTAAGAATAATTACATCAGACAAAATCACAGACATTATAGATGGAAGATTAATTACATCAGATAAAATGGCTGACATTATGGATGGAAGATTAAATACTTCAGATAAAGTGGCTCACATTATAGAAGGAAGATTAATTACATCAGATAAAGTGGCTGACATTATAGATATAAGATTAATTACATCAGATAAAGTGACAATATAGATGTAAGATTAATTACATCAGATAAAGTGACATTATAGATGTAAGATTAATTACATCAAAGTGACATTATAGATGTAAGATTAATTACATCAGATAAAGTGACATTATAGATGTAAGATTAATTACATCAGACAAAGTGGCTGACATTATAGATGCAAGATTAATTACATCAGATAAAGTGACAATATAGATGTAAGATTAAATACACCAGATAAAGTAACATTATAGATGTGAAATTAACTACATCAGATAAAGTGGCTGACACTATAGATGTAAGATTAATTACATCAGATAAAGTGACAATATAGATGTATGATTAATTACATCAGATAAAGTAACATTATAGATGTAAAATTAACTACACCAGATAAAGTGGCTGACATTATAGATGTATGATTAATTACATCAGATAAAGTGATATTATAGATGTAAGATTAATTACACCAGCAAAAGTGGCTGACATTATAGATGTAAGATTAATTACATTAGATAAAGTAACATCATACATGTAACATTAACTACATCAGATAAAGTGACATTATAGATGTAAGATTAATTACATCAGATAAAGTGACATTATAGATGCAAGATTAATTACATCAGACAAAGTGGCTGACATTATAGATGCAAGATTAATTACATCAGATAAAGTAACATCATAGATGTAAAATTAACTACATCAGATAAAGTGGCTGACATTATAGATGTAAGATGAATTACATCAGATAAAGTGACTATATAGATGTATGATTAATTACATCAGATAAAGTAACATTATAGATGTAAAATTAACTACATCAGATAAAGTGGCTGACATTATAGATGTATGATTAATTACATCAGATAAAGTGTTATTATAGATGTAAGATTAATGACACCAGATAAAGTAACATTATAGATGTAAAATTAACTACATCAGATAAAGTGGCTGACATTATAGATGTAAGATTAATTACATCAGATAAAGTGACAATATAGATGTAAGATTAATTACATCAGATAAAGTAACATTATAGATATAAAATTAACTACATCAGATAAAGTGGCTGACATTATATATGTAAGATTAATTACATCACATAAAGTGGCTGACATTATAGATGTAAGATTAATTACATCAGATAAAGTGGCATTATAGATGTAATATTAACTACATCAGATAAAGTAACATTATAGATGTAAAATTAACTACACTAGATAAAGTGGCTGACATTATATATGTAAGATTAATTACATCACATAAAGTGACTGACATTATAGATGTAAGATTAATTACATCAGATAAAGTGACATTATAGATGTAATATTAATTACATCAGATAAAGTGGCTGACACTATAGATGTAATATTAATTACATCAGATAAAGTGACATTATAGATGTAAGATTAACTACATCAGATAAAGTGGCATTATAGATGTAAGATTAATTACATCAGATAAAGTGACATTATAGATGTAAGATTAATTACATCAGACAAAGTGGCTGACATTATAGATGCAAGATTAATTACATCAGATAAAGTGTCTGGCATTATAGATGTAATATTAATTACATAAGATAAAGTGGCTGACATTATAGATGTAATATTAATTACATAAGATAAAGTGGCTGACATTATAGAAGTAAGATTAATTACATCAGATAAAGTGACATTATAGATGTAAGATTAATTACATCAGATAAAGTGACATTATAGACGTAAGATTAAGTACATCAGATAAAGTGACATTATAGATGTAATATTAATTACATCAGATAAAGTGACATTATAGATGTAATATTAATTACATCAGATAAAGTGGCTGACATTATAGAAGTAAGATTAATTACATCAGATAAAGTGACATTATAGATGTAAGATTAATTACATCAGATAAAGTGACATTATAGACGTAAGATTAAGTACATCAGATAAAGTGACATTATAGATGTAATATTAATTACATCAGATAAAGTGACATTATAGATGTAAGATTAATTACATCAGATAAAGTGATATTATAGATGTAATATTAATTACACCAGATAAAGTGGCTGACATTATAGATGTTAGAGTATTTAAAGTCATTTTAATTTTACAGTTTGAGTGTTGGATTATAATCCTAACATAGGACAATGTGGACATTGATATATATCATAATATTTCTCCAGACAACCAAGATGTTTGTAGCAGGTAGGTATATAGGTATTTTATAATTTCTACAGGCAACCAATACACGGGTTTAACACCGACACTTCAATGTGTCTACATCAAGCCATCACATGGATTTCCAACTGTTTATATCATGGTCATTTCTAATGTTCTATGTGTTGAGGTGAGAGGTCATTGCTTGTTTTGTTGATATTATTTGCATGATGTAGGTATGCAAGTAAACAGTGATTTATATCATATCACGACAATAACAAAACAAAACACAACACAATATTTGTTGGACACCACTAAACGCAAACACATACAAACAACTAGAGGTAAAGACGAAATTAAAATCCTTTTAAATGTGGAAATCAAAACCGACATCACAACACGGAAATCAGAAAATATACAGCATTATTTCATCTGACAAACAATAATTCTCTAGCTGGTTAGTATATAAGTACCAAGCTGACATCAGTATGATCGGTATATACCGTATTATTTCATCTGACAAACAATAATTCTCTAGCTGGTAAGTATATAAGTACAAAGCTGACATCAGTATGATCGGTATATACAGTATTATTTCATCTGACAAACAATAATTCTCTAGCTGGTAAGTATATAAGTACAAAGCTGACATCAGTATAATCGGTATATACCGTATTATTTGATCTGACAAACAATAATTCTCTAGCTGGTAAGTATACAAGTACAAAGCTGACATCAGTATGATCGGTATACACCGTATTATTTCATCTGATAAACAATAATTCTCTAGCTGGTAAGTATATAAGTACAAAGCTGACATCAGTATGATCGGTATATACCGTATTATTTCATCTGACAAACAATAATTCTCTAGCTGGTAAGTATATAAGTACAAAGCTGACATCAGTATGATCGGTATATACCGTATTATTTCATCTGACAAACAATAATTCTCTAGCTGGTAAGTATATAAGTACAAAGCTGACATCAGTATGATCGGTATAAACAGTATTATTTCATCTGACAAACAATAATTTTCTAGCTGGTAAGTATATAAGTACAAAGCTGACATCAGTATAATTGGTATATACACTATTATTTCATCTGACAAACAATAATTCTCTAGCTGGTAAGTATATAAGTACAAAGCTGACATCAGTATAATTGGTATATACCGTATTATTTCATCTGACAAATAATAATTCTCTAGCTGGTAAGTACAAAGCTGACATCCGCATAGTCGTGTTGTTTCTCCAGACAACTAAGTAATGCAGCTAAGCATATAGGTATTAAGTTGTTATGTTTTATGTTATACAGCCGTTAGACAGACTATATAAATCCGCGGCAGGAATTGTGACATGATATACCCTGTCTAGAACTCGAAGAACTAGTATATCACATGATTTGTTTATTATTGCCATGACATATGAGTAAATAAGACCATGTTTTGTGTATGTAAAGTTTCTCATATAAACTGTTCTAAACCGTATTGTAAACTACTTTCATTGTATTTTTTATCATTATTGTACAAGTAGTGCTTATTATCAAATGATATCACACCGGAGTAATAATGGGTGCCACTAGTAGAAAAATAATTGTTTACATTACATAAGAGCCTACGTTTACTCCATGCGTATGAGTTGTCTGAGAAAATTATCTATCATATTAACAGACAGATAAAAAGAGATTAATTACTAGTTTTAAAACATTTACAGGTGGATGTGATGGCTATTATACTTCCATGAATGACTCCTTTACCTAGGAGAACTATCTATCATATTAACAGACAGACAAACAGAGATCAATTACTAGTTTTATAACATTTACATGTGGATGTGGTGACTATTATAGCTCCATGAATGACTTCTTTACTTCAGAGAACTACCTATCATATTAACAGACATATAAACAGAGATTAATAACTAGTTTTATAACATTTACAGGTGAATGTGGTGGCAATTATATCTCCTTTAAATGTCTCATTTACCCTGGAGAACTATCTATCATATTAACAGACAGACAAACAGAGATTAATTACTAGTTTTATAACATTTACATGTGAATGTGGTGGCAATTATACCTCCTTGAATGTCTCCTTTACCTCGGAGAACCATCTCTCATATTAACAGACAGACAAACAGAGATTAATTACTAGTTTTATAACATTTACAGGTAGATGTGGTGGTTATTATGCCTCCATGAATGACTCCTTAACCTAGGAGGACTATCTATCATATTAACAGACACACAAGCAGATATAAATGACTAGTTTTATAACATTTACAGGTGAATGTGGTGGCAATTATACCTCCTTTAATGTCTCCTTTACCCTGGAGAACTATCTATCATATTAACAGACAGATAAACAGAGATTAATTACTAGTTATACAACAATTACCGGTGGATGTGGTGGCTATTATACCTCCATGAATGATTCCTTTACCTAGGAAAACTATCTATCATATTAACAGACAGACAAACAGAGATTAAATACTAGTTATACAACAATTACCGGTGGATGTGGTGGCTATTATACCTCCATGAATGATTCCTTTACCTAGGAGAACTATCTATCATATTAACAGACAGATAAACAGAGATTCATTATTAGTTTTATAACATTTACATGTGGATGTGGTGGCTATTATACCTCCTTGAATGATTCCTTGACTTCGGAGAACCATCTATCATATTAACAGACAGACAAACAGATTAATTACTAGTTTTATAACATTTACAGGTGGATGTGGTGGCTATTATGCCTCCATGAATGATTCCTTTACCTAGGTGAACTATCTATCATATTAACAGACAAGCAGAGATTAATTACTAGTTATATAACAATTACCGGTGGATGTGGTGGCAATTTTACCTCCATGAATGATTATTTTACCTAGGAGAACTATCTATGATATTAACAGACAGACAAACAGAGATTAATTACTAGTTATATAACAATTATCGGTGGATGTGGTGGCTATTTTACCTCCATGAATGTCTCCTTGACCTCGGAGAACCATCTATCATATTAACAGACAGACAAACAGATTAATTACTAGTTTTATAACATTCACAGGTTGATGTGATGGCTATTATTCCTCCATGAATGACTCATTTACACCAGAGAACTATCTATCTTATTAACAGACAGACAAACAGATTAATTACTAGTTTTATAGCATTTACAGGTTGATGTGATGGCTATTATTCCTCCATGAATGATTCATTTACCTCAGAGAAATATCTATCATATTAACAGACAGACAAACAGAGATTAATTACTAGTTTTATTATATTCACAGGTTGATGTGGTGGCTATTATTCCTTTATGAATGTCTCATTTACCTCGGAGAACTATCTATCGTATTAGCACACAGACAAACATAGATTATTTACTAGTTTTAAAACATTTACAGGTAGATGTGGTGTCTCTTATGCCTCCATGAATGACTCCTTTACCTCGGAGAACTATCTATCATATTAACATACTGACAAACATATATTAATTACTAGTTTTGTAACATTTATAGGTGAATGTGGTGGCTATTATGCCTCCTTGAATGACACCTTTACCTCGGAGAACTATCTATCATATTAACAGACTGACAAACATATATTAATTACTAGTTTTGTAACATTTATAGGTGTATGTGGTGGCTATTATGCCTCCTTGAATGACACCTTTACCTCGGAGAACTATCCCTCACCCTATCCACATGATAGTAGATGTAGATACATAATAATGGTACCAGAAGGATACAGTATTACTCTAACTTTTACTGACTTTCAACTCGAGGCTACTCATGATGTTGTCTTGGTAATGTTTACTTAATAAAATGTGAAGTGTGTCCCTGTGATGATTACATTTAGTTGCTAATAAATTAAGGTTTGGTATTTAAAGGGGCATTATCTGCCAAAATCGTAAATTTTTGTTACCCATAACAACTATGAGATGTGATTGATACCTTAATAAAACGTGTTTCTGTAACTTATAAATGTTATGAGGTGTACGTGCATCGGGGAAAAAAGGTGCAACTGCTCGTGTTTTGAGATCGATCAAGAAATGAACGCCATCTTATTAATTATCGGCATTGTTTAGGGAGTTTGCCGAATCGTCATTAAATCAGTATAACAATGCACTTATTTCTTATTTTCTGTGAATCTGCTTTTAGTCGGCGTTAATTACGGACACATAACCATGCAAGTTTGCAGTTTATAATAAGCGATAAAATACAAATTATTCGTTTTTACCTGTCACTAGTAAGGTCAGTTGCATACGGAGAAAGCGAGGTCAAATTATTTGCTTGCAAGGAAATGATAAATCGAAAGGCAAAAGGCGAAAAGTGGTACGATAAGCTGTTTAATGTGAAATATTTACCTTTATTTCATCATTTTATAGCTATTTACCAATTTCCAAAACATATAATTTTTTTCGTCAAAATCGTAGATAATGCCTCTTTAAAAAACTTGAGTCTCAGTAATCTTGGTAATACTGGTTTTGTCTTTTCATGCATTTTGAATTTAAGCATTTTTTCTTTTTTTTTTTCAAAGTATTTCATTTTTAAGCATTCGTCCTTAGTTGTTTGCTTTGTTAAATATATATATTTAGGATTTTTTTTTTATTTTAGGATATGGTTGTAGGCATTTTGTCTTTAAGCATTTTTCCGTATTCTGTCTTCATGTATTTTGTTTTATACACGCTATATATTTTTTGTTAGTCATTCTTAATTTAGACACACTAGATGTATTTACATCAATGTATATGGTGTCAAGGCATTTGTTTTTAATACATTTAGTATTCGGACATATTTTTGAAAGGGGTAGTTTTCAGTACAGACTTTTGAGCAATGTTAACTCCCTTCTTTCTATGCTTATCATAGTTTATGCTATCTTAGCCACTAGTAGTTATAAATCGTTTCTCTGTATGTGTAAGGGATGATCAGACGCCGTCGATCAAAGAAGGACAAACAAAACAATGACCAAAAGAAAAAAGAGAAAAGGACAAACAACGGTGTACAAAAACATTACAAAGAAAACTAAAGATTGAGCAACTCGAACACCACTAATGTTACTCCAGGAGGGTAAGCAGTGTCTGTTCCACTATTTTCACAAAAATGACGTGAACATGATCTGATAAGGAAATCGTGTTTGGATACCAGTAAAACTATTCGTAAACTAATGCAAAACGCATAAAGGATACACCAATGCCCTGCTAAACAAATGAAGTGAAAAAGAATCGACATCGAATTCACGCAGAAATTGCAACAGACATCAAAACACAGAACTTAAAACGTGATGAAATGTAATTGGACAACATGAACAACACGGGTCGCACTATAACTCGACCTCAGGTGTCCCGGATGGGTAGGCAGCAACTTTGTGTTATCATATATCACTGACATACTGTTCACTTGAAGCTAAATAACAATTATTTAATCAACGTTTCATTGTAGGTTAAAGAAAACGTAAAGACGCTGTTCCATGGAAGTGGTAGTAAAGAAAACATTCCACCGATTAATTCCTTGGGGAATTCATTGTACGTTTACTTTACGTCAGACGGGAGTGAAGCAGAGTCAGGATTTAGAGCCACATATGACACTAATAGTGTTGGTAAGAATAAATGTCTTTGAATCACCTGTCGGCATACAGTAAACCTGTTTATGTTAATCACCTGTCGATATACAGTAGAGCACGAACAGTTTAATCTTCTGAAGTATGTGATTTTACCTCTGTGTTGATCAATCTTTACCTTTCTATGTATTGTTTTATATATCATAGTATTTCTGTTTCTTATTTTAAACATTATATTACCTGCCCTTCTTTGATTTACAGTTTCTGATTATACTGTTGACAACATTTTCAAACTTTCTGGATTTTATGGCTTATTTTGGTGTTTATTTATGAAAAGACGGCAAAATTAAAGATGGTTAAATTAATGACAAACATAAATATTCATGAAAATACAAATACAAATTATGTAGGTTTTTTTCAGAACTGTGTGACCTTTGACACGATGAACATTTCTGACTTACAATATTCTCACAAATATACATGCATTTATTTCAGATTATATTTACAGATTTCTGCAAGGTTTCTGTCTCTGTTATTATCTAAATATTTTACTTATTGTGTACTGATGGGTATATCAAACTATTTATTGCTCTAATTGTTCTCTGATATTGTATGATGACAGTTTCCCATAATATATGAAACCACGACAAATTTGAGCTGCAAGTGGGGAGCTTCGTTGATTGTGTTAACGAAAACACGAACCCCACTGAAAATCTAGGATGAACTCATGTTTTACGGAAGGGTGGGGACTTTCCTGCTCCATCAGTGGCACCTGTCTTGTTATTCTTGTTACAAATCTGGTTTGTGATTACGACTAACGGAGCATACCTGTGGTCATTTGTGACACAGATATTCCGAAATTGTACACCGAGTCATTGATGATGACCGTAATACTTTCAAAGTGATGACCTCAATGTAGGCACTAGAAACCCGTGGTTCAGCAACATCTTGTCAGCAGCAATCCTTTATCAAGGAAATCATGATTAAATGAAAATCAGCTACATGTTTGTGCTTTTCACAGGCCATGACCTTGACTTCCCACGGCATACTTCGTGGTATTTTGTTGCGTTCAGTGAGTTGAGGTGAGAGATTATTGTTCGCTTTGTTGATATTGATGGTATTTTGTCCCATCAGTGTTTAAACTTCATTTCATAATCTGTTTTATTTTTTATATATATTTTTTTTAATCATAATGCATATATAGCGCATAGCATATTGCCTGCATATGACAGTCACAAAATGAATAACAAACTATACTACACTTTCGTAATAGTTCCACATTCCAATAGAAAAATCACAGAAAGAGTCAAAATCGATGCCTCTAGCACATAAATACATATCTGGTAACATTCCTGGCTTGGTACTGCCACTTCATTAAAAAGTGGTGATATTAATATAGCTTTATCGGACCAAATCTTCCCTCTTAGTGAAATGGTGTGGCACAATGTCAACCCTCACATCAAACCAGAAGAACAACGTTATTGTAAAGAACGCTATATTCTTAAGCGTTATACATGATATGTTTAATGTTCATGACACACATGTCGTAATATTAGTTCTATTAAAGACAGTCGATGGTCTCAACCACTATCCAAATATTAGACAGTACACAAGGCCCTCGTAACAAATAATACAAAAACAACCCAACTTTAAGACAAAAATATAATTGTTAATGCCTTCTGACGTCATCATATAATTGCCAATGCCTTCTGACGTCATCTGTATGCCATTAACAGAATACTTTTCAACATTGTGTTGATAATTTCTTAAAAGCTTTTTGAAAGATTGGACGATTCTGTAAAGAACCCTTGATTTAATAGTCTCGTACTCTGGGATACAGTGGCGTTGTAAAATGTCTGAAAGCGAACTGCAAGTCAATCCCCATGTTGTTCTAAAGCAGAAATTCCATACACCTTTTATCATCACATATTGTAAATGACTTGTTTATGTGTTGTTTTAGTAAATGGCGGTTGGAGTTCCTGGTTAAATTGGAACAACTGTACTGTAAGTGGTGGTGGATGTATTTCGACAAGATCACGTGATTGTATTAATCCAGCTCCATCAAATGGAGGTAGTCTTTGTTTTGGTGACTCAGTAGAGAGTCGTGTGTGTAACAGGAATCGTTGTCCAGGTAATCAAATATTACAATGAAATGGTATGGCATTGACATACTTTATTATATATAATTTTATCATGTAATCATTATTGAAAATAAAGTTGATCTTAGCCAATTTAGGCTACAAACAACTAGAGGTAAACACGAAATTAAAATCCTTTCTAATGCGGAAATCTAAACCGACAACACAACACGGAAATCAGAAAATATACAGTATTATTTCATCTGACAAACAATAATTCTCTAGCTGGTAAGTATGTAAGTACAAAGCTGACATCAGTATGATCGGTATATACCGTATTATTTCATCTGACAAACAATAATTCTCTAGCTGGTAAGTATATAAGTACAAAGCTGACATCAGTATGATCGCTATATACCGTATTATTTCATCTGACAAACAATAATTCTCTAGCTGGTAAGTATATAAGTACAAAGCTGACATCAGTATGATCGGTATACACCGTATTATTTCCTCTGACAAACAATAATTCTCTAGCTGGTAAGTATATAAGTACAAAGCTGACATCAGTATGATCGGTATATACCGTATTATTTCATCTGACAAACAATAATTCTCTAGCTGGTAAGTATATAAGTACAAAGCTGACATCAGTATGATCGGTATATACAGTATTATTTCATCTGACAAACAATAATTCTCTAGCTGGTAAGTATATAAGTACAAAGCTGACCTCAGTATAATCGGTATATACCGTATTATTTCATCTGACAAACAATAATTCTCTAGCTGGTAAGTATATAAGTACAAAGCTAACATCAGTATAATCGGTATATACCGTATTATTTCATCTGACAAACAATAATTCTCTAGCTGGTAAGTATATAAGTACAAAGCTGACATCAGTATGATCGGTAAACACCGTATTATTTCATCTGACAAAAAATAATTCTCTAGCTGATAAGTATATAAGTACAAAGCTGACATCAGTATGATCGTTATAAACCGTATTATTTCATCTGACAAACAATAATTCTCTAGCTGGTAAGTATATAAGAACAAAGCTGACATCAGTATGATCGGTATACACCGTATTATTTCATCTGACAAACAATAATTCTCTTGCTGGTAAGTATATAAGTACAAAGCTGACATCAGTATGATCGGTATATACCGTATTATTTCATCTGACAAACAATAATTCTCTAGCTGGTAAGTATATAAGTACAAAGCTGACATCAGTATGATCGGTATATACAGTATTATTTCATTTGACAAACAATAATTCTCTAACTGGTAAGTATATAAGTACAAAGCTGAAATCAGTATAATCGGTATATACCGTATTATTTCATCTGACAAACAATAATTCTCTAGCTGGTAAGTATATAAGTACAAAGCTGACATCAGTATAATCGGTATATACCGTATTATTTCATCTGACAAACAATAATTCTCTAGCTGGTAAGTATATAAGTACAAAGCTGACATCAGTATGATCGGTATATACCGTATTATTTCATCTGACAAACAATAATTATCTAGCTGGTAAGTATATAAGTACAGGGCTGACATCAGTATAATCGGTATATACGTATCATTTCATCTGACAAACAATAATTCTCTAGCTGGTAAGTATATAAGTACAAAGCTGACATCAGTATAATCGGTATATACAGTATTATTTCATCTGACAAACAATAATTCTTTAGCTGGTAAGTATATAAGTACAAAGCTGACATCAGTATGATCGGTATATACCGTATTATTTCATCTGACAAACAATAATTCTCTAGCTGGTAAGTATATAAGTACAAAGCTGACATCAGTATGATCGGTATATACCGAATTATTTCATCTGACAAACAATAATTCTCTAGCTGGTAAGTATATAAGTACAAAGCTGACATCAGTATAATCGGTATATACAGTATTATTTCATCTGACAAACAATAATTCTCTAGCTGGTAAGTATATAAGTACAAAGCTGACATCAGTATAATCGGTATATACAGTATTATTTCATCTGATAAATAATAATTCTCTAGCTGGTAAGTACAAAGCTGACATCCGCATAGCCGTGTTGTTTCACCAGACAACTAAGTAATGCAGCAAAGCATATAGGTATTACGTTGTTATGTTTTATGTTATACAGCCGTTAGACAGAGTATATAAATCCGCGGCAGGAATTGTGACATGGTATACCCTGTCTAGAACTCGAAGAACTAGTATATCACATGATTTGTTTATTATTGCCATGACATATGAGTAAATAAGAACATGTTTTGTGTATGTACATTTTCTCATATAAACTGTTCTAAACCGTATTGTAAACTACTTTCATTGTATTTTTTATCATTATTGTACAAGTAGTGCTTATTATCAAATGATATCACACCGGAGTAATAATGGGTGCCACTAGTAGAACAATAATTGTTTACATTACATAAGAGCCTGTGTTTACTCCCGGCGTATGAGTTGTGTGAGAAAATTATCTATCATATTAACAGACAGATAAAAAGAGATTAATTACTAATTTTAAAACATTTACAGGTGGATGTGATGGCTATTATACTTCCATGAATGACTCCTTTACCTAGGAGAACTATCTATCATATTAACAGACAGACAAACAGAGATTAATTACTAGTTTTATAACATTTACAGTTGGGTGTGGTAGTTATGATACCTCCATGAATGACTCCTTAACCTAGGAGCACTGTCTATTATATTAACAGACAAAACACAGAGGTTAATTACTAGTTTTATAACATTTACAGGTGGATGTGGTGGCTTATATGTCTCTATAAATGACTCCTTTACCTAGGAGAACTATCTATCATATTAACAGACAAATAAATAGAGATTAATAACTAGTTTTATGGCATTTACAGGTAGATGTGGTGGCTTTTATGCTCCCATAAATGACTCCTTAGCCTAGGAGAACTATTTATCATATTAACAGACAGACAAACTGAGATTAACTACTAGTTTTATGGCACTTACAGGTGGATGTGGTGGCCATGATACCTCCTTGAATGACTCCTTTACCTAGGAGTACTGTCTATTATACTAACAGACAGATAAACAGAGATTAATTACTAGATTTATAACATTTACAGGTGGATGTGGTGGCTTTATTGCCCCCATAAATGACTCCTTAACCTAGGAGAACTATCTATCATATTAACAGACAGATAAACAGAGATTAATTGCTAGTTTTATAACATTTACAGGTGGATGTGGTGGCTTTTATGCCCCCATAAATGACTCCTTAACCTAGGAGAACTATTTTTCATATTAACAGACAGACAAACAGAGATTGACTACTAGTTTTATGGCATTTACAGGAGGATGTGGTGGCCATGGTACCTCCATGAATGACTCCATTACCTAGGAGAACTATCTATCATATTAACAGACAAACAAACATAGATTAATTAGTAGTTTTATAACATTTACATGTCGATGTGGTGACTATTATACCTCCATGAATGATTCCTTTACTTCAGAGAACTACCTATCATATTAACAGACAGACAAACAGAGATTAATTACTAGTTTTATAGCATTTACATGTGGATGTGGTGGCAATTATACCTCCTTTAATGTCTCCTTTACCCTGGAGAACTATATATCATATTAACAGACAGACAAACAGAGATTAATTACTAGTTTTATAACATTTACATGTCAATGTGGTGGCAATTATACCTCCTTGAATGTCTCCTTTACCTCGGAGAACCATCTCTCATATTAACAGACAGACAAACAGAGATTAATTACTAGTTTTATAACATTTACAGGTAGATGTGGTGGTTATTATGCCTCCATGAATGACTCCTTAACCTAGGAGGACTATCTATCATATTAACAGACAGACAAGCAGATATAAATGACTAGTTTTATAACATTTACAGGTGAATGTGGTGGCTATTATACCTCCACGAATGATTCCTTTACCTAGGAGAACTATCTATCATATTAACAGACAGACAAACAGAGATTAATTACTAGCTATATAACAATTACCGGTGGATGTGGTTGCTATTATACCTCCATGAATGTCTCCTTTACCTAGGAGAACTATCTATCATATTAACAGACAGATAAACAAAGATTAATTACTAGTTATACAACAATTACCGGTGGATGTGGTGGCTATTATACCTCCATGAATGATTCATTTACCTAGGAAAACTATCTATCATATTAACAGACAGACAAACAGAGATTAATTACTAGTTATACAACAATTACCAGTGGATGTGGTGGCTATTATACCTCCTTGAATGATTCATTTACCTAGGAGAGCTATCTATCATATTAACAGACAGATAAACAGAGATTAATGACTAGTTTTATAACATTTACATGTGGATGTGATGGCTATTATTCCTCCATGAATGACTCCTTGACCTAGGAGAACCATCTCTCATATTAACAGTCAGACAAACAGATTAATTACTAGTTTTATAACATTTACAGGTTGATGTGATGGCTATTATTCCTCCATGAATGATTCCTTTACCTAGGTGAACTATCTATCATATTAACAGACAAGCAGAGATTAATTACTAGTTATATAACAATTACCGATGGATGTGGTGGCTATTTTACCTCCATGAATGATTATTTTACCTATGAGAACTATCTATCATATCAACAGACAGACAAACAGAGATTGATTACTAGTTATATAACAATTATCGGTGGATGTGGTGGCTATTTTACCTCCATGAATGTCTCCTTGACCTCGGAGAACCATCTATCATATTAACAGACAGACAAACAGATTAATTACTAGTTTTATAACATTCACAGGTTGATGTGATGGCTATTATTCCTCCATGAATGACTCATTTACCTCAGAGAACCATCTATCATATTAACAGACAGACACACATATTAATTACTAGTTTTATAACATTCACAGGTTGATGTGATGGCTATTATTCCTCCATGAATGATTCATTTACCTCGGAGAACTATCTATCATATTAGCAGACAGACAAACATAGATTATTTACTAGTTTTAAAACATTTACAAGTAGATGTGGTGTCTATTATACCCCCATGAATGACTCCTTTACCTCGGAGAACTATCTATCATATTAACAGACTGACAAGCATATATTAATTACTAGTTTAGTAACATTTATAGGTGAATGTGGTGGCTATTATGCCTCCATGAGTGACACCTTTACCTCGGAGAACTATCTATCATATTAACAGACTAACAAACATATATTAATTACTAGTTTTGTAACATTTATAGGTGTGTGTGGTGGCTATTATGCCTCCTTGAATGACACCTTTACCTCGGAGAACTATCCCTCACCCTATCCACATCATAGTAGATGTAGATACATAATAATGGTACCAGAAGGATACAGTATTACTCTAACTTTTACTGACTTTCAACTCGAGGCTACTCATGATGTTGTCTTGGTAATGTTTACTTAATAAAATGTGAAGTGTGTCCCTGTGATGATTACATTTAGTTGCTAATAAATTAAGGTTTGGTATTTAAAGGGGCATTATCTGCCAAAATCGTAAATTTTTGTTACCCATAACAACTATCAGATGTGATTGATACCTTAATAACACGTGTTTATGTAACTTATAAATGTTATGAAGTGTACGTGCATCGGGGAAAAAAGGTGCAACTGCTCGTGTTTTGAGATCGATCAAGAAATGGACGCCATCTTATTAATTATCGGCATTGTTTAGGGAGTTTGCCGAATCGTCATTAAATCAGTACAACAATGCACTTATTTCTTATTTTCTGTGAATCTGCTTTTAGTCGGCGTTAATTACGGACACATAACCATGCAAGTTTGCAGTTTATAATAAGCGATAAAATACAAATTATTCGTTTTTACCTGTCACTAGTAAGGTCAGTTGCATACGGAGAAAGCGCGGTCAAATTATTTGCTTGCAAGGAAATGATAAATCGAAAGGCAAAAGGCGAAAAGTGGTACGATAAGCTGTTTAATGTGAAATATGTACCTTTATTTCATCATTTTATAGCTATTTACCAATTTCCAAAACATATAATTTTTTTCTTCAAAATCGTAGATAATGCCTCTTTAAAAAACTTGAGTCTCAGTGATCTTGGTAATACTGGTTTTGTCTTTTCATGCATTTTGAATTTAAGCATTTTTTCTTTTTTTTTTTCAAAGTATTTCATTTTTAAGCATTCGTCCTTAGTTGTTTGCTTTGTTAAATATATATATTTAGGATTTTTTTTTTATTTTAGGATATGGTTGTAGGCATTTTGTCTTTAAGCATTTTTACGCATTCTGTCTTCATGTATTTTGTTTTATACACGCTATATATTTTTTGTTAGTCATTCTTAATTTAGACACACTAGATGTATTTACATCAATGTATATGGTGTCAATGCATTTGTTTTTAATACATTTAGTATTCGGACATATTTTTGAAAGGGGTAGTTTTCAGTACAGACTCTTGAGCAATGTTAACTCCCTTCTTTCTATGTTTATCATAGTTTATGCTATCTTAGCCACTAATAGTTATAAATCGTTTCTCTGTATGTGTAAGGGATGATCAGACGCCGTCGATCAAAGAAGGACAAACAAAACAATGACCAAAAGAAAAAGGAGAAAAGGACAAACAACGGTGTACAAAAACACTACAAAGAAAACTAAAGATTGAGCAACTTGAACACCACTAATGTTACTCCAGGAGGGTAAGCAGTGTCTGTTCCACTATTTTCACAAAAATGACATGAACATGATCTGATAAGGAAATCGTGTTTGGATACCAGTAGAACTATTCGTAAACTAATGCAAAACGCATAAAGGAAACATCAATGCCCTGCTAAACAAATGAAGTAAAAAAGAATCGACATCGAATTCACGCAGAAATTGCAACAGACATCAAAACACAGAACTTAAAACGTGATGAAATGTAATTGGACAACATGAACAACACGGATCGCACTATAACTCAACCTCAGGTGTCCCGGATGGGTAGGCAGCAACTTTGTGTTATCATATATCACTGACATACTGTTCACTTGAAGCTAAATAACAATTATTTAATCAACGTTTCATTGTAGGTTAAAGAAAACGTAAAGACGCTGTTCCATGGAAATGGTGGTAAAGAAAACATTCCACCGATTAATTCCTTGGGGAATTCATTGTACGTTTACTTTACGTCAGACAAGAGTGTAGCAGAGTCAGGATTTAGAGCCACATATGACACTAATAGTGTTGGTAAGAATAAATGTCTTTGAATCACCTGTCGACATACAGTAAACCTGTTTATGTTAATCACCTGTCGATATACAGTAGAGCACGAACAGTTTAATCTTCTGAAGTATGTGATTTTACCTCTGTGTTGATCAATCTTTACCTTTCTATGTACTGTTTTATATATCATAGTATTTCTGTTTCTTATTTTAACCATTATATTACCTGCCCTTCTTTGATTTACAGTTTCTGATTATACTTTTGACAACATTTTCAAACTTTCTGGATTTTATGGCTTATTTTGGTGTTTATTTATGAAAAGACGGCAAAATTAAAGATGGTTAAATTAATGACAAAATAAATATTCATGAAAATACAAATACAAATTATGTAGGCTTTTTTCAGAAATGTGTGACCTTTGACACGATGAACATTTCTGATTTACAATATTCTCACAAATATACATGCATTTATTTCAGATTATATTTACAGATTTCTGCAAGGTTTCTGTCTCTGTTATTATCTAAATACTCTACTTATTGTGTACTGATGGGTATATCAAACTATTTATTGCTCTAATTGTTCTCTGATATTGTATGATGACAGTTTCCCATAATATATGAAACCACGACAAATTTGAGCTGCAAGTGGGAAGCTTCGTTGATTGTGTTAACGAAAACACGAACCCCACTGAAAATCTAGGATGAACTCATGTTTTCCGGAAGGGTGGGGACTTTCCTGCTCCATCAGTGGCACCTGTCTTGTTATTCTTGTTACAAATCTGGTTTGTGATTACGACTAACGGAGCATACCTGTGGTCATTTGTGACACAGATATTCCGAAATTGTACACCGAGTCATTGATGATGACCGTAATACTTTCAAAGTGATGACCTCAATGTAGGCACTAGAAACCCGTGGTTCAGCAACATCTTGTCAGCATCAATCCTTAATCAAGGAAATCATGATTAAATGAAAATCAGCTACATGTTTGTGCTTTTCACAGGCCATGACCTTGACTTCCAACGGCATACTTAGTGGTATTTGTTTTGCGTTCAGTGAGTTGAGGTGGGAGATTATTGTTCGCTTTGTTGATATTGATGGTATTTTGTCCCATCAGTGTTTAAACTTCATTTCATAATCTGTTTTATTTTTTATATATATTTTTTTAATTATAATGCATATATAGCGCATAGCATATTGCCTGTATATGACAGTCACAAAATGAACAACAAACTATACTACACTTTCGTAATAGTTCCACATTCCAATAGAAAAATCGCAGAAAGAGTCAAAATCGATGCCTCTAGCACATAAATACATATCCGGTAACATTCCTGGCTTGGTACTGCCACTTCATTCAAATGTGGTAATATTAATATAGTTTTATGGGACCAAAAACAGTTGTGTGAGAGAATTA
Source organism: Bathymodiolus brooksi (assembly GCA_963680875.1). Taxonomy (NCBI): domain Eukaryota; kingdom Metazoa; phylum Mollusca; class Bivalvia; order Mytilida; family Modiolidae; genus Bathymodiolus; species Bathymodiolus brooksi. The sequence goes on along the minus strand of OY804588.1, from coordinate 85,549,140 downwards.
TATATCATATTAACAGATTTACAATCAGCGATTAATTGCAGTTGTGTCTATGCAGCAATATCTGGTCTCACTCCCAGTTGTGTTTATGTAGTAGCATCTGGTTTCACTCCCAGTTGTGTTCATGTAGGAACATGGTTTCACATCCGGTTGTGTTCATGTATGGACATCTGTTTGTGTTTATGTAGGAACGCATGGACTCACTCCCAGTTCTGTTTATGTAGGCACATCTGGTCTCACTCCCAGTTGTGTTCATGTAGGAACATCTTGTCTCACATCCGGTAGTGTTTAGCGAGGAGTAACTGGTTTCACTTCCAGTTGTGTTTATGTCGTAACACCTGGTTTCACTCTCAGTTGTGTTTATGTAGAAACACATGGTTTCACTCCCAGTTGTGTTTATGTAGTAGCAACTGGTCTCACTCCCAATTCTGCATATGTAGGAAATGCTGGTCTCACTCGCGGTTGTGTTTATGTAGGAGTATGTGGTTTCACTCCCAGATGTGCTTATGTTGCAACATCTGGTTTCTCTTCCAGTTGTGTTTATCTAGGAACAGATATTCTCACTCCCAATTTTGTTTATATAGTATCATCTGGTTTCACTTCCAGTTGTGTTATTGTAGGGACAGACATCTAGTCTCACATCCGGTTGTGCTTATGTAGCAGTATCTGGTTTCCCTCCCAGTTGTCCTTATGTAGGAACATCTGGTCTCACATTCGGTTGTGTTTAAGTAGGGGTATCTGGTTTCACTCCCAGTTGTGTTTATGTAGTAACATCTGGTTTCACTCCCAGTTGTGATTATGTAGGAACACATGGTTTCACTCCCACTTGTGTTAATGTAGTAGCAACTGGTCCTACTCCCAGTTGTGCATATGTAGAAACACGTGTTCTCACTCTCGGTTGTGTTTATGTAGGAGTATGTGGTTTCACTCCCAGCTGTGCTTATGTAGTAACATCTGGTTTCTCTTCCAGTTGTGTTTATGTAGGATCACATATTCTCATTCCCAGTTGTGTTTATATAGTATCATCTGGTTTCACTTCCAGTTGTGTTATTGTAGGGACATCTGGTCTCACATCCGGTTGTGCTTATGTAGGATTATCTGGTTTCACTCCGAGGAGTGTTTATGTAGGAACATCTGGTTTTGTTCACATTTGTGCTTATGTAGGAACACCTGTTCTCACTCTCGGTTGTGTTTATGTAGGAGTATCTGGTCTCAATATAGATTGTGTTTATGTAAATACATCTAATTTCATTCCGGGTTGTGTTGATGCAGTATCATCTGGTTTACTCCCGGATGGTTATGCAGTGGCATATGGTTTCACTCCAGGTTGTGCTTAAGCAGTAGCATCTGGTCTCACTCCTGATGGTGTTAAGCAGTATCATCTGGTCTCACCCACAGTTGTGTTGATGTAGGAACATCTTGCTTACTCCTGATTGTGTTTATGTAGGAGTATCTTGTCTCACGCCCGGTTGTGTTTACGTAATAACGTCTGTTTTCACATATGAGATCGCGTTGGTGGATTGTATTATTGTGTGTTTGAAATATCCTTGTATTGTACCCCGTGTACAAGAAGAGTTTGAAGATACCAAAATTGCAAAATCGCAAAATTATTATCTTCTACGTTGTTGCAACCACTTAAGATAATCTAAAAAAAAACATATGAACATTCATTTAATCAAAAACTTTAACTTGACTATATTAGTAACACGATATATTATAAGAATTATGAACTGCTGACCCTTCACGAGTACATGGGTTGATCCCTGGTTTGTGGTTGATCCCCTGGTTTGTGGTTGAGTCCATGGTGATAACCTTTTTAGTTTTCTGTGTTATGTTTTGCTTTTTTTCGTCATTTGTAGGTTTTCGTAGTAGGCTTAATGAAAACCAAACTTAAACACCGTTAAACTGTACAAGACTAGTACATCTCAGCCACCTACTAACTGTATTAGTGGCGATACTGATTGTTCTCTGAATCTAGTTATTCTTACTATTTCAGTATTGATGGATGGAGAGAAACAGTTGTTTTCCGCTGGAGTTGTAGGTGGAATAGCAGTGGCCTGTATTATATGTACATCTGTTCTGTGTTTGATTGTTCACTGCATCATTGGAAGACTAAGGCAAAATAAAGGTCAGTTTAACGTAAATATGTCTGTTATCGTTTTAAGGCAAATAAAAGGTAAGCTTTTTAATTTTTTACATCATAATATAGTTTATTCAAATCTCCTGTTTACAACCTTAATGACCCAGGAGTGAACATTAAGGGTCCCTGTTTTACATAAATCTCACTTGTCCAAGGGTAGTAAGTGAAAATAAAAATAAAAAGTCCACTTAAACATATTTCATATTCATTTGTTTTTACATTTCATCATAATATACACAATTTGACGATACAATTATTACCATGCATTAGCTTTATGTTCATAAATAATAAATACTCATATGTTATTCCGAAAAAGTTCTAATCTGTTTTTATCATTTTCATTAATATGCGAAGTTTGTAATGTGCATTGTAAATGTTTTTTAAAATAATTTTTCCAAGTGTTGAAACTTTGTTGATCTCCAATTCGGGATTGGTTATATTTCACCTTATTACGTATTTTCCATATTTCCCACTTTGAGATAAATATTACGGTATTAAAAATGACGTCTAAATCCTCACCCCCATATAGCCCTAACATAATATTTAATTCCTTGATTTCTATATTAGCTGTTAATCCAGATCTGTTAAATATTGCTTCTATTTCTTTTAAAAAAAAATTCACAGAAGGACATTAAAAAAATAGATGCTGCATCATTTCATCGCTGTCTCTTATTTGGCAGAGATGGCATCTTCCGTTTGACAAATTCATTTTTTTCAATCTATGTTCTGTATAATTTATATTATGGAGACATTTCCACTGGAATTCTTTGACCTTATTAGTAACTTTGATTTTCTTTAATCTTATCCAAATTTGTGTCCAATCAATATTATCTCCGTACTGTTCTTCCCACTTAATCTGACATTTTGGTTTTATATTTTGCTTAAAGATTCCCTGAATTACTTTTATTTTCAATTTATCAGGTGATATAGTTGTATTTGACTCATTTAAAAATTGTAGCTTATCGTTGATATTTAAGGTAACTCTACGTTCTGATACTATTGTAGTTTCACCTTTTAAGACTTTTATGAACTTTTCGGGGATTTCTTTTTTTATCTTAGAAAACTCTGAAATACAGTTCCTCCTATCTATTAATAAATTGTATATATCATGACAACTTTTAAAATTTGTATTATTTGAATCCCAAATATCGTTTATAGTTCGTAAGTTACTTTGCAGAAACGAGGTAAACGCTAATGGTTTGTTTTTAAAAGTTATTGAAGAGTTACAAACTATTCTGGTTTTTGGAATGGAATCAATGTCATTATTACACAATTAAATATGTTCCTGTAATTTTGACCATGATTGGATACATATTTTGTAAAAAAAATGGTAATATATTTAAATTTAGAGTTGATACATTAGAGCACTTACATACAAAATATTTTTCATTAAACTTGATGTCTAACTTACGGAGCCAATACTTAGCAATTTCATTCCAACTTTCTAATGGTTCATGTAAAATTCGGTATAGAAGCTTAATTCTTTTGCTGTCAATAAATATGTGTATGTTAATCATACACATGCCTCCATTTTCTACTCCCAAGCAGCAAACTTTCCTATCTATTTGATTAATACTCCCTCCCCAGATAAAACCCCATACCAAAGTTGTTATTTCGTTTACGTATTTTTCTGGTATTCCCCGCATTTCAATTCCGTAACCACAAAGAGAGATCAAGAGATTTTTTACTATTAAAGTTTTGCCTGTATATGTCCAAACATGGACACAATTTTTCCTTTTATCTATTATTGATTTCCGTATCTCATCATTTTGTATATTATAACCATGATGAATGCCAAGAGTTTTAACATTATCCTTTGTCCAAACTATTTTTGTAAACTTGGGTCTGTTATTTTTAGCCGATCCACAGGTAAGCTTAACGTAAATAGGTATGTTGTCGTTCGAAGGCAAAATAAAGGTAAGCTTAACGTAAATAGGTCGTTCCAAGGAAGAATAAAGGCAAGCTTAACGTAAATACGTCTGTTGTCGTGATGACTCCATGACGCTGTATAGTAGAGAATACATGATATTGTAATGTCATATTAACAGATGAATAAAGATGGTAATGACAATTATATGTTGGTTCAAAACTGACTGTTTCATTATTATTGTCTTAGGATGGCCTTGTATTTTGGTTCAAAGCTGACTGTTTCATTATTATTGTCTTATGATGGCCTTGTATTTTGGTTCAAAGCTGACTGTTTCGTTATTATTGTCTCATGATGACCTTGAATGTTGGTTCAAAATTGACTGTTTCATTGTTATTGTCTGATGATGGCCTTGCATTTTGGTTCAAAGCTGGGTGATTCATTATTATTGTCTTACGATGGCCTTGTATTTTGGTTCAAAGCTGACTGTTTCATTATTGATGGCCTTGTATTTTGGTTCACAGCTGACTGTTTCATTATTATTGTCTTACGATGGCTTTGTATTTTGGTTCAAAGCTGACTGTTTCATTGTTATTGTCTTACGATGGCCTTGTATTTTGGTTCTAAGCTGACTGTATCATTATTATTGTCTGATGATGGCCTTGTATTTTGGTTCAAAGCTGACTGTCTCATTATTATTGTCTTATGATGGCCTTGTATTTTGGTTCAGAGCTGACTGTTTCATTATTATTGTCTGATGATGGCCTTGTATTTTGGTTCAGTGCTGACTGTTTCATTATTATTTTCTTACAATGGCTTTGTATTTTGGTTCAGAACTGACTGTTTCATTGATCTTGTCTTACGATGGCCTTCTATACTATATAATGGTACAGGTCATATGTTCTTTAGTAGAACTAATAATATGGATGATAATATTTCTTATCATATACTCTCATTGTTTTACCTACGCGACATAGAGAAAAATGATATTTTAATATTACATAGAAATGTTTTAAGATACCAAAGGGGTAATCAGAAATCGTATAGCGAAGACGGACAAACAATGCAATGCTCAAAAGAAAAAGGACAAAAGGACAATGATCTACACAGTTAGGGTTAGAAGGTGAGGATATGGGTTTAGAGGTTAATAGTTAGAGGTCACATGTTAGAGTAAGGGATTATGGGTTAGTGTCCTTTTATTATCTAATTGAAGTATAAAACAATATTGATTATTACAAACGACACATGCTATGGATACGATTGAGATAAGTGGATAGGGGTAGGGCTAAGGACTAGGGGATTGGTGTTAATTTCATCGTATTATCCAATTGTAGTGTAACACAAACAACAACAATTACAAAGCACACGTGTTGAGGTGATAGTAAGGTAGTTAGGGTTAAAATGAGGGATTGTGATGGGGGTAAAATGTTTGTTGCTACTGTCATCTGAGTTCCTAATTGACGCTCAAAACAATATTACTAATTATTAAGTCTCCCAAACAAAGTTTGGGAGACTTATTGTTTTTGATCCGTTTCTTCTTCTTAATATTATTATTATTATTATTATTATTATTATTATTATTATTATTCTCTTTCTCTTTCTCTTTCTCCTTTCTTTCCGCGGACCATGAACTTGTTCACGGCAAATCTCAGGAACTACTGGACAGAATTTCATGAAACTTTGTGAAGTTATAGATATATGCGTCTAGTTGGTCCTAAAGTTTTCAGCTTTGTGGTAAAAGGGGTCAAAGTCATATTTTGAGGGATTCAAAGGGGATGGGGGTTACTATAGAATCCTATGGGAAAGTTGATATTTCGTACATTAATGTTGATAACTTCTAAATGAATTATGATAGAGACATAAAATTTGACATAGTGATAGGTCACCATTAGAGGAGCAATTCTGCATTTTCAAAATTTTCGAGATGTCTGCCATTTTCAAAATGGCTGCCAAAACACGGTATAAAAAATGGGAGGTAAAAATTCAACATTGCCCGATATCATCAAAATTTGATATGTGGGTAGATAATCACTGGTATTAAACTGATGTTCGTAACTATAGTTACCTACATCCCAACATGGCGGACACGGAAAATGGTAAATTAGAATATCCTTGTTTTCTCTTTATCAGTAGTGCCTATTAGTAAGTACAACGTTTGATTACAGGTGGGAATATTAGATACTCGAATGCATACATAAAAATGACGAAACTCTTATGAGAGCATTGAAATATTAACTTGAAAAAATTTGAAGGATGTACGTAACTCTTTGAAGTGATGTTCGTAACGTTAGAAAGATATTTAAAGAGATGTCCGTAACTGCAGATTTCCATAACTGTTAAATAATAAGAAAGTGTTTAATTGCTCGTTAAGAAACTCTTGGTTTCAATTTAAAAGCAAAATTAAGGATCCAGACAACTTAAAAGTAAAAAGAACAACAAGCAACGAAACGAAAGCATATAGAACGAGTATTAAGAAGAAAAACTATTCAGGGTGGTATACATGTACAGTATTCTACCTTTCTCACATTTTTAGGATGTTGATTTGTTTTAGCGTCACATGCGACTTATTGACAGTTGAAGACGTGTTGATCCATGAAACATCGTAATCATATCAATGTAAACAATTATAGACTTGCTACAATAAGTCCCTTTCTAACCTATGTGTATCTTGTGCGTAGCCCTTTAATACGTTTGCTGCTGAAAGCAATGTATCTGTACTACATAAATATTGGCGGTAGCAACATATTTACTAAAGTATACAAGAATATAGATAAGGGACTTGTAGGAAATCTATGTGTATAATTATATTTAACATGGGTGAGGGAAATTCATGTATGCGATCCTGATTTAAACTAGAACTGTGAGTGACCTCACTGAATGATACCCCCCCCCCCCCCCGCTTGCAATACTATGATGTTCAAACTTTGGAATACAGGTATATTAGCAAGTTACCTATGAAAAATGAACGGATATGGAGTTATGTCAAGGAGACAACATCCCATCTCCAAGATAAACTAACCAAGAACATACATCTAGGGGTCGCCACAAGTACACGACCCCCTTTTCGTGAAAGTATAAGTTGAATTATCTCCCCTTCTAAATTTTAGACAGCAACGGTATTCCTTCATGCACATCTGCAGGTAGTGTACTACAAATGTGTATAGTTTCATAAAAAATCAATAAACAGTTCAGTAGGAGTTACGCTTACAAGGTACATGCCCCTCCTTTTCATGAAAGTATAAGTTGAATTATCTCTCCTTTTAAATTTTGGACAGCAACCATATTCCTTCATGCACATCTGCAGGTAGTGTACTACAAATGTGTAAAGTTTCATAAAAATCCAATAAGTGGTTTAGGAGGAGTTGCGCTTACAAGGTACATGGACGGACGGATGGACGGACGGACGGGGTGATTCCTATATAACCCCCTAACTTTGTTTGTGGGCGGTATGGGTATAAATACTATTGATATTAAACTAATTCGTTTATATACCGTCAAGACTGTTCAGACTAACATCCTGTCAATTTCAATGCATATTTATAAATGTATATGTATTTGTAAAACTTGAAATGGTATGATATAAAAAAAATGAACTTTTCGAAAACAGCTTTACCATAGCTTAATCCAATTTTAATATTTACACATTATAGATTCGTTAAAAAGTATTATAAATCTTTATTTATCTGTATTTAATACAATAGTCTAACAAATTAATAATAAATTAATCTGGTTTCATTTCAGCATTAAAGGGAAATAATTAGATGTGTCATTCTTAAAATACTTGATCTGGTGTGTCCATTTTTATTAAAATAAGCAAAAAACACAAAGGACAATTAATTTGGTAATAATTCACGGCATATTTACACATAGAACTGTTAATTTACATACAAATATACTTTGTTAGAATTTATATATGAGACCCAGAATGGCCCTAATCGAATTTAATAATGATGTCGGAGGTCGCCATCCATGGGAGGTCCTAAACACCCAAAGGTCGGAAGTCAAAACGCCCTATTGAAAGGTCGTAGTTTATGAAAAACCCTTCTAAAGCACACAGTCCAAGACTAAATAGAAATGTCAATATAATACTAAACAACTACATATGTTGTATCGACTGCCGCATCGGCCTCAGCACTAATAATGATCTGGCCATTCTCGATATCCATCGCTGTAAGATTACAAAAGATTACAGGAAACGCAAAGCCACGTGTTTATTATTGCTAATTGGAAACGAGCGTTGGACAAGGTGTTCTTCTCCTCTTTCGTTCATCTCACTCATTCATAACCCTCTCATCCTCCACTCTGTATTTTTTCTCTCTCGTGCATTAAATAATCTCTCCCACCTCTATTACCCTCCCTATCACTTCAGGGATGTTTTTCTTTGTTTTCAAATTTTATTTATTACAAAAGCGTTGTTCTTTAAATGTTTTAAACATGATTTTAGAAACACCAAACTTTAAAGTTACCAACATCATATTTGAAAGTTACGAACATCGTTCAAAAATAATTCTACAGTTACTTACATCATTTGTATTTCTTAAAGTAGGTTTTGTGCCACATAGGAGAAATTACAGTTGATTTAAGCATATCACTACAGTTAATTGTTAAAATATCTATACATTTGAAATGAAAATATTTGAAAATAAACTAAAAACAAAGAGAAAACAAGGATATTCTAATTTACCATTTTCGGTGTCCGCCATGTTGGGATGTAGGTAACTAAAGTTACGAACATCAGTTTAATACCAGTGGATAATGATGTCCCGAATTGATTCCAACATTGAAAAATTTCTACCGGTCGCCATTTTCAAAATGGCCGCCACAATACCGCAAAAATTCAACATTGTTCGATATCATCAAAATTTGATATGTGGGTAGATAATGATGTCCCGAATTGATTGCCGACATTGAAAAATTTCTACCGGTCGCCATTTTCAAAATGGCCGCCACAATACCGCAAATATTCAACATTGTCCGATATCATCAAAATTTGATATGTGGGTAGATAATGATGTCCCGAATTGATTGCCAACATTGAAAAATTTCTACCGGTCGCCATTTTCAAAATGGCAGCCACAATATCGCACAAATTCAACATTGTCCGATTTCAATGACATTTCATATGTGGGTAGATTATAATGTCCCGAAATGATTCCTGACATCGAAAAATTTCTACCGGTCGCCATTTTCAAAATGGCCGCCACAATACCGCAAATATTCAACATTGTCCGATATCATCAAAATTTGATATGTGGGTAGATAATCATGTCCTGAATTGATTGCCAACATTGAAAAATTTCTACCGGTCGCCATTTTCAAAATGGCAGCCACAATATCGCACAAATTCAACATTGTCCGATTTCAATGACATTTCATATGTGGGTAGATTATAATGTCCCGAAATGATTCCTGACATCGAAAAATTTCTACCGGTCGCCATTTTCAAAATGGCCGCCACAATACCGCAAATATTCAACATTGTCCGATATCATCAAAATTTGATATGTGGGTAGATAATGATGTCCCGAATTGATTGCCAACATTGAAAAATTTCTACCGGTCGCCATTTTCAAAATGGCAGCCACAATATCGCACAAATTCAACATTGTCCGATTTCAACGACATTTCATATGTGGGTAGATTATGATGCCCCGAAATGATTCCTGATATCGAAAAATTTCTACCGGTCGCCATTTTCAAAATGGCCGCCACAATACCGCACAAATTCAAAATTGTTCGATTTCAACGTTCTGAATTGATTCCCGACATTGAAAAATTTCTACCGGTCTCCATTTTCAAAATGGCCGCCACAATACCTCAAAAATTCAACATTGTTCGATTTCAAAGGTAGCTTTTAATTTATTTTTTAAGGCGGTTGTCTGTGGCCGGTTTGGAAGACTTCATAATCGTTAGATTATAATCATATCTTGTTTACCACATATTTTACAGGTAGAGAAGAAACCACAGAAGATATCAATGAAGGGTGTGTGTTAAATACATTAAAAGACAGTTGTTAAGCTAGAAATTACATTTATATCAACACACTAATTATTTACTCCTTGACAACAGTATTGCCTTCGTGGTCGTGATCGTATGGTAGTTGGATTTATATCTACCTATGCAATTAGTGCCGATTACCACTGAAGTTGTGCGTTCGAACCCCGCTCAGGTAGGGTGCATGTGACAGGTCGGTGATTTTCTCCGGGTACTCCGGTTTCCGCCACCAATAAATCTGACTGCCACGATTTAACTGAAATAGTGTTGAAAGTGGCGTAAACACTCTATTCCTAACTATATAACTGAATATTAAAACATTAATACATTAATGGAAGACAAGAAAACAAAATACAAAAATAATTGATAGACATAAAGAGAACCAATAAACGGAAGAGATGATGTATTGGTACTATATTCAAAAAAACGTGTAAAAGTATAAGTCGAACTCAAATCCTGAGAAGCTATATTCTTAAAGTGTACAAACCAATTAAGAATTGATCGCAATTTGTGTTCGGTTCATGAAGAAATAACCTCAATCAGGCTGTACACATCATGGAACCCGCGTAGCGTGTTACGCAAGGGTGTGTACAACCTGATTGAAGTTATTTCGAATGAACCGAACAAATAATTTCGATCAATCCTTATAAATTAATTCAAACTGTTTTTGCTATGATATTGAAAAATATATTTATTTTTTCAAAATAAGGCAAATAATCGGAAATAAATTTAAATAACCCCAAATGTGCCTCATTTAAAGAAAATCACATGATGACAACGGCACGCGACCCCTTGAGAATGACGTCTATTTTTAGATTCCGTTCATTGACAACTAACCTCAACTTTTTAAACCAATCAAAACACGTATAAAATGACATGTGACTCTAAAATTAATTTATGAGCATATGAAAGGAAAAAAAGAGGAAAAGATGAATATTAACCATACATGTACCAAGAGACATATCACTTGACTAGGAGAAATTTGAAGAAGCCGTAAGTGGAAGAATGACATACAATGCAATGGCCAACACGAACCCTACTAAAACACGGGGGGACTGATGTGCTTCGGAAATGTTATAATTTACTGCTCCACTAGTGACCTCTGTCGTGTTATTGTTTTAAGACACGATCATCAGCTGATATGTAAATCGTATTCCTCCAGGAATCAGTATGCATAAATAAATACAAACAATATCCACTAAACATGAACTCCCTACAAATACGAGTCAACACGAACAGAACATCGTTCTACACGGAAATCACAGCGAATATTACTATCATAATAGAAAGCAACAACTTACGATAAGTAATTATCATTGCGTTCAATTACCATTGACCTGTTAGGTAAATTTCGTTATTCTATGCAGGATTATGTTTGTTAGCGATTCAGTGTTAGCAGTATGGTTCGTAGGCTAAGGCATTGCGATAGGGCTAGATTTGGGATAAGACTTACAGGCTTAGAGTATATGATTTGGCTTAGGCTAAGGCGATAGGGATGGATTCGGGATAAGACTTACAGGTTTAGAGTATATGATTTGGCTTAGGCTAAGGCGATAGGGATATATTTGGGATAAGACTTTCAAGTTTAGAGTATATAACATGGCTTAGGCTAAGGCGATAGGGATATATTTGGGATAAGACTTACAGGCTTAGAGTATATGATTTGGCTTAGGCTAAGGCGATAGGGATATATTTGGGATAACACTTTCAAGCTTAGAATATATGATATGGCTTAGGCTAAGGTGATAGGGATATATTTGGGATAATACTTTCAAGTTTAGAGTATATGATATGGCTTAGGCTAAGGCGATAGGGATATATTTGGGATAAGACTTACAGGCTTAGTGTATAATTATGATTTGGCTTAGGCTAAGGCGATAGGGATAGCTTTGGGATAAGACTTACAGGATTAGAGTATATGATTTGGCTTAGGCTAAGGCGATAGGGATAGATTTGGGATAAGACTTATAAGCTTAGAGTATATGATGTGGCTTAGGCTAAGGCGATAGGGATAGATTTGGGATAAGACTTATAAGCTTAGAGTATATGATGTGGTTTAGGCTAAGGCGATAGGGAGAGATTTGGGATAAGACTTACAAGCTTAGAGTATATGATTTGGCTTTGGCTAAGGTGATAGGGATATATTTGGGATACTACTTTCAAGTTTAGAGTATATGATATGGCTTAGACTAAGGCGAAATGGATAAATTTGGGACTTACAAGTTTAGAATATATGATATGGTTTAGGCTAAGGCGATAGGGTTAGACTTGAGATAAGACTTACAAGCTTAGAGTATGTGATATGACTTAGGCTAAGGCGAAAGGGATAGATTTGGGATAAGACTTATAAGCTTAGAGTATATGATGTGGCTTAGGCTAAGGCGATAGGGATAGATTTGGGATAAGACTTACAAGCTTAGAGTATATGATTTGGCTTTGGCTAAGGTGATAGGGATATATTTGGGATACTACTTTCAAGTTTAGAGTATATGATATGGCTTAGACTAAGGCGAAATGGATAAATTTGGGACTTACAAGTTTAGAATATATGATATGGTTTAGGCTAAGGCGATAGGGTTAGACTTGGGATAAGACTTACAAGTTTAGAGTATATGATATGGCTTAGGCTAAGGCGATAGGGATAGATTTGGGATAAGACTTACAAGCTTAGAGTATATGATATGGCTTAGGCTAAGGCGATAGGGATAGATTTGGGATAAGACTTATAAGCTTAGAGTATATGATGTGGCTTAGGCTAAGGCGATAGGGATAGATTTGGGATAAGACTTATAAGCTTAGAGTATATGATGTGGCTTAGGCTAAGGCGATAGGGATAGATTTGGGATAAGACTTACAAGCTTAGAGTATATGATTTGGCTTTGGCTAAGGTGATAGGGATATATTTGGGATACTACTTTCAAGTTTAGAGTATATGATATGGCTTAGACTAAAGCGAAATGGATACATTTGGGACTTACAAGTTTAGAATATATGATATGGTTTAGGCTAAGGCGATATGGTTAGACTTGGGATAAGACTTACAAGCTTAGAGTATATGATATGACTTAGGCTAAGGCGAAAGGGATAGATTTGGGATAAGACTTATAAGCTTAGAGTATATGATGTGGCTTAGGCTAAGGCGGTAGGGATAGATTTGGGATAAGACTTACAAGCTTAGAGTATATGATTTGGCTTTGGCTAAGGTGATAGGGATATATTTGGGATACTACTTTCAAGTTTAGAGTATATGATAAGGCTTAGGCTAAGGTGAAATGGATAAATTTGGGACTTACAAGTTTAGAATATATGATATGGCTTAGGCTAAGGCGATAGGGTTAGACTTGGGATAAGACTTACAAGTTTAGAGTATATGATATGGCTTAGGCTAAGGCGATATGGATAGATTTGGGACTTACAAGTTTAGAGTATATGATATGGCTTAGGCTAAGGCGAAATGGATAGATTTAGGACTTGCAAGTTTAGAATATATGATATGGTTTAGGCTAAGGCGATAGGGGTAGATTTGGGATAAGACTTATAAGTTTAGAGTATATGATATGGCTTAGGCTAAGGCTATGCGGATAGATTTGGGACTTACAAGTTTAGAGTATATGATGTGGCTTAGGCTAAGGCGATATGGATAGATTTGGGATAAGACTTACAAGTTTAGTGTATATGATATGGCTTAGGCTAAGGCGATAGGGATATATTTGGGATAAGACTTACAAGTTTAGTGTTTATGATATGGCTTAGGCTAAGGCGTTAGGGATATATTTGGGATAAGACTTACAAGATTAGTGTATATGATATGGCTTAGGCTAAGGCGATAGGGATATATTTGGGATAAGACTTACAAGCTTAGAGTATATTATATGGCTTAGGCTAAGGGTTTATGATTATAGTAGACCTTTGTCTTGTAGGTTTAGAGTTAGAAGTAGAATCTCAACTGAAAGGTTACAATCATAGTTATGTTATATGATAGGATGTGGAGGGGTAGGGTGTGGTAGAGCTTGTCTTGTAGGTTTAGGGTTAGAAGTAAGATTTAGGCTGATAGATTATGGTTTGGTTATGTTATATGATAGAGTTTGGAGTGTTAGAGTGTGGTAGATCTTGTTCTGTAGGTTTAGGACTAGAGGTAAGACTTAGGCTGATAGGTTAGAGTTATGGTTATGATATATGATAGGGTTGGGAGAGGTAGAGTGTGGTAGACCTTGTTCTGTAGGCTTAGGACTAGAGGTAAGATTTAGGCTGATAACTTAGAGTTATGGTTATGATATATGATAGGGTTGGGAGAGGTAGAGTGTGGTAGGCCTTGTCCTGTAGGCTTAGGGTTAGAGGTAAGATTTAGGCTGATAGGTTAGAGCTATGGTTATGCTATATTATAGGGCTTGGAGTGGTATGGTTGGTAGGCCTTGTCCTGAAGGTTTAAGGTTGGAGGAACGACTTAGGCTGATAGCTTAGAGTTATGGTTATGATATATGATAGGGTTGGGAGTCGTAGGGTGTGGTAGGCCTTGTCTTGTAGGCTTAGGGTTAGATGTACAATTTAGGCCGACAGCCTAGAGTTATGGTTATGCTATATGACGGTGCTTTGGGTGGTAGTGTTGTAGGCCTTGTCTTGTAGGTTTAGGCTTGGAGGTAAAATTTAGGCCGACAGGCTAGAGTTATGGTTATGTTATATGATGGTGCCTGGAGTGGTAGAGTGTGATAGGCCTTGTCTTGTAGGTTTAGGGTTAGAGGTAAGATTTAGGCTGACAAGTTAGAGTTATTGTTATGCTATATGATAGGGCGTGGACGGGTAGAATGTGGTAGACCTTGTCTTGTATGTTTAGGATTATAAGTAAGATTTAGGCTGACAGGTTAGAGTTATGGTCAGGTAATATTATAGCGTTTGGATGGGTAGGGTGTGGTAGGCTTTGTCTTGTAGGTTTAGGGTTAGAAGTAAGATTTAGGCTGAAAGGTTAGATTGATGGTTATGCTATATGATAGCGCTTGGGGGTAGTGTGAGGTAGCTAGGCTTCGTCACTAATAAAATGTTATTACTTGCTCTACTGTCAATAGCGACAAGTTTCATCTTCATATCTATATAAAATAATTATTTGTTGGTTATAGAGGTCAGAATTATGAGGAATGGGTGCTAAGGAGGACAACTCAAAATTATGAAAATGCTGAGTACATCAGACCAGATGATCATCAAGGTGATGTGCGTGGAAATACCGAAAGGCCAGAGACGGACGGAATCTATATGTAAATTTGTAATTTTAATCAACTGTATTTTATATTTACTTAATATATGCATGATATTACAAATGGAACAAACTTTCAGTCAGATTGTGGGTATCAACAGAGTCTATTTGTTTGTGAAAAGAAATAATCTGCCCTCATCATAAATATATTCGGTCAGAAATGGGGTTTTTTCATCTGTGTAATGTCATTGTAAAATTTAACAAGGACATACAGACGCAAATGGCGATATTAATGTATGAGCAATGTCTTTTAAAAAAGGGGTATTGATGTTAATGCTAATGATTTTTTTAATAAGCACAGCTCCACATGTTATTGATTTAAAGACTGCATGTTTGCCACCACATTTCTGGAAATTCGCTTGATGTTTTATTGTTGATGCTTCCCATTGCGAGCTTTCCATTTATATGTAGCAACATTCCAGCAGCACCTGCATATGAAGTATATATCTCTCAGTTGATACGATATTCCAGAGCTTGTGGTTCCTATCAGGATTTCCTTGATAGAGGGTTGCTGCTAACAAGGAAGCTACTGAACCCAGGGTTCATCTAGGTTAAAGAGCTCACCGATACAGCTTCGTCCGCATCATTTTTGGACTTATACCTCGAATTTGACGACAGTGGTCAACTCAGTACTAAAATTTATGATAAGCGGGACGACTTCAATTTTAAAATCATAAATTTTCCAAACATGTGCAGCAATATACCAGCTTCTGCTGCATATGGTGTTTACATCTCGCAATTGATTCGCTATGCAAGGGCCAGTAGCAATTATTCTGATTTCCTGAAACGTCATCTTCATCTGAGAAACAGGCTACTGGACCAGGGCTATTAAAAGATTCGCCTTATTCGATCTCTTAAAAAGTTTATATTCCGATACCAATATCTTGTCGAAATATATTCCGTCCCTGCAGAAAAAATTATAAGCGATGCATTTTCATATAGTGAAAATGTATAAAGATAAAGAAGTCAAAAATGTCAAGATTTTTTTTGTCAATGTGTGACGTAAAAATATTTTTGACATTTACGTCACCGAATATGGTACTGCTTTGACAACTATTTTACCTATTTTGTTCCTGTATTTAAATACTGTTACAGTGACAGCCGGAACCTTTGAACCGTAATGAGAGCGGGAGGTTTGGCGCCTTAAAATCTGATTTAACCCACCATTTCTTTAGAAATGCCTGTACCAAGTCAGGGTCATTACGGTTTTCACAGTTTTCCGGTTGTTGACTGATTTTGTCTGTTTATATAATTATGAGTTTTGACTTTCCCTTTGTAAGAGTGTTCGGAGTTCGGTAATTTTGTTATTACCTTTATTTAAATTGAGGTCATCACTTCGACAGTTTTACGGTCGCTACCATGCCTTGGTTCACCATTATGGAATATCTGTGTCACAATGACCACGGATATGTTCAACTTGTCGTAAACACTTCCCGTCCCTTTCCTCATTCATGACTTATCACCAGGTCGACGGGAATTGCTTACGCTTCGGGGCACCTGAGTTTTTAGTAGGGTTCGTGTTACTCGATCTTTAGTTTTATGTGTATGTGTTTAGATCGTTGGTTGTCCTTTTATCATCTTTCTTTTGCACATTGTGTTGTTTGTTCTTCCTCGATATACGGATTGTGATCACCCCTACGGTATCCTCAAACTCTCCTTTGTTTTTGGGAACCGCCGTGGCCGTCATCGTAATGTAGTTGGATTTATAACTACCTATGTAATGAGAGCCTATCACCACTAACGTTGTGAGTTCGAACGCCGCTCAGGCGAGGTCTACTCGATACAACAATATATGACCAAGTTTGTCAATGACTTGCGACAGGTCAGTTTTTTTCTCCGGGTATTCCGGTTTCCTCCAATAAAACTGACCGCCACCATATAACTGAAATAGTATTACAAGTGGCGTTAAACACAGCTCTGTTTAAGAAGATGGTTGATTCATGACGAAAACTGTATATTATTTGTTTAATATTGCCATTAAAGACAGTTCCTAAAAATCTGTCAAAACATTTAAATTATCTGTAGAAAGGATATTGACTTCTTCACGATTTAATTTACTTAAGGAAAAATTGCACTTTGATTAGTAAATATTACATGCATATATATATATATATATATATACGTCTGAAAATTAAACCAAACAGTGTTAGAATTAGATTTTAGAGCTGTCAAATTTTTGATACACTGCAGCACCATTCGCTTAGCCTTACGTCCAGCGCCCTAGACCACTCGACTACATCCACTCCCTATAAAAGGAGCTTCAATAGTCGTAGTGTTACCTTGTCTCGTAAGGAAAATCTAGGGATAGACGTAAGACATGTGTATAAGCGTGTGTAGATGGTACATATATACTTTAATATTATAATTTGACAGCAATCTAACTCAGCAATTTTTAATATATTGTATAGGATAATGAAGAATTCATTATACAGTCACAGGAAATAAAGTATATTATACAAACGTCTAGAAGCAAGTGACAACCATACAATATATCTGTCCCACTGGATCTCAAAGTTACTTTAAAGGATACTATATATATATATATATACATCTAAACTGTTTTGTAAAACAAACCATTTTAGACGTTTATATATGTTATTGGATTACACATCAAACTCTTGCCTCAAACACCAGGCAGTGATTCTAACTCTCTAAATCGTAAATGGGATCAGACTCTTTTTCACTGCTCCTAACGTTTGTTGATCCTTCTAAAAATATCACTGTGAAGAACATCTTAAAAAAATGATAACAGAGTTTCATTCTCTTTTAGATATATGTATAAAAAAGTCTTATTAGTCTCAGAATATGAAAACATTTCAATGCGTCTTAATGACATTACTGTTATGCAAAGTTTGACTCTCTATAAACGACAACTCAGTAAATTCCACCGTGATGGCGTCTCACACCAACCAGCGCCCTCTATTGACAACAGAAAACAAGACGCAATCGACATTTTAAACGTAGATCCCGAGTAATCAACAACAACTCCCACACTGTTGTTAATCGTTCTAGCCACCAACTGACAGAAAATGAAACATCTTTACTTTCAAGGGGTCTTATCAGATTTAATACCACCTACAGTTTCTGAAACTTCAAATTATGATTTACGTAACAGTCAAAATATAAGTCAACAAGCAAACAGACTTGCACTTCTTCAACAATCTTTTTTTCCTTCAACTATTAAGCTGTGGAATACGTTGGATCTTAATATCCGACAAATCCCTATTTTAGCTCATTTTAAGTCAAAATTCCGTCAGATATATTTTCAAAATGTGAAAAAATTCGCACGCTTTTCATGTGGTAATAGATATCTTAGTGTATTACACACGAGGATAAGAAACAAATGTAGTTCATTGAAAGAAGACTTGTGTAGTACTAATTTAATTTCAAATCCAAACTGTATATGTGGATACCAAAACGAAAATGCAGATCATTATTTGCTATTTTGTAATCGTTATATTGTATATAGAAATAAAATGTTATCGTCATTGGCAATACTGAATATGAACGGGGTAGAAATAAATGTTGATACTTTGTTATTTGGAAATGATTTTCTATCAGATGAAACAAATTGTGAAATATTTTTAGTTATTCAAAGATATATTAAAGTTACTGGTCGTTTTTCAGTATAATTGTAACAAAACAACCAGGTGAATTCCCTTACAGGTATACCATTTTGACAAAAATGTTAACGTGGTATTCGAATGATTATAATTGAAAATAAAACCTCTGGATGATCTTTGAAGACTATTTGATCTTACAAAATAAATAGAAATATATATACTTACCATGACTATTTTCCGCAACTAAATCCCAATAGATGAATGAAAGTTAATATGTCCATTGCCACGTAGTACACATTTGGGTCTGTTCGATATGTATCAATAGGTTATCTATATGTTGATCATATAGTCAATAAGGCTCCATGAGGGTTTTAATTGTTTTATTGTTTATATTTTTCTTCATGCCTTCATTTACTATAAACGTTTACTATAAATTTGTGTAATTAAATATTATTATGTTCAATTGTGTATTTTGAAATATATGTAATGGGAGAAGACTGTCTAAGTTGCTTAACTTGTGTCTTATCCTTTTGTCTTTTTGAACAATACAATATGTTTAAAGTTAAAAAGGGGTCTTAATTTCTGCCTAGTTCCTGGTCCCATCAACGAAACTAAATTATCTGACGAACTGGATAATTTCGCTAGAAGCCTTCGGATCAAGGAACACTTTGGTTCCATGGAGGTAGAAGGAAGTGACAAGAGCAGATCTGATAGTGACTCAGAAGACGCATGTGACTATATAGATTTGTCAAAAAAAGTAAATGGGTCCCGAAACCAAGTAAGAACGTCACTGTGGAATCATTTATAGATAACGTAAAATCAGATATATTACGAACTGCCAAAGTGAACACTGCAAGACAGAAAATATTATCTACCTCCTGGAATGTGCAATTTGTGGTCTTCAATACATCGGAGAAACTAAACAACAACTTAGTAAACGCTTGAATGGCCACAGAAGCGATGCAAATTGCAAACCTGACCTTCCACTCAGCAGACATCTCAGATCGACGGGCCACCATGATTCTTTCGGCAAACTGAAGGTCACCATAATTGACCATAACCCCAAGTGGGATGATAAAAGCAGACAGGAAAGGGAAAGCTTCTGGATTAGAAAACTTAAGACCTTATCACCGAATGGAATCAATGAGAAAAAGTAATATCCTCTCTTGACTCCTCTTCGTGTTGATCTCCTCCAGTCGTATTAGGACATACAGTTTGCTCTATTGGCCCAAAGTATATATTCCACACTGTGGCGGGCCGTTTTTTGAATGAGTTTGGGTATCATACCGTTTTCAACAATATTTTGACAGTGCTATTTGATACATTTACCAATAATGTCTCATTTTTATATTTATTTTTATTTCTAATTTAACATTTATTTAAATGTGTAGCCCTATTGTATATTTATATTATTGTTATTGTACTTTTATTAATTTATGTGTAGGATTTCCATTCTTTTATGCATGTAGATTCATATGTGCATCTTCTGGTTCTTTTGTGCCGTACATGGACCGTCAAATATTTTTTTTTTTTTTTAAATTTGAAAAGTCGCCATATTGTTTCGAGATTTTATTTAATTAGACATTGATAAAGTCCCTCGGTGGGACGAAAATTTTGTCATTCTACGAAGTGTTTAATTCTTTATCACTTTGTTTTGTGTACTTGGTGTTGTTTTACAAACCATTTTAGACGTTTATAATTGTTTTACTTGTATAGTATCGTTATACCGTAACGATCCAGCACCCCGCAAGATTGATCGTTGACTGGTTTTTCAGACGTTGTATATATATATATATATATATATACGTCTGAAAATTAAACCAAACAGTGTTAGAATTATATATTAGAGCTGTCAAAAATTTTTTCTTCCCTCGACGGGATTTGAACCCACACCATTGATACACTACAGCATCATTCGCTTAGCCTTACGTCCAGCGCCCTAGACCACTCGACCACATCTACTCCCTAAAAAAATGAGCTTCAATAATCGTAGTGTTACCTTTTCTCGTAAGGCAAATCTAGGGATAGACGTAAGACATGTGAATAAGCGTGTGTAGATGGTGCATATATACTTAATATTATAATTTGACAGCAATCTAACTCGGCAATTTTTAATATATTGTATAGGATAATGAAGAATTCATTATACAGTCACAGGAAATAAAGTATATTATACAAACGTCTAGAAGCAAGTGACAACCATACAATATATCTGTCCCACTGGATCTCAAAGTTACTAAGGATACTAGGTTAATACTAAATATTATATACGTCTGAAAATTAAACCAAACAGTGTTAGAATTAGATTTTAGAGCTGTAAAATTTTTATTCTTCCCTCGACGGGATTTGAACCCACACCATTGATACACTACAGCACCATTCGCTTAGCCCTGGACCACTCGACCACATCTACTCCCTAAAAAAAGGAGCTTCAATAATCGTATATATATACAAAAATCTAAAATGTAGCACAACAACATCAAAAAAGATGTTACAAAAAGACTATAATTATAATCAAATGGACGAATATTTCGCTTGACCGACAAGTTTCATCAGCGTCTGTAATCTGATTTGAACAATTGTCACGTGACCATCAGTTATCGTGACGTAAAAATCATAATCTTGAACTTTATGCTTTATATTATTAAAATATTTATGTACACTAATTATAAAGAATATGAAAACAATGAGAAAACCTAATGATGAAATTTACCAAACAGCTAAGGCCCAGGCACTGGTTAAAAAGTTAAAAAACAGCAAAAGATTTAGGCCTTTTTGTGTATGCCCTCCGGATGTAATGTTTGTAACTCCCGGATCCAAAAACTCTCTCTTTTTTGTCTTTGATTCTCTTTCCAACTTGGATTGTGGTCAATGATATAAATTTTGGATCTACCAAAGTCATCTATTGAGTGCCCCGGCGACACAAAGTGTTAACTCACGGGCAAGAGCGTGTTTTTCGTAAGGTCACTTCTGTGTCCATTCATTCTTTTGTTGAATGACTGGACACTTTCTCCTACGCATTGCGACCCGCAGACGTGAGTTAAGGAGGTAAATCATATTAGGTGTTTTGCAATTGACATTGCAAAAGATCTTATACTCCTTTCCTGTCGTCTTACTATGGAACGCTTGTGAGTGTTGCAATTGGAGACAGCACTTGCACCGCTTGTCACCACATGGTTTACACCGGCCGACCGTCGATAAAGGTCTAGATACCGCAGCTCTGACCAGTGTATATTTAATGCTTCTAGGTCGCCGGAACGCTACAACGGGTGGTACAGGGAACAACTTGGCCATCGCTAAGCTTTTTTCAATTTCTATCCAATGATGACGGACGATGTCTGAAATTTTCTCTAAAGAGGGATGGTTAGTGAGAACAAGTGGAACCCGTTTGTTGATCTTTTTTTCTTTGTATTCCAGGAGGTTATTTCTGTTAATTTCACTGGCCTTGGAAAACCCACTCTCTATAACTTTGTCATTATATCCCCGTCTCTTCAAATGATGGCGTAAATCTCCTAGTCATTGCTTGGTGGTTTCAACAGTGGAGCATATTCGCTTTATCCTAATTGCTTGACTGAATGGAATACTCTTAAAACAGTGCTTAGGATGGCAACTACTGGGTGAAAGGTATTGATGTTTGTCTGTGGGTTTAGAGTATAAATCAGCTGTCATGTTGCCCTCTTTGACCGTGGTGGTAGTATCAAAGAAGGATATTTTGGTTTTCGACACTTCGTGTGTGAATTTTATAGACGGATGGATACTGTTGGCATGTTCGAAAAATTCATCAAGCTCTTTATCGCTATGTATTCACTTCATGTCAACGTCATCTATAAACCGGAACCATGAAAGATGTTGTTTAAGTGACGAGAGGAGTAATCGTTCTTCTAGGTTCCCCATGAATATGTTGGCATAGGATGGTGCCATTTTGGTTCCCATAGCTGTCCCATTTATTTGAAGATAATAGTTTGCGTCAAAAGTAAAATTGTTGTTTTTAGAACCAGTGTAAGCATCTCCACTAGACATTCTGTCGGAGGTTCTTGAACTGTTCGTTGTTCCCATATTTTTCTTTATGCAGCGATTCCGACATTATGGGGAATGTTCATGTAGAGGGACGTTACATCCATGGTAACAAGCGTGGTATTTTCTGGAATTGTTAAATTTTCCCTTTTCCTCAAGTAGTCGGTAGTATCTTTGATGTGTGATGGAAGGTTTTCAACGAACGGCCGAAGGTGAAAATCAATAAATTCCTATATTTTTTCAGCTGGGTGGCCATTGGCTGACACAATCGGTCTCACCGGGTTGTTTTCCTTGTGAATTTTAGGCAGCAGATAGAAACGGCCTGGCTTGGGATCCTCTGGAGTAAGGTACTCCATGACTTTATCGTCTATGTGGCCACGAACATGCACATCCTCTAAGGCTCGCTTGATCTTCTGCGTAAAATCCAGTGTAGGGTCAGAATCTAATTTTTCGTAAAATCGACAATCGGACAGTTGTCTTTCTGTTTCTTGTAAATATGTCATTTTATCCATGACTACTACTGCACTCCCTTTATCTGCTGGTTTAATAATAATATCATTTCTTTCCTGTAAATCCCTAAGGGCTGATCTTTCTGTCTGTTAAGTTGTCGGTCTTGGGGACATGTACGTCAACATTGTGCTTGATATCTGACCTAATTAGATGAAAGACCTATTCTAGCCTGGTATTTTTGCTAAGTTTCGGGACCCAATTACTTTTCTTGACAAATCTAAAAATATCAATGACTCCTTTATGTCCGATTCGTCTGTTGATAGGTCTTCACTGGTTTCTTTCTTTGAATGAAAATATTCTTTAAATCTAAGCCGTCGTGCAAATTGATCCAGGTCTTCATCGAGTATACGGACATTTATTTTAGGAGGATTTGGACAAAAATTTAAACCCTTAGAAAGCAACGATGATTCGGCTGAACTTAGGGGTTTACTGGAAAGATTGACAACCACGTTAGATTGTTTATTCTCTGCTTTCGTTTTCCTTCTGAAACGTCATGTTACAACTTTTATTTCTAAGATCTAAGAAATATCGTTGGACGTTTATTCAAAATGGCGGGTTTTACTCTGTATTATGTTCCTTTGAATTGAACATTGATGCAGGAAAATATTTGTAAAAAAATACCCACAGCTATTTATGTATTCTTTCTAATATGACAAATAATAATTGTTTTTTCTGTATATATGCTACTGTAAATCTAACATTGATACAGGGAAAATACCTTCGTGAAAAAAAGAAGTATGTTTCTTTTAATGTGACAACTAAAATCATAAAATGTCAATTATTTTCATTAAATATAGTCTGCTAAAAAAAATTCATAAAGCAGGTAATTTTACACCTGCAATGTTCAGTGCCATCTACGGTAACTTAATTTGAACATTGTCATTACATCCGATGTGGCGATCGATACTGCACAATATACCAAAGTTTCTTTATCTGCAGTTTCAGCTTCTGATGAATAATCCTCACCTAGCCAGGCAATGATCATAACATAGAATATGAAATTAACACGCAACCACTACCCAGTAAGGTATAAAAGGGAACGTTTTGTTTTTCTGCTAATGACAGCTTGTAAAGGGCAGCAGCCATCTTAAAAAGATGTCCGAAAATGAGACCCGGATGCACACCTTATGTACTCTTAACGGCAAAGAGCTAGACACGGGACATAACTCTTTCCCTATCTCCGAACTGTCGTATTGACCATCATATAAAAAATCATTGATGCTACTTTTCGGTGAACAAAGTACCAAAATGATTCAAAATCTAAGCAACACCACCAACTCCTGGTATCAAAATTAACAACTTTTCGAATATAATCCGTATCAACCTATATTCATGGATTACAAATTTTATTTCAAAGATCTAAGAAATATCAAACAAAATCTAATTCAAATCTAATTCAAATCGACCTTCATATAAAAAATCTTTGATGCTACTTTTCGGTGAACAAAGTACCAAAAGGATTGAAAATCAAAGTAACGCCACAAACCCCTCAGTCGGGAAGCCAACGCCAGCTTCCGTACCTCCTCGCATAAGGCTAAAACATTTACGCAAGGGCAGATAATAATAACCCACCAGGTGTCGCCCATAATCGTAATAGGTATTGACGTTTGTTTACCATGACGATTACAGAATAAACCTTATATGACAGATAAATATAAATGAATACATTCCCAAGAACGTGAATTATCATGGTTAAATATATAAGTTGCAGAAAAAAAACCAAGAAAGTGTTTATTAAACATAATATCGGTATAAAACAAGGTATTTCCCGAGGTATTTGTTTTTGTTGTTGTAGCTAAAAATATATGTCGGAAAATTCTCGAGGCTAAAAATAACTGACACAAACGAATCCCATTGGCTGTCAATTAAAACTATGGTCAAAAATAGGTTTACCCATCATTCAGATGTGTAACGAAATATAAAAATAGCCATCATTCCACCTTTAATTTGCAAAACGAGGTTTGTAACTTACTGTGAACGCTGTCAGCGCCAATTTTGATAAAGAAGACGTAGAACTACACGGAGAAGAAAGAGTAGGCTTTATTTTATTTGCATTTTAATTGCATTTAGAGTATCATAGCATAATTAATTTGATTAATAGTTAATCCTTTGATATAATTTGAGATATTTATTGTGTATTTAACATATTCCCCCCACAAATAGATCTCGAACCATATTTAAACTGACATCATGTGAAAATATTCCAGTCTCAGCTTCTGTTTTTTTACCATTTACAGTACACTTTAATTAACAATAATATATTTCAGATTTACAGCACAGGTGACCATGATTAAATAAGATTAGGGATATTTCAGTCTCTGCTTCTGATTTCTTGCCATTGTTCATATTGATCAATCATATATTTCAATTATTTCAGACTACAGTTCAGATGATTAAATAAAAGTATTTATGATTGTTTTATCTTTTTTGGTATTTTGTTAATGTTGTTATTACCCTATATTTGCATTTATTATTTTACAAACAGGTATCGAACCCTTTAAACTGACTTCAGGATGTTTTAACATTTAAAATTTATGGTCTTGTGGTCAAAAACTGGACATGTAAGGATATTCCAATCTCAGCTTCTGATTTTGTACCTTCCAGATTGTTAATTGATCAATTATGTATTTCAATATTTCAGATTTACAGCACAGAAAATATAATGATTAAATAAAACTATTGAATTTTTGTCTTTTTTTATTTTATCATTTATATAGTGTAGATTGGTTCATGTTAACAATGTCGAAAAACACTAACTGTTTTAAGGTGCACCCTGATGTGGAACCAGGTCCATGTGTTTATTGTTCAAAGCATGACATATCAAAGAGATATATTCATTTACAGCAAAGAGTGTCAGATGCTCCTGAATTTTACAAATTTGAATCTCAATGTTTGGTGGGCATTTTATCAAGAGATTTGCATTTTCTTATAATGATATTGTACTAATTGTTTGCTTTGTTGCAGAAAATGGAGCAGAATATGATATTTAGATATGAAATATTACAGGATTTATGATTTAATCTGTGTATGATCTCCACTTTTTAATATCTTTGCATTTTTTCAAGAGATTTGCACTTTCTAATAATGATATTGTACTAAATGTTTGCT
The DNA here is from genome assembly GCA_963680875.1 of Bathymodiolus brooksi. NCBI lineage: Eukaryota > Metazoa > Mollusca > Bivalvia > Mytilida > Modiolidae > Bathymodiolus > Bathymodiolus brooksi. The sequence continues at coordinate 85,522,702 of OY804588.1, read as the reverse complement.
TTGTTACAGAGTTGTGCCCTTTAAATAAACTATTTCAATATTTGTTGTTTTTCTACAACTTTAATTTCCCTTGACCAGCTGAAATCTATTGTTTGTTGTACCAGGCATAACTTTGAGTTTATTATTAGTGGAAGTGGGACATTTGTGTCATATGGACCTTTTCTACTTTTGGATAGATTTTGCAGCTAACAAGGAGCTCCAGCTCATGTGATAGACTAATCATACTTGATAATTGAATTTTATTTAGAATTTTCTGCATTTCTTCATTTTCAGATAGTTGTATGAAGATATATTATATGTTATTGTGTTCAAAATTCCATGGTAGATTTATTATTATTTTATATTATGGGTTAGGGATAATGGTTAGTTCAGCTTAGTTTTTTATCGCCACTTTTAACATATTTGTTTTATATTTCGGTTATTTTGTGATGGTCAGTTTTATTTGTGAAGGAAACATGGGTATCCGGAGAAAACCACCCACCTGCTACAAGTCACTGACAAACTTTATCACATAATGTTGTATCGAGTACACCTCACCATGAGTGGGATTCAAACTCACAAATTTATTGGTGATAGCACTGAATGCAACAGACACCAACAACGATACATTCTACTATTTGTTGTGTCGGCATACCAATGGGTACGAATTGTGCCCCTCTTCTAGCCGATTTATTTTTATACTCATACGAGTCGGAGTTTCTTCAAAAGCTTGTAAAAGATAAGAAGATTCATGAGACTAGAGCCTTTAATTTCACATACAGGTATATTGATGACGTTTTATCTATCAATAATTCTAGATTTGCAGAATTTCTTCCATTGATATATCCTCCAGAGCTGGAAGTTAAAGAGACCACTTCGTCCTCATTATTTTTGGACTTACCTCGAATTTGACGACAGTGGTCAAATCAGTACTAAAATATATGATAAACGGGACGACTTCAATTTTAAAATCATAAATTTTCCAAATATGTGCAGCATTATACCAGCTTCTCCTGCATATGGTGTTTACATCTCGCAATTGATTCGTTATGCAAGGGTCAGTAGCAATTATTCTGATTTCCTGAAACGTCATCTTCATCTGAGAAACAGGCTACTGGACCAGGGCTATGAAAAGATTCGCCTTATTCGATCTCTTAAAAAGTTTATATTCCGATACCAAGATCTTGTCGAAATATATTCGTCTCTGCAGAAAAGATTATAAGCGATGGATTTTCATATAGTGAAAATGTATAAAGATAAGTGGTCAAAAATAAAAATTTCAAAAATATTTTTTTATCAATGTGTGACGTAAAAAATTTTTGACATTCACTTCACTGAGTTTGGTGCTGTTATGACAACTGTTTTACCTGTTGTGTTCAAGTATTGTTATAAATACTGTTATAGTGACAGCCGGAAACTTTGAACCGTAATGCAAGGGGGGGGGGGGGGGGGGGGGGGTTTGGCGCTTTAAAATCTGATTCAACCCACCATTTCTTTAGAAATGCCTGTACCAAGTCAGGGTCATTACGGTTTTCACAGTTTTCCGGTTGTTGACTGATTTTGTCTGTTTATATACTTATGAGTTTTTACTTTCCCTTTGTAAGATTGCTCGGAGTTCGGTAATGTTGTTATTACCCTTATTCACAACTAAAAACAATTCTTTTATATTATGAATTTCAGATATGTTTCATATCCTAAGAACATTGTATATATATATATATATATAGAAGTCAAGAGTTCAGAAATTTAATTTGTTAATCTAGACATTTCAATGTGTCCTCAAGTAATAGAATGTACTGGTAAAAAAAACTACAATTGGATTTCATTTGAAATCGTGAAATATAGCTTGTATGGTATATATTGAATTTTTTAGGGTTTGTTTTACTTGATATTTGAAGGCCAAATATTTGTTGGGTTTCTGTAGTGTAGTTCGTGAATACTGATACATGACCATGAACTTAATGTTATGCTAAATACATGTATGAAGTGTTAAGGGAGTATGCATATAATATGAATAGTAATTTGTATAATTTCTTTCAGGAAGATGACTTGTTCTTCAAGAAATGCTGTACCTGCTGTCTAAGGAGGATCATGAAGTTCAATTTGACTCTTTAAGTCTTTCTGACTATAATTCAATTTACTATGAAAATTGTACTTCTTTATTATTGCTTGTGTCATATATATATATATATATATATATACATATATGTAAAACAAACAACATGACGTTACAAAGGAGATAAAAGAGTTTATGACGTTGATTTCATATATGTAATAAACTTCCGCTGAGGAAGGCCGCAAGGCCGCAATGTTCGGAAATTAATATACAGATTTTTATGTAAATTATTTAGAGACTTTAAATATATATATATATATATAGAGATTTTTGTGTAAATTATTTAGAGGCTTTAAATATATATAAATATAAATAAATATTCCGGCATGCCTTACATCCGTTTTCCTTGCCATAAAATTGTAAATTATGTTTGCGGTGTACCAGTATATCTTTAATATTTTTATCTCGTTTATATGACACTATAGGCGGTTCATCAAAAATCCTTTTCATTTTTTCAGAATTATATAAAATGTTCATATTTTTTTTGAGAATTTCATGGATATTTGGCAAGGCTTTTGAATAGGTTATTACCAGCGGCACACGATTATTTTGTTTTTTAGTATTATATTGTAGTAAGTTTTCTCTATCAAGATTGTCCACTTTTTTCAGTTGTTTTTACACCATGTCATTTGTATATCATCTTTTACGTAACTGTGTTTTAATTTCTGTCCGGCGAACACTGTAGTCCTCATCTTCAGAGCAAATTCGTTTTGCTCTGATTCCTAGACCGTATGGAATTGCGGTCTTTACCGAGTTTGGATGACTTGATGTTACATGCAAGTACATGTGTTTGTCTGTGTCCTTTGAAAAGAGATCAGTTTGGATAAATCTGTCTTTTATTTTAATATTGACATCTAAAAATTCAATTTGCTGTGAAGAAAAACGTAGCTTAGTTTTAATGCGCGAATGAAGTGAATTTGCCAATTTGTGAAATTCTTGAAGTTTTTCTAATCCATGTTCCCACAAGCCCCATACATCATCAACATATCTCCAGTAATGCGTACGTAGGTAAGCGGTCACTTTTTTCGACCAATTCCTGTTCCCATTCCCCTAAATATGTGCATGCATAGTTCATTCCGAGGTGGGATCCTATTGCTGTGCCCTCCGTTTGAATATAATTTTTACCGTTAAAACCGAAATGATTATTTTCCAGTACCAAATCTAACATATTTAAAACACAAACTGTTGGTATAGATGGCTTTTGACGCTTTTGTAATGCCTTTTCACACGCGATCCTTGCTTCCTTTCTTGGTATAACGCTTTGACATCTAAACAAAACATAATAGAATTTCCAGGTAATGGTTGTGGAATTTTATTTAATTTTTGTAGTAATTCCGTTGTATCCTTTATGTAACTTTTTAAATTACACACATTTTCCATTAGCTCATGTTCTACAACTTCTGCCATATTTTCGGTCGCATGATTGTTTCCATTTACAATTGTTCTTAACGGGTGGTTTGTTTTATCAATTTTGGGATTGGCTTGTACCTTTCCTGTCTGTGAACCTTTCGGTATGAGATATCCTTTCATTTCTTTCGTAATAACATTTCTTTTATACATACCTTCGACATTTTTCTTAATTTTGTTTTCAATGTTTGTTGTTAAATCTTCTTTAATTTCTTTGTATGTTCCGTTGTCTTTTAATTCGTCGTGTACCTCAGTTTCATAATCTGATCTATTCATGATGACTACACCAGATGACTTATCACTAGGTCGTATCACTATAGAATCGTCATAAAGCAATTCTCTTAAAGCCTTTTCTTCATTATTTGTAATGTTCATTTTAAAATCTTTACTGAGTCCTTTAATGATATCATCACGGACTTGCTCTACATACATATCAAGCCAACGGTCACGTCCGGAATTTGGTGTCCAGTCAGACGATTTTTAAATTTAGAGTATTCTTGATCTTGATCTTGATCTTTATCATCGAAAATATATTCACGTAGTCGCATTCTCCTCTCCCAAGTTTTTATGTCTGCAATTAACTTTCGGTAACTTTCGAGCCGTTAGGCCTAAACACAAAATTGGATCGACATTGACTTTTCATAGACAAAATTCCGCGAAATCAACGTTATAAACTCTTTTATCTCCTTTGTAACGTCATATATGTAATTAACTTCCGCTGAGGAAGGCCGCAAGGCAGCAACGTTCGGAAATTAATATAGAGATTTTTGTATATATATATATATATATATATATATATTTTGTATATATATCAGTTTATATTTCAAGATTATCTATATACATTTTTTTTTATTTATTTCTTATGCAAGTCTAATTTTTTATTTTTTTTTTGTTACAGCTTTATTTATTGTTTTATCTTAAGCTTAATGAATTTGCCATTTTATTTATTTTTTTAGTTTTTACAGTTTGATTTATTGTTTTATCTTAAATTTAAATGAATTTGCAATTTTATAAAAAAAAATTCTAGTCATTGGATCAAATAAAATATGTTAACTTTTAATTTTAATTTAAAAGTTTAAGCAATATTATAATAATACTTGGGTTATTATCCCATCAGAGAACATATTCAATCTAGTCATTTTATTTAATTATGAAATTTGGAATTCTGTGTTTGTCCTTCCATGTGAATGCAAGTCATTCTGTATGTGTCTTATGTGAAAGCTAGTCATTCTGTACATGTCTTTTATGTGAATGCCAGTCATTTCGTATGTGTCTTTTATGTGAATGCTAGTCATTCTGTTTGTGAATGTCATAGGGGAAAGAATTATTGCAACCTAAGTACCCATATTTGTAAATGCTGGTCATTTTGTGAATGTCTTGGAGAAAGAGTTATTGCAACCTAAGTATTCATTTGTGTAAATGCTGGTCATTTTATTGAAGTCCTGTGCAAAGAATTATTGTAACTGAACCACCTGTGTAGTTGTGTCAAACACATGGATATTTCAAATACATTGATAATTTACATTGTGAGATAAACATGAAACTTGGTATCTTTCATTCATATAATAAAATTGAATTACCTTTTCTAATTTCAAGAAAAATATCTGATTACACTGATTTTATTTTATTTGCTTTGATATAATAGGAAGGTTTAGGATATCTGAAAAAAAACTTTTCATACCCCTTTTTGTCTCAAGGTTTCACTTTTTTTTTTAGATTTTTTAAAATTCATATATTTTTTTTACATCTTTCTTTCTTTCTTTTTTTTCAATATTTTTAGATTTTTTCAATTCATTTCATTTTTGTTTACATGTTTTTATTTGTTCCACTTATTTATTTCTTTCTATTAAATAACTTCATAAAATATTGTATTGATATTAAATTCAATTGAAATTATTTATTGTTTTAAAGTTTATGTGATTTATTTAGCCGGGGGAAAAACATTGCAGTATTGACTGATGTCAAAAGAGTTATTCTGGATTAATGTCAAGCTTATCACAATAACAGCTGAGGACAATGAGTTCTGTTATTTGTTAATTACATGTTCTTGTTGTTAAAAACCATTGTGAAAAGACAGTCTCAACTGTTTTGGTTAACAATATCAACAAGAAAAACAACAACTACTTCTCACTTCAAATCATTGAACACAAAAAATACCATGACATATGCTGATGGAAATCCATGTACTGGCTTGGACATGTCACTCTACCATGGATGGGTTCCTTTTATAGGTATTTTTTATATAATAAATAATCTAGATTTTATCCAATGTAAGGACTGTATTAAACAGTAAGAAGATAAGAACAGAAACTATTGGAAATATATGTATTGGTTAGTCAACAGGTGGCTGAGATAGGAAAATCAGTCAGTTGTCCTAAGGATGAAAAATTAATGGTTTTCGTGTGAAACTAGATTTTGGTCTTAATTATCATTATGTCAGTGTTGCATTTAAATGTGTATGTACAAATGTTGTTGTATATACATGTATAAGAATCAATTTGTGGATGTGCCGTAATTTTTACGATGCGCAAATTTTGCAGTGTTGTTGTGTTTTAGGTCTGTCGTGGTCGGTGTGTAGACATAATGGTTTCTATGGAATGACATTTGTTTTAGATGATCATTCTAAAATTTGGTACTGATTTGTAGCTCTTTTCAATTCTAAAATAGGAGCTAAAGTGCAAAAAATGAGTGTTACTGCTTTTGTGTGAGGATAGTTTATTGTTTAATTTTGATGGGGGGTTTTTTTTCTAATGAATTCCTTAAGAAAATCGCTTTCAGCAAAATACACAGGGTTATTATATAGTTATCACCGTTTTTGACAAAGGATAGAATTTTATTTTTTCATCCTATATTAAAAATATAGTATTTTTTTTCGGACGCACCTATCCTCTGTGTATTAAAGCAGTTTGTTTGTAAAACATGAATAATTGACCAAAGACTAGAAAGTTGTTTTTCCGGTTCTCCGCTAAACAGCAACATGAAGGAGTACATTGTAAGAGCAAAGTCTGGTTGGCTCGGAATCAGAATAATGTGTCGGAGTGAAATTACATGTCTGACCACTTTTTAGATTCCCTTTAAAAGTCGTCGATTTCTTGCGGTCGTATGATGCTGCATTATAAAGCACCCTAAATTATCAAATGTTTAACACAATATTGCCATAAAGATAATTTAACTAAAACTGAAAAATATGATATTATACTAGAAAATTAAAAAAGACGTAAAAATATACCCTCCTACTTTTCCCAATGAAATATCCTCTTTCGGGTGCATGCTTGTGTGTCGTTTATTGTTGATGTTAAGAAACACCACTGGTGTGTTCCGAAAGACAATGAATTTCGATGTTTTGGAAAATGGTCGATCGATCAAGGTGGGTGTAGAACTAAGTGACACAATTGCATCCCACAAGGCATTGACACAAGTTGTCGGTATGACAATGATCCTAGATGATTTCTGCAGGCAATGTATGTTACAGAAAGCCATCATATTGTTTTAATTAAATGTTCTCTCTTAAATAGAACCACCTTGACATTTCTTTTGAAATTGACTATCCCATTCAGCCAAGCCATTAGGATAAAACGAATATGCTCCACTGTTGAAACCACGAAGCAAAGACTAGGAGATTTACGCCATCATTTGAAGAAACGGGGATATAATGATAAAGTTATAGAGAGTGGGGTTTCAAAGGCCAGTGAAATTAACAGAAATAACCTCCTGGAATACAAAGGAAAAAAGATCAACTAACAGGTTCCCCTTGTTCTCACTAACCATCCCTCTTTAGAGAAAATTTCAGGCATCGTCTGTCATCATTGGAAAGATATTGAAAAAAGCTAAGCGCTGGCCAAGTTGTTCCCTGAACCACCCGTTGTAGTGTTCCGGCGACCTAAAAGCATTAAGGATACACTGGTCAGAGCTGCGGTATCTAGACCTTCATCGACGGTCGGCCAGTGTAAACCATGTGGTGACAAGCGTTGCAAGTGCTGTCTTCAATTGCAACACGCACAAACGTTCCATAGTAAGACGACAGGAAAGGAGTATAAGATCTTTTGCAATGTCAATTGCAAAACACCTAATGTGGTTTACCTCCTGGACTGTTTAAGTCTGCGGGTCGCAATACGTAGGCTCAAAGGTTTTAAGTTTTTTTATCCAAAGTGTAGGCCTAACGGGCTCAAAAGTTTAACATAAAATTGGATCGACATTGACTTTTCATAAACAAAACTCCGCGAAATCAACGTCATAAACTCTTTTATCTCCTTTGTAACGTCATGTTGTTTGTTTTTCATATATGTAATAAACTTCCGCTGAGGAAGGCCGCAAGGCCGCAACGTTCGGAAATTAATATAGAGATTTTTGTGTAAATTATTTAGAGACTTTAAATATATATATATATATATATATATACGTCTGAAAATTAAACCAAACCGCGTTAGGATTAGATTTTAGAGCTGTCAAATTTTGTTCTTCCTTCTACGGGATTTGAACTCACACCATTGATACACTGTAGCTCCATTCGCTTAGCCTTACGTCCAGCGCCCTAGACCACTCGACCACATCCACTCCCAATATATATATATATATCTAAAATGGTTTATAAAACAACACCAAGTACACAAAACAAAGTGATCAAGAATTAAGCACTTTGTTGAATGACAACATTTTCGTCTCAACGAGATATTTTTTTCAATGTCTAATGTCGAACCAAAATGGCGAAAATGATGAAATATCCACAGTAGTGTAGTTATTATCAAAACTAAAGGTATCATCACTCATGAATAGGTAAACATAACCGATTTGGGCTATCCTGTTGAGACTCATTCGTTTGTTATTTTTGTTTTGCTACCAAATAATTTTAAATTGTATATGTATGTGTGTGTGCGTGTGGTTTATATTGAAAAAGTCACTCGGAGAGACGAAAATTATATCATTTAAGCTTAGTTATGACGTTGTTGTTGTTTGTATTTGTGCACATTGACGATCCAACATCTGCATCTATATTCTTATATTTGTAGAAATACAACATGTCTTTTGTTGTGTATGATTTTGTGTATTTTTCATGAATTGTGTATTTATTGTGCGACATTTGCATAACACTTCCATTTTCAAATAAATAATTACAGTAAATCATGTCTAAATCGAACCATGAATAAACCGGAATCCTGTATAAACTTAACTTTATTTCGTAAAGTCCCAATGTAGGACATGTTTGCTAAGTTAACCTGTAGAAACCAAACACCTGTCTATTCGAAACAAAAAATTGATCCCCAAAACGTTCGGTTTAGACAGGTTTAACTGTTACAAGGAAAAAGAAGTATTTGTTTCTGTAAACTGAATCTATCATAAGGTTTAGAAAAAATATATATACATGTATGCATAAAAGTGTGAATTTCATATATTATATGCCATGCCAGAAACTGGAAAGCCTATTATATTACTATCGCACCTATACAAATTTATCTAGATGTGTTATTTTGTTGAATAATAGAAACTTATATAAGGATACCCACTCCGACAAATAAGGTCTCACATAAGTCATGCCTTTTGTTTCCTTATTAGAAACACATTGATGAAGAGCGACAGAGGAAGCAGATTGGTGACGGTCATTGTTTGACTCATTGAACAATTTCAATTAGCAATTTTTGAATAAAAGTTCGATTTGATTGATTGATTTTTGGTGTTTTAGCGCCACTTTAAGCAATAATTCAGCTATATCATGGCGACCAGTTTTAGTAGTGGAAGAAGCCGGAGTACCCTGAGAGAACCACCGACCATGAGCAAACAACTGGTAAGCTTTATCACTTGCGGCTGCGAGTCGAGTGCACCTTTTTAATAGTATACAAAGCCGGAGCTTAGTACGATTTGTATTTTATATTTATTACACATAGGCTAAAAACATACAACTAACGGAATAGACAGATAGATATCTCTGAATATCTAAATAGAAATGTTGGACTGGGTTGCACGAACGTCAATTAGATTTAAGTCTCAATTAAACCTTAAGCGTAAATTAATTCTATGTATATTTCAAGTATATTTAAGTGTCAATTAAGTTTTTATTGACACTTAAATTTAAGTAAGGTTTTAACAACCTAGTCCAGATGTATAATCAGCTAGAAATTTTTATGTTTCATAAAACCCACTAGATAATCTTTAAGTTCATTTCATTACTTCTAGGTTCTATAAACAAACAACAGTTTGACTTTTATTTTTGGCGAATATTGTCATGGTTGGATTTATGGTGCTTTGCGTCACTTTCAACAATAATTCAGTTATATCATGGTGGTCATTTTTATTGGTTGAGGAAACCGGAGTATCCGGAAAAAGCCACCGACCTACCGCAAGTCACTGACAAACTTTATCACATAATGTTGTATCGAGTACACCCCGCCTGGATGGTATTCGATATTGTCATGGCTTCATTATCAACACAACATAATACAACACAATAAACTGATCAACAATTAAATGAATTGTTGATAAAAGTTAATTAAATGATGGAAAGTCATTGAGTGACGGACAACCATCATTGATTTAATGAGACACCACCGGCCATCATCAGCAGTATAACTGATGCATTCCGCCATCTCCTCTGTTTATCATTATGAAAGAAGATAATCATCTGTACCATCCAATGTGTTGTATGAAGTCATAACGTTCTTAGAAGAGTTTACAGATACCAGAGGGGTAATCAGAATCCGTATATCGAAGAAGAACAGACAACGCAATGGCCAAAAGAAAATGTACAAAAGGACAAACAACAATCTACAAAATATACACAGAAAACTAAACTAAAGATTGAGTAACACGAACCCCATTAAAAACCAAGGGTGAACTCAGGTGCTCCGGAAGGGTATGTAGTTTCTGCTTCAAAAGTACTGCGAATATTATACACTAGAGGTACCCGTTGTATTAATCTAGTTACAAACCCGGTGATAAGTCATGAATGAGGAAAGCACGAGTAGTAGGAATAAATCTGAACATATAAATAAAACAGCAGAAAACTAATTATTAAAAGGGTGGGAAAGAGGGATTTCCAGTGATCCTCCTTTTGCGTTTATTTTGGAATGAAGACACAAAACCATTTCCTTTATATATATCTCAGTCGTACCTTGACGGGAAAGTTTTATGCAACAGTGCGGACAAAGCGCCGTCGCTTACCACATGTACAAAAACGTATACTAGTTCATAGATGTCGCTTATCACTTTACAAAATACAAATAAACGATAACATAAAAGTACTATATAAAGGATAACAACAATTTATAATTAGTGCAATAAATGAATTTAATACTTATTAAATTTGATTAATTTTTTATGACCAAATAAAGATAAAATAACTCCATTTTTACGATGAAGTTTATTACAGCGTCACAATAAACGTTTTGCTCAATAAAGCACTGTTTGGTCGGCTGTATTTGTTTTGTTTCTAGTGAGTGAGTGATTGTTATTTAACGCCAATTCAACAATTTTTCAGTTTTATCATGACGAGAGCAAGTTAATTTTCAATGAGATTATAATGAGGTCCGCTTTTGCTGAGTTGAATTTTCATAGTGTTCGCTCATTGTAACAACAGTCCGCGGGTAAATATATCGCACCACTCGGACACATTATTCTGAATCCGAGCCAACCAGTCTTTCCTCTTTCTCCTTAATACTGCGTGCTTAGCGGAGAAGCAACAAATACCAATTTGATTGTCTTTGGTTTAACCCGACCGGGGCTCGAACCCACGGTCTACCGCACTCGAGGCAAGCACACTAACAATTACGCCACCGATGCAATCAATTAATTTGGCAAAGGAAAACTTCAACAATCTGTAAATTAAGTTGTAACTCAACTGTGAATAACATAAAGAATGAATATTTGAAGTCTTACAAGCATAAAGTGATTATTTTTAGGAAATTTACTGAGAATTTCTTGTCCCAAAGAATGCATAGAATATATACAATGAGTAAGAAGAGTTTGAAGATACCAATGGGGTAATCAGAATCCGTATATCGAAGAAGAACAGACAACACAATGGCCAAGAAAAAACATACAAAAAGACAAACAACGATCTACAAAACATATAAAGCTAAAGATCGAGTAACACGAACCCCACTAAAAAAAACGGGGATGGACACAGGTGCTCCGGAAAGGTAGGCATTTCCTGCTTCACTAGTGGCACCTGTAAAACATCAAATTTGTTATGAAGAAAAGCTTCAACAATCTAAATATAGATTTCTAATGTTATACCCCAACTATTAATAACACGTGGAATGAATATTGCAAGTCATTCAATAAATGTATTATTCTTTGGGGGGAAATTCAGGATTGCTGGACATATATTGTTTCAAAAGTACTGCGATTTTTAGTGCAGTTTGTGTTACTCGATCTTTAGTTTTATGTGTATGTTTTGTAGATTGTTGTTTATCCTTTTGTACTTTTTCTTTTGGCCATTGTATTGTCTGTCCTTCTTCGATATCGGATTCTGATTACCCCTTTGGTATCTTCAAACTATTCATACAGTATAATTATGTATATTAGGAATCTTACAATCATACATTGATATTTTTGGGGGAAATAGTTAATTTCTTCTTCCACAAAATACAGAGAATATCAATGATGAATAACACATTCAATGGAGGTTCCATAATAATGTTTATTACAATGATAACCATAGCATAAAATAAGAGAGAGCTTGAAGATACCAGAGGGGTATTCAGAATCCGTAAATCTAAGAAGGACAGACAACACAATGGCCAAAAGAAAAAGGACAAAAGGGCAAACATTGATCTACAAAACATACACAGAAAACTAAAGATAGAGTAACACGAACCCCACTAAAAACTTGGGGTGAACTCGGGTGTTCCGGAAGGGTAAGCAGTTCCTGTTCCACTGGTGACATCGGTAAAACATCTAATTTTTACGAAGAAAAGCTTCACCAATCTGTAAATATAATTGTCTAATGTTATACCCCAACTATTAATAACACGTGGAATGAATATTGGAAGTCGTTCAATAAATTCATTATTCTTTGGGGGAAAATATATCGTTTCAAAAGTACAGCAAATAATATACAGAATGTATATTAGGAATCCTACAAGCATACATTGATATGGTATTTTTCATGTATCTATCATGTATTTTTCCACAAAAATACATAGAATATCAAGGGTGAGTAGCACATCCAATGGAGGTTACATAATAATGTTTATTGCAATGATAGCCAAAGCATAAAATAATATTTTTAATTTAATAAAATGAAAAACAAAAAATAGCATACCGTCAAAACAACTCCAAAATCATAGAAAGAGGGAAAATCAATATCCATCAGACTTAAATACATGATCGTTCACTTTCCTTGCTTGGTACAGGCAGTTCAATAAAAAGTGGCGGGGTTAAACTAGTTTTATTGACTTCTTAGTGAAATGATGCGGTCATGAGAAAAGAGAAAATGTTTTCTATTAATACGAAGAGCTCCATTTGAAAAGATCATTATAAGTTAATGTTGTAATTGTTTGATGAGTAAAACTTTGAATTAAATTCTATCTAATAATGATAATGCTGAACGTTTCAATTACTGTGACTGGATCTACTCATGTGCTGTTAATATAGGCCAGTGTATATTTCTGAAACGTTGCAGTATAATCTTACTACATAGTTCAACATGTGAAAGTTATTGAATATTTCGTAACACACCCGGAAATTTTATTATCGTTTCATTAAGCTACACACTGTATAATAAGAACGTCCTAGTTTGTGTCAACTACTATAATTAGATTATTTAAGAGCCCGGGTGGCTCAATGAGTTAGGTAGTTGGATTACCTAACAACTCATACAAGCCTATCACCAATACGGCGTGAGTTCGCGCCCGGCCTAGTAAATTACAAAAAGGGTGCATTCGACTCACAGCCACAAGTGATAAAGTTTACCAGTTGCTTGCCCTTGGTCGGTGGTTCTCTCCGGGTACTCCGGCTTCTTCCACCACTAAAACTGGTCGCCATGATATGGCTGAAATATTGCTGAAAGTGGCGCTAAACACAATAAATCAATTAAATCAATATATGATTAGATTATGTAAGAAACATGCATACGCCATGCAAAATCAATCAGGAAACTAGAAAATTGATAACTACATTGCTTGTAATATCATAACATTTACTCGTAAACAATTTATTAGAGTAAAAAGTTTTCAGTTACTAATTATTATGCATACAGTTATCAAGAAGGGGGGTGTTGGGATCCCATTAACCCGGTTTATTCCCGTAACAAGTTTGTGTCTATCCCAAGCCAGGGCCTGAATATCCAGTGCAGTATGTCGCGGCCTTTTATGTGTCCAGTGAGTTGAGATGAGAGTTGAGTGTTCGTTTTGCTGATATTTCATATTACAATATATATAAATATACGATATTACAATCAAATTTAATATAAAGCATCTTTGTAACACTATCACCAGATTGATATTATTTCTAATAACATCATTTTCCTGTAACTAGAAGCTCTAAATAGTCAATTTCTGTGTTTTGTTGCTCATTTTGTGTGATTGTAAAGATTAGGAGATAATGAAAGACAAGAATAGGATACATAGTCACAATTAAAGTTTAAAGAACTTTGAGAAGATCACCGACAAAATCTATAACTAATTAATTAATCACAACTAAATATACATCAAAATGTCGAGGCAAGCATTTTTACAATGTTAGAATGCATTTATTTACGTTTATCAAATTTCTTGGAAAAAAATTGAAATTGGTTGATCAATACTATAAACTAAGCCAAAATATAATGTTTCTTAATATAAGAAATAACCAAAAAAACTAATCATAACTGGCCATCTCGATGTCCTCAATAGCGAACAGTGGCCTTACAACATTTTTGCAAAGATTATCAGTCAAATTTACTTGCACAAATATTTATAAAGTCTAATACAAGTGTGCAACTAATGGAGAAGGAACTTCTTACCCTTTCGGAACACCTGGGTTAACCCCCGGTTTTTAGTGGGGTTCGTGTTACTCGATCTTTAGTTTTATGTGTATGCTTTGTAGATCGCTGTTTGTCTTTTTGTACTTTTTCTTTTGGCCATTGTGTTTTCTGTCCTTCGATTTACGGATTCTGATTACCCCTTTGGTATCTTCAAACTCTTATTAAATGCTCTATTAAGCTATCACTACATACAATAAGATCATCCATTTTAGCATTACACCCGTCTATGTCTTCTTAAACACGACTGTTGCCATTACAGGAGAAGGAATTGTTTGTACCTCCAGAGCACCCGAGTTCACCCGCTGTATTAATGAGGTTCTTGTGGCTCGAATGTTAGTTTTCTGTGTAATGTTTTGTAGATCATTGTTTGTACTTTTGTGCTTTTTTTCGTTTGGCCATTGTGTTGTCTGTCCTTCGAATTACGACTTCTTTTTAGTCTTTTAATATCTTATCAATGCAATCGTCAATCTTCGGAATAAAGTGCAAATCAGAGTTTGCAGTGCTCTCTGGTTAATGCACAAGGAGACAGGGGGAACCCTATTCACAATTGCAAACAATTATTCAAGTCCCTTTCAAATTGTAGGCAAAAGGTTTGATCATATTCTTCAAAGTTAGATTAAAATGATATGAGCAATCAATAGCTTGTAATCAACATGCTGAAATAAACATGAAATTTGAAATTTGAATTTGAACAGACTTGGGAAGTCTTACTTACGCTGTTTATTTGACAATACCTTTAACACTAGCTTGTGTCTTACTACTCTATGAAGGAATATCTTCAGGAAACCTGGATTTATTATTCTGACCAACGGAATATCCCACATTATTGGTAGCAAAGAATGTCTTACAACCAATGTGTCGTAGTATCTTCTTTCATTCTTGTTCTGTTATTTAAAACAACCAGCAAGCACATTGTTATTTTCATCACAATATACACAGATTATCTGTTTCTTTTCAGAGTGGCTGGATTTTGGAATGGGTACGATGTAACTAGACTGAGCATTATCATCTAAGAAACTGTTTCCTATCAGTGCTCTCAGTACCTTGATTTTTGTAACTACACATTAAACCACAAGAATTTAATGTTTGAAATTAATTGCTTACATGCAAAATGTTTAAAATGTTGTGATTATCGGAAAAATTTCATCGTAGAATGTTTCAACATCTCTGTCATCTAAATGTGTTTTAAATTATGTAAACACACTGCCTTTATTTCTATTGTAATATTACCTCGCGAATTTTATCAAAAGTTTGTCAATTTTCTTTGAAGTAAGACAAATATAAAAGATCTTCGTATTACATGCTACTTCAACACATGTTTAAGATTAATACTGTATATATGATCTAATTCTCTTTTTTGTAGGCACTGGCACTAGCAGATAATAAAATAAAATATAAGTTTTCAAAGCTTCCGGTTTTACAACTTAACAATCGGATAATCATTTCGACGAGAAAGCTGAATAAACTTCAGCGTCCTTGCTCACAAAAACTCATTGTAG
Source organism: Bathymodiolus brooksi (assembly GCA_963680875.1). NCBI lineage: Eukaryota > Metazoa > Mollusca > Bivalvia > Mytilida > Modiolidae > Bathymodiolus > Bathymodiolus brooksi. The sequence goes on along the minus strand of OY804588.1, from coordinate 85,506,744 downwards.
AATTGTAGACCGAGAAAGCTTTGTCGATTTCAAACACCTTTCTTCAAATTGTGAAAAATATTGATCAACTACTGTTTACGAAAATATTTATATCAATAGAATATGTTTTGCTGCATCAAAATTTCTGTTCTGATGCGGACTAAGCGTTGCTTTCTGACTTTGTTATTTGTATTTATAGTATTCCATTTTTACTTTAAGCATGTTTTATTGTCAAACAATTAAACAGACAATGGATCAGACACAGGTTATAAACTTACGAGGTCTTCTCCGTTACATATAAATCATTATAAAGACAATATTACAGTTTTTACGTAACATTATTTCGTTCATAATTATTTGAAAAAAATGTTATTATACTGCAAGAGACATTGTTATTGATGTTGAGTCATGGCCGTCGTATGAATTAGGAGTGCATCGTATTTCAAGTTCTTGTTTTTATTTGTAATTACCGTGATCACATGGTATTTGGATTTACAACTACCTATGCAATCAGTGTTTATCACTACTAAATTTGTGAGTTCGAATCCCGTTTATGGTGATGTGTACTCAATACAACATTATGTAATAAAGTTTGTCAGTGACTTACGACAGGTCGATGATTTTCTCCGTGTACTCCGGTTTCATCCACCAATAAAAATGACACTACGATATATCTAAACTATTGTTGAAAGTGGCGTTAAATACCATAACCCCATCCCCAATACCTGTTACAGGTCAGATATCTCTTTGCTTTTAATTATAAAAAAATATGTAATTAACAAATAAAATTCATAAATAAAGTATATAAATTGAATGTCTTACATTGTGCGTGTGTAAGTTGTCCGACAAGTTTTCGATTCTCTATTTCTGAAATTTGCATTGTATGTGACGGTACCTCAAGCGGAGCTTACACCACCGGTTCAATAATTTGTTCCATAAACACAACACTGATAATTATTCACGATGTACCACATAAAATCCTATGCTATAAAGCACTTCAAGTAAATAATCTGTGATAATCAGCTTCTGATTACCCCTTTGGTATCTTCAAACTTTTCACTCAAGGTAAATGTATGTCAAAATGGTCCAGAGGAAATTTATAGAACGTTCCAGCAAAATCTAACTACATAGTTCAACATGTGAACGTTCTAGAATATTTTGCTTAAGACTAACAGCAAGCCCATTTTCATTCCAGAAAGTTCCAAACCGTTTATGTAAACAAATACATTTTTATTAAGGAAACAACGTTTACATGATTGATTTTTGGTGTTTAACGCCACTTTCAGCTATATCATGGTGACCAGTTTTAGTGGTGAAAGAAGCCGGAGTACCCGGAGAGAACCACCGACCATGGGCAAGTAACTGGTAAACTTTATCACCTGCGGCTACGAGTGGAGGACGGCAATTTCCGATGTTACATTCAAATGTCTTGATCGCGTGTTATAGTGTAAATTCGTACTTACCTGGCGTTTTAGTTTTAATTATTTAAAAAGATAAAAATATGTTCTAATTAGTTCGAAATTCAACATTGCATCAAGTATATACTGTAAATTAATATTTAATAGTTGAATAGCAATTTTTGTAATTTTCGTTTGAACCAATAATCAAACCACAAAATTCAGTGCACAGCGAAAGGCAAGATACTTTATAGCAAGCATCAAAACGAGGAAATAAAAATAATAAACGAAAAATTCACTTCCAACCATTTCACGTAAATTTATTCCAACGATAATATGTGAACCCACAATATTAAATAAATGTAAACAACTGTTAATTATTATAGGTCCACTTTTAAATTATTTTCAGTGATTTCAGAAATAGTCGGTCCTACAATATTACACTTGATATTATTTCGTGTGTTGAACCTTCTTTGCTTGTTAAATTCTCCTAATTCTGACAACCAATCTGGAGTCTTCTTCTTCCCCAAAACAGCATCTCTTAACGGTTGGTTACCAAGGATAATTATCAAAGGATTCGCAATAGGCGAAGCATATATATAATAGTATATGCCCATTCGTCCTATGATGGACGGAATACTGTCAAGAATGACTATGATCAACCTCCACAGTCTTCCTATGACGTCAATTAAAAATAAAGTGAGCAGTGACAACGAATTTCTGAACATTCTTCTCCAAATAAATTTTTGTCTAGACTGAAACCGGTCTGCTGATTTTAATGACGAGACAAATGTTAGTACTAGAAATATGAATGAGCATTCGCATGGTAAAATAGTGTAGAAATAGCGTAATATCACTATCGCGATTTTCCTATCGTTAATTTTCCCAAAGCATGTTAATAACGATGATATACATACAACTTCTCTGTACATTGTTTCGGCAATAGTAAGCCCACCTATTATAACATATAGCAAAACCATGTACAAAATTGTTCCTCTGATAGTAAAATATCTTGTATGTTGAAACGGATACACACAATAGAAAAATTTCTCTATGGAACCAATCGCAAACGAGTATGACTGAATATTTCTTATAACCTGGACAATAATTGCCAAAGTCATACTGACTGGTTTGTTAAGCCATACTTTCCCCATAATTAACATTATTGTCGATGACAATGTAAACTGAAATATATTAACAATGTCTATCACTAATATACAACATAGGATCAAATTTCCAGGAACTTGTAGCTGTTTATTTTGAAAAACAGTTCGTAATATTTGAAAATCCATTGCATAAATTATTGATACCGCAAACAAAAGAAGGAACACTTGAAGTAATTTGACAGTAAAAATATTGTCGAAATCTTCTAGCGAATAATACCGTCCTCCGGTAATGTTTAAATTCGACATTATATATATATTCTAGCCGTGTTGCAGTTATGTCTGGACATTTGTTCATTGCTACAACTGCTTTTGTTTAAATGTCACGTCTGTATTATCTCCTCATTTATAGGCATGAATCATCATTTCATTATTACCTAGAAAAGAACAATGTTTGTTTTTGTTATCATCAGTACATACTATTAAGCCAGAAAACATATTAACGGTTCAAATTGATTTTTTTTATATTAAAAGCTGCCAATATTCCATGTTTTATACTGATTGCAGTTGACATTTTTCATTATATCATACGTAAATAGTCTAGAACGAATGAAATACGTCGCTTTTTGATTTTCTTGTATCCATTCAGTGGCGGATTCAAGGGGGGGCTTTGGGGGCTTCAGTCCCCCACCGTCGAATAAGTCAAGCACATATATTAACATACGTCTTTTCAAAGCTAGTTAACGTCACGATATGGCTTTTAATCGAATGGTTTCGATCTGTGTGATGAAAGTAAAAGAAAATAGAAAATAATTTCTTTGTATTGAATTAATCTTCAAAGAGGTAATTATAAGTAATTATGCTAAATCAAATTTCAAGTTTATTTGAAGTTTTTATGAATGTATTGTCAAAATACCAATTAATCAGGTATTGTCTTAAACCGTTATATAAACATGTCTAGTGTCACAATTTCATATAGGTATAACCACCAACACCTGTAAATTGAGGCTCTTTCAAGGAAATTCTTTTTAAATATCATTTATTTTTACAAAAAAAATAAAAGGCAAATGTTGCTGTATTACAAAAAAACAAAAACAAAAAAAAATACACGAGTTTCCGTTTTGAAAATATATGAATACAGCATATTTTAAACTCTAAATGAAAGTATAAATAGATATAAGATAATTAAAATTAATTAGAAATAAAATAGACTTAAATTAGATTTTTTCCTTGCTATTGTTCAAACCCTTGACAAGGGCGAATCCAGGATTTCAAGTTAGGGGGGGGCGCACTTAAAAAAATATCGCCGAGCGGAAGGAGGCGCGAAAATGTTTGGGGTATTTCGTGTATAAAATCACGATTTTACCCCAAAAAATCTTATTTTTTCCAATTTTAGGGGGGCGGGCGCCGGGTGCGCCCTCCCTGGATCCGCTCCTGCTTGACCACTTTGCAAAACTGCCAAAACACACATACACCAGACCAGAAGAAGCTGATGTAACTTCTTTGTTGAATTCCATTTGCAACTTTGATTTTGTCGTAACCATTGTTATTGTTCAAATGTGCCTGGCTTTTAAGAAAGGGCTCAGCAGATCACTAGATTTAGATTAAACTTATTTTATTGTTAACTATATAACATTTGGATCGGACACAAGTTATTCCAACTTACAAAGGTCCTCTACAAGATCACTACAAGAGAGATGACTTGACATAGGTAGACTCTTAAAAAGCGTAAATTTAATTCAGAGCTCACTAGACTGCAGAGCAAATGTTGAACAATTCAACCACCAGTGTTTTGAGAGGAGTGCTAAAATATGTGAACCGCTAGACATAGAGGTTAAAAAACCTAGAATATGCGAGAGACAAATAATGAGAGATAATGTTGGAGCAGAGTCCGGAAGAATACTTTAGGAAGTCAATAACTGTACATTTTCTCTACTGTACGCTAAATGAAATGAAAACAAGGTTTACCGACCTACACGCCAGACGAGAACCGCTTTGGGACTACAGTTAGTTCCATCAATTATTGAAAATATTGCTCCATAACTGAGCCCCCCCGTCAACCGAGTCTCTGGATCCGCCCCTGCCATTACAGAATTCAATGTTGACCCGTACAATATTCATATATTCCGTGACCTACAAAGTGAACATATTCGGTAAAGCGTTTGCGCATGTGCAACACTGTTTGCGGAAGGAAAAACACATGTATGCCACAAACAAAAATATTGACGGATTCTACACGAAAACGACACAAATATGAGGATTTCGTGTAAAAATTATAAAAAAAAGTGTTATACCGACCTACTCCATTTTTCAACACGTATACGGTAAGCATAATATAGTATCTTTTTACGGTCGAATCGTATTTTGACAGTAGAATTGCATCGTCGTTTTTTATATCATTCTTTTTTTTTCAGGAGAATACGCTAGGTGATATCTCTTTCAAATTAGAGACTAAATAATGAACTTCATGACTGGTTTTTTTTTCGAAAAAAATATAATCAAGGAACTCGAGTCAATAATATGCAATACAATTTGTTTACAATTTTCCCATTATCAGGCCCCTTTGCAGAGTTTGGGTTTGTTTTTATTGATTACATCACGTATTTCAGATATTAAGTGTCATTCTTACTAAATACCATTATATAATATTAACTGATTACCCCAGATCCAATTTCATATATATATTTCTTAAATTATATTAATTATAACGAATTTACATGAAAAGCATGCTTCCTGGTTATTAATAGCAGTTATCAGTGTCCGGCAAACTTCAAAAAATCAACCAACTTATAATTAGGTGTTCTAATGCCGATTTTACCAATACTAATTACGAAATTATAGCATATTTTTTAAACCTGGCTTCTTGTTCAGAACATTTTAATACTATAAAACATCGAATATTGACAACTTTTAATATAAACAACAACAACAAAATTTGAGCGACTTTATGTCTTTAATTAATACAGTGCAACGTCAATGTGTTTTGTTATCATCGGTACAATATTATGTAGCAAGAGAACATATTATTTAGCAAGAGAACATATTATTTAGCAAGAGAACATATTATTTAGCAAGAGGACATATTATTTAGCAAGAGAACATATCATTTAGCAAGAGAACATATCATTTAGCAAGAGGACATATTATTTAGCAAGAGAACATATTATTTAGCAAGAAGGCATATTATGTAGCAAGAGAACATATTATTTAGCAAGAGGACATATTATTTAGCAAGAGAACATATTATTTAGCAAGAGAACATATTATTTAGCAAGAGGACATATTATTTAGCAAGAGAACATATCATTTAGCAAGAAAACATATTATTTAGCAAGAAGACATATTATTTAGCAAGAGAACATATTATGTAGCAAGAAGACATACTATTTAGCAAGAGAACATATTATGTAGCAAGAAGACATATTATTTAGCAAGAGAACATATTATTTAGCAAGAAGAAATATTATTTAACAAGAAAACATATTATGTAGCAAGAGAACATATTATTTAGCAAGAAGACATATTATTTAGCAAGAGAACATATTATTTAACAAGAGAACATATTATTTAACAAGAGAACATATTATTTAGCAAGAGAACATATTATTTAGCAACAAGACATATTATTTAGCAAGAAGACATATTATTTAACAAGAGAACATATTATTTAGCAAGAAGACATATTATTTAGCAAGAGAGCATATTATTTAGCAAGAGGACATATTATTTAGCAAGAGAACATATTATTTAACAAGAGAACATATTATTTAGCAAGAAGAAATATTATTTAACAAGAGAACATATTATGTAGCAAGAGAACATATTATTTAGCAAGAAGGCATATTATTTAGCAAGAGAACATATTATTTAACAAGAGAACATATTATTTAACAAGAGAACATATTATTTAGCAAGAGAACATATTATTTAGCAAGAAAACATATTATTTAGCAAGAAGACATATTATTTAGCAAGAGAACATATTATTTAACAAGAGAACATATTATTTAACAAGAGAACATATTATTTAGCAAGAGAACATATTATTTAGCAAGAAGACATATTATTTAGCAAGAGAGTATATTATTTAGTAAGAGAACATATTATTTAGCAAGAGGACATATTATTTAGCAAGAGGACATAATATTTAGCAAGAGAACATATTATTTAACAAGAGAACATATTATTTAACAAGAGGACATATTATTTAGCAAGAGGACATATTATTTACCAAGAAGACATATTATTTAGCAAGAGAACATATTATTTAGCAAGAGAACATATTATTTAGCAAGAGAACATATTATTTAGCAAGAGGACATATTATTTAGCAAGAGGACATATTATTTAGCAAGAAGACATTATTTAGCAAGAGAACATATTATTTAGCAAGAGAACATATTATTTAGCAAAAGAACATATTATTTAGCAAGAGGACATATTATTTAGCAAGAGGACATATTATTTAGCAAGAAGACATATTATTTAGCAAGAGAACATATTATTTAGCAAGAGAACATATTATTTAGCAAAAGAACATATTATTTAGCAAGAGGACAATATTATTTAGCAAGAGAACATATTATTTAGCAAGAGAACATATTATTTAGCAAGAGAACATATTATTTAGCAAGAGAACATATTATTTAGCAAGAGGACATATTATTTAGCAAGAGAACATATCATTTAGCAAGAAAACATATTATTTAGCAAGAAGATATATTATTTAGCAAGAGAACATATTATGTAGCAAGAAGACATACTATTTAGCAAGAGAACATATTATGTAGCAAGAAGACATATTATTTAGCAAGAGAACATATTATTTAGCAAGAAGAAATATTATTTAACAAGAGAACATATTATGTAGCAAGAGAACATATTATTTAGCAAGAAGACATATTATTTAGCAAGAGAACATATTATTTAACAAGAGAACATATTATTTAACAAGAGAACATATTATTTAGCAAGAGAACATATTATTTAGCAAGAAGACATATTATTTAGCAAGAAGACATATTATTTAACAAGAGAACATATTATTTAGCAAGAAGACATATTATTTAGCAAGAGAGCATATTATTTAGCAAGAGGACATATTATTTAGCAAGAGAACATATTATTTAACAAGAGAACATATTATTTAGCAAGAAGAAATATTATTTAACAAGAGAACATATTATGTAGCAAGAGAACATATTATTTAGCAAGAAGGCATATTATTTAGCAAGAGAACATATTATTTAACAAGAGAACATATTATTTAACAAGAGAACATATTATTTAGCAAGAGAACATATTATTTAGCAAGAAGACATATTATTTAGCAAGAAGACATATTATTTAGCAAGAGAACATATTATTTAACAAGAGAACATATTATTTAACAAGAGAACATATTATTTAGCAAGAGAACATATTATTTAGCAAGAAGACATATTATTTAGCAAGAGAGCATATTATTTAGCAAGAGAACATATTATTTAGGAAGAGGACATATTATTTAGCAAGAGAACATAATATTTAGCAAGAGAACATATTATTTAACAAGAGAACATATTATTTAACAAGAGGACATATTATTTAGCAAGAGGACATATTATTTATCAAGAAGACATATTATTTAGCAAGAGAACATATTGTTTAGCAAGAGAACATATTATTTAGCAAGAGAACATATTATTTAGCAAGAGAACATATTATTTAGCAAGAGGACATATTATTTAGCAAGAGGACATATTATTTAGCAAGAAGACATATTATTTAGCAAGATAACATATTATTTAGCAAGAGAACATATTATTTAGCAAAAGAACATATTATTTAGCAAGAGGACATATTATTTAGCAAGAGGACATATTATTTAGCAAGAAGACATATTATTTAGCAAGAGAACATATTATTTAGCAAGAGAACATATTATTTAGCAAAAGAACATATTATTTAGCAAGAGGACAATATTATTTAGCAAGAGAACATATTATTTAGCAAGAAAACATATTATTTAGCAAGAGAATATATTATTTAGCAAGAGGGCATATTCTTTAGCAAGAGAACATATTATTTAGCAAGAGAACATATTATTTAGCAAGAGAACATATTATTTAGCAAGAGGACATATTATTTAACAAGAGGACATATTATTTAGCAAGAAGACATATTATTTAGCAAGAGAACATATTATTTAGCAAGAGAACATATTATTTAGCAAAAGAACATATTATTTAGCAAGAGGACAATATTATTTAGCAAGAGAACATATTATTTTGCAAGAGAACATATTATTTAGCAAGAGAACATATTATTTAGCAAGAGTGCATATTCTTTAGCAAGAGAACATATTATTTAGCAAGAGAACATATTATTTAGCAAGAGAACATATTATTTTGCAAGAGGACATATTATTTAACAAGAGGACATATTATTTAGCAAGAAGACATATTATTTAGCAAGAAGACATATTATTTAGCAAGAGAACATATTATTTAGCAAGAGAACATATTATTTAGCAAAAGAACATATTATTTAGCAAGAGGACAATATTATTTAGCAAGAGAGCATATTATTTAGCAAGAGAACATATTATTTAGCAAGAGAACATATTATTTAGCAAGAGGGCATATTCTTTAGCAAGAGAACATATTATTTAGCAAGAGAACATATTATTTAGCAAGAGAACATATTATTTAGCAAGAGGACATATTATTTAACAAGAGGACATATTATTTAGCAAGAAGACATATTATTTAGCAAGAGAACATATTATTTAGCAAGAGAACATATTATTTAGCAAGAGGACATATCATATGCAAGAGAACATATTATTTAGCAAGAGGACATATTATTTAGCAAGAGGACATATTATTTAGCAAGAAGACATATTATTTAGCAAGAGAACATATTGTTTAGCAAGAGAACATATTATTTAGCAAGAAAACATGTTATTTAGTAAGAGAACATATTATTTAGCAAGAAGACATATTATTTAGAAAGAGGACATATTATTTAGCAAGAGGACATATTATATAGCAGGAGGACATATTATTTAGCAAGAACATATTATTTAGCAAGAGAACATATTATTTAGCAAGAGGACATATTATTTAGCAAGAGAACATATTATTTAGCAAGAGGACATATTATTTAGCAAGAGAACATATTATTTAGCAAGAGAACATATTATTTAGCAAGAGAACATATTATTTAGCAAGAGGACATATTATTTAGCAAGAGGACATATTATTTAGCAAGAGGACATATTATTTAGCAAGGACATATTATTTAGCAAGAGAACATATTATTTAGCAAGAGGACATATTATTTAGCAAGAGAACATATTATTTAGCAAGAGGACATATTATGTAGCCAGAGGACATATTATTTAGCAAGAAGACATATTATTTAGCAAGAGGACATATTATGTAACAAGAGAACATATTATTTAGCAAGAGGACATATTATTTAGCAAGAGGATATATTATTTAGCAAGAGGACATATTATTTAGCAAGAAGACATATTATTTAACAAGAGAACATATTATTTAGCAAGAAGACATATTATTTAGCAAGAAGATATATTATTTAACAAGAGAACATATTATTTAGCAAGAGGACATATTATTTAGCAAGAAGACATATTATTTAACAAGAGAACATATTATTTAGCAAGAAGACATATTATTTTGCAAGAAGATATATTATTTAACAAGAGAACATATTATTTAGCAAGAAGACATATTATTTAACAAGAGAACATATTATTTAGCAAGAGGACATATTATTTAGCAAGAAGATATATTATTTAACAAGAGAACATATTAATCAATGAGAATACAGTGTAACATATCTGTTTATAAATCAATTCCTGAATAAACAGAGAACCTGTCTATACTGAACAAGAACATATATATCAGACAAATGTTTCATTGCTTTTTAGTATTACTAATTTAACATGTATAATCCTAACACGTGTTTATCTAAAACAGTAAAATTAAAGTTGGTCCATGCAGTTATTCGGTTCTGACAGATTTCACTTTAAACGATATTTCTTAATATCCAATATCACACATTCAGACATACACGTTAATAAAAGTACATCAGGTATATTCCTAACACGTGTTTATTTAAGACCGTAAAATTAAAGTTGGTTCAAAATTAATCAGTTCTGACAGATTTCATTGTAAATGATATTTCGTAATATCCAATATCACACATTCAGACATATTAGTTAATAAAAGTACGTCAGGTAGTAATTACTGGCATAATTCTTGATCAGAATACACCAGAAGTACATATTAATAATAATAATAATATATATCAGGTACCTCAGAATTACATATTAATAATAATAATATCTATGCTAAGTTTGAAAGGGTCGATAAGCCTTCCTTTATCCATTAAACATGCACGATGCTATTGTTTATTTGACATGAGCTACTTTTCTGTTTCCTTTGTATTCAAATTATCACAATGAAATACAGCATATATCCAGAAGTAATGAAGCAAAAAGATATTATAATACAAGCAAACTCTCATAAAAATTATTAAAAAAAGACACAAAGATTGTGTTTCGCCAAGTATTATTACCGCTATAGATCACAGGCGCTCGTGGCACGGACCGCCCCCCTTTTTTCTAACTTTCTGTTTACAAATTTATTTTCAATAAAATTTCTTTATTTCTTTATTATTTTATCTCTTTTTCCTTATTTTAACTTGTTCATGTCAATATTCATACAATCTTATGTTAACATCAAATTGCAAATGTCGGCCCTAGATAGGGTCGACACATGCAATTTGATGTTATCATAAGATTGTATGAATATTGACACGAGCAAGTTAAAATAAGGAAAGAGATGAAATAATAAAGAAATTTTATTGAAAATAAATTTGTAAACAGAAAGTTAGAAAAAAGGTGGTCCGTACCACGAGCGCCTGTGCTATATATATAAAATACATGTACAGTCAAACCTGCACATGCGGTCACCTTTATTAAGCAGTCGCCTGCATTGAAAGGTCACCCTTTTCTTGTCCTGTCATATAACATTTCATATGAAATGAGCATCTTTTAAGAGGTCACCTGTCTTATAAGGACATTTTTTCTTTGTAAGGGTGACCTCGTAATGCATGTTTTGACTATATAGAGAACATATCCAGAAGTGATAAACAAAAGGATATGGTAATAAAATTGAATGGTCATAAAAAGCAAAGATTTATTGCGCTATAAATATCATGTATACTGTTTCAATTGTACATGCAAAGACTAAATCAGAATAAGATATTTTTCATCCATGTTTTTATGGCGACGTTATTATAAAAATATATATATAAACTCAAATCTGATACATATTAACTTTGAAAAATTCATATTCGTACAGGCTATGATTTATTTAACAATTCTTAGTCAAATCGATTATGTGTTCTCCAGTAATCATATGAGTGTCAAGTTTAGGGAGCTTTCGTCATACTATAAGCTTTTATATATGTTTGGAGACTATGGATATGACATCGGTACAGAAATGGGTAAAGAACTGGATTATTTAACAAAACTGTATCTTGTAAAAGCCTTTAATGTGAGAAAAATTGTTTTAGAGAACTAGAAGTTATACTAAAGATGAGTTAAACAGTGTGTTGTAATTTATGCATTTATGAATGTAGAATGTAGCCGAGAAACGTATGATTCTGATGTTTGATTGAATATTTTTACTATTTAATGGTAAAATACTGTTTTATTTTATTCAATCCAGTTCATCAAACTAATGGCAAATTGCACTTTTAATATTACATTATTTTATAGTACCATAATGCAGTGTAGTATACTGTTTTATGATACAGTGCTTGTATTTTTACATTTAATGGAGACAATATTTCTTAAGTAGTGCTTGTTACATGAATTGTTTTAATACAGTGGACAGTAACTCTTATTCACTATTATTGTACTTATTAATGTATCAATTATATTTTTATATTGCATTGTACATAGCTTTAAGGACGCAACCACTGTTACCCCGATGGTGGTTGCCCCCGTTGTAAAGGGGTAGTATCCAAATAAAATATATATATATATATAACAACTATACATGTAGGTATGGCCTCTATGAGACAGTCAGGTGTTCTTTCCTAGACATATAGACAATGTGCTGATAGAACTCGTATTTACAATTATTAAATTAGATAAGTACATTTAACTATTTAACCATATCATATAACTATTTTTTTATTCGATAATTAATTACAACCAATTGATGACTATTTTATTATGGTATCCTAGAAATAAATTTATTCCAAATTATTATACAATTATTGTACAATTATTATACAATTATTATACAATTAATCTAAATGACAAAAAAAGATAGGTTTGTTCAAGAAGAGTTTGAAGATGATACCAAAGGGAGGTAATCAGAATCCGTCAAAGGGAGGTAATCAGAATCCGTCAATCACAGAAGAACAGACAGCACAATGGCCAAATGAAAAAGGACAAAATGGCGAACAACAGTCTACAAGACATACACATAAAACTAAAGATCGAGTAACCCACTAAAAACCGGGAGTGAACTGAGGTGCTCCGGAAGGGTAAGTAGTTCCTGCTGCACTGGTGGCACCCGTCGTGTTAATCTAGTTACAAACGTGGTGATAAGTCATGAATGAGGAAAGGACCGTGAAGTGTTTGCGACTATTTTATATTTCAATAATTAATAACAACTAATGGATGACTATTTTATTATGATCTAGGAATACATTTATTCCAAATTACTGTACAAATAATCCAAATGAAAACAAAATGATTGGTTTGTTTAAGTTTTGTCACACAGAATTACTGTATGAAATGCATCATTGTCTATTAGAAAAATCAGTTGGTTGTTTTATGGTGTTTAACACCACTTTCAACAATATTTTCAGCTATATCGTGGCGGTCAGTTTTATTGGTGGAGGAAATCGGAGGACCAGAAGAAAACCACCGACCTGCCGCAAATCACTTTATCACATAATGGTGTATCAAGTACACTTCGCCATGAACGGGGTCCGACCCACAACTTAAGAGGTGATATGCACTGATTGCACATGCAGTTGTATACCCAACTACCATACGATCATGACCACGACGGCCCCGCATTATTATGAATGTGTTTACTCACTATCCTCATGTTTATATACTCACTATCCTCATGTTTATATACTCACTATCTTCATGTTTATATAGTCACTATCCTCATGTTTATATACTCAATATCCTCATGTTTATATACTCACTATCCTCATGTTTATATACTCACTATCCTCATGTTTATATACTCACTATCCTCATGTTTATATACTCACTATCTTCATGTTTATATAGTCACTATCCTCATGTTTATATACTCAATATCCTCATGTTTATATACTCACTATCCTCATGTTTATATACTCACTATCCTCATGTTTATATACTCACTATCCTCATGTTTATATACTCACTATCCTCATGTTTATATAGTCACTATCCTCATGTGTATATACTCACTATCCCCATGTTTATATACTCACTATCCTCATGTTTAAATACTCACTATCCTCATGTTTATATACTCACTATCCTCATGTTTATATACTCACTATCCTCATGTTTATATACTCACTATCCTCATGTTTATATACTCACTATCCTCATGTTTATATACTCACTATCCTCATGTCTATATACTCACTATCCTCATGTTTATATACTCACTATCCTCATGTTTATATACTCACTATCCTCATGTTTATATACTCACTATCCTCATGTTTATATACTCACTATCCTCATGTTTATATACTCACTATCCTCATGTTTATATACTCACTATCCTCATGTTTATATACTCACTATCCTCATGTGTATATACTCACTATCCTCATGTTTATATACTCACTATCCTCATGTTCATATACTCACTATCCTCATGTTTATATACTCACTATCCTCATGTTTATATACTCACTATCCTCATGTTTATATACTCACTATCCTCATGTTTATATACTCACTATCCTCATGTTTATATACTCACTATCCTCATGTTTATATACTCACTATCCTCATGTTTATATACTCACTATCCTCATGTTTATATAGTCACTATCCTCATGTGTATATACTCACTATCCCCATGTTTATATACTCACTATCCTCATGTTTATATACTCACTATCCTCATGTTTATATACTCACTATCCTCATGTTTATATACTCACTATCCTCATGTTTATATACTCACTATCCTCATGTTTATATACTCACTATCCTCATGTTTATATACTCACTATCCTCATGTCTATATACTCACTATCCTCATGTTTATATACTCACTATCCTCATGTTTATATACTCACTATCCTCATGTTATATACTCACTATCCTCATGTTTATATACTCACTATCCTCATGTTTATATACTCACTATCCTCATGTTTATATACTCACTATCCTCATGTTTATATACTCACTATCCTCATGTTTATATGTAGCTTTTTGATTGTAGTAAATGTTGTTGTTTTATTTGTTTTCTATTGTATGTTATTGCATGTAGTTCATTTGCTTTTGTTGCGCACATGCGCGCTTGAGTTGGTAAATAAAGAATCTTAATCTAGGAATGCCATCAATTTCGTAAGATAGTCAGGTTCTTATTCATTCATTTTTTTCTGATAGTATGTGGTCGCTTTGGATGAAATCGAATGGTGCCCAGGTTCGTTTTCATAATTTCATAATCTGTATTGCCGTTTGAGATCTAATTATCAATAGGGGTTATAATGTCATTACTCATTTTATCCTTGCCAAATCTCTGAGCCTGGCCCAAGCCAGGACTTTGTCATTTTTCTGTCCAATGATTTCAATAAAGTTAAAGTTGGTTGTTCCCTTTTTGATAGTGGTGGAAGACGTGACCATCATTGTTTTAACGTTATTTTCATAAATAAGACATAAATACGCAACCAAACTACAGATGGACTACACTAGCAACATCAAACTGGGTGAGAGAACTCATGTGTTGTAGATGAGTAAGCAGTTCCTGCTCCACGGGTGGCACCCGTCGTGTTACTTAGGCTAATCGTCAATGTCCAGTGTATATAGTAAAAGAAGTAAAAGACACGATGAAATGTTATGACATATCCCAAGTCATATGTACGACAGACACTCCGTAGCGATTAACCAATTCACCATTCCAACCTTAAAACATTCTGCTTGAAGACTTCAATCTAACAGCTGTCACGAGGTCCTGTGTAAGCAGTTTGTTTCTCACCGATTAACAGGTCCAGCTATCCGTAAAATCGCCATATCCGATCTCTGCAGACTGAAATAGTATGTTGATATGTCGAACTTCGAAATATATTACATTATCCTCTTCCTGATTTGCCAAACAATGGAAAATGAAGACCACTAGTCGAGCAGGAACTGCTTACAATTCTGGACCACCCCCGGATTTTAGTGGGGTTCGTGTTGTTCAATCTTTAGTTTTCTGTGTAATGTTTTGTAGATCGTTGTTTGTCCTTTTGTCCTTTTTCTCTTAGTTGTTGTACGTTCTGTACTTATTCCACTAACGGCTTCTGGTTACTGTATATCATATCCCGCATTTTATGGATGTGTCTGAAATAATTCTTTAAACATTTGGATTCAAAGATTCATCTTGGAAGTGCGTGCTCAGAAAATCAAGGAATGCACACCAAAATATATATGTTTTGTTTTTTGTTTTGTTTGTCTTGGGGATTTCTATAACATATCTGTGCTATTCAGAGGTATGACATGATTTCTGATAATCAAAATGTTATGTGTAACTGCTTACCCTTTCAAAGCACCTGAGTTCACCCCCCCCCCCCCCCCCCCCCCCCCCCCCCGGTATTTATTGTGGGTCCGTGTTGCTCGATCTTTAGTTGTCTGTGTAGTATTTTGTAGATAATTAATATAGCTTGTCCTGTTGACCTTCATCTAGATCTCTTGTCCATTGTATTGTCTGTTCTTTGTTTTACGGCTTTGATTAAACCTTTGGTACATTCAAGCTTTTCTTATAGCTAAAGACAAGTGGATTGGACAAAAGTTTTAACTAAAAACTTAAAACCATGTAAGTTATTATAAAAATGAAATCGAGAAATTCGTTTTGCGAAATTGTCACACACCTTTCAACGTGTTCAAAGTCGACGTCATTCTTATTTGTGATCTTTTTTCTCGTTGAATAATGTGACACGGACAGCAACAGGGTGCGCGCAAGATCAAAGAACCGTCGAACGTCTTCGTAGATTTGATTGAAGTTGAACTTGCACATTTCAATCCTATATTTATAGATATGTCTTAAGATTTTCTTTGAAGTTGATTAAAAAGCTATTAGACACGACGGACAATGTAAAATGTAATGAATGGTAGATAGATTGTTTTTCTTATTCAATTATATATACGGTGATTGTCCATCACGCATGCGGCCTTCACAGTCGTGTTATAATCTGGTGACATAATATAAGCAGGAAATGCTCATGTCGGAAATAAATCGCATGAAGTTATATTCATTCAGTGCCATTTTGAAAATAAAATCTACCTGAAGGAATAAATACTAACAAGTTTGAAGATACCAAAGGGGTAAGCAGAATCCGTAAATCAAAGAAGAACAGACAACAACAGGGGCGGATTCAAGGGGGGCGCACCCGGCGCCCCCCCCCCCCCCCCTAAAATTGGAAAAAATATGATTTTTTGGCGTAAAATCGTGATTTTTCACACGAAATAACCCAAAAAAAATTCGCGACTCACTCCGCTCGGCGCAATTTGTTTAAGTGCGCCCTCCTCCTAGCTTGAAATTCTGGATCCGCCCCTGAACACAATGACCAAGTGAAAAAAGACAAAAGTGCAGCCCATCTTTTAAATTTCTCATGAATGCAGGGCCGTCATGGTCGTGATCCTATGGTAGTTTGATTTACTACTACCTGTGTAATCAGTGCCTATCACCACTAAAGCTGTGAGTTCAAACCCCGTTCATGGCGAGGTGTACTGGATACAACATTATTTGATAAAGTTTGTCAGTGACTTGCGACAGGTCAGTGGATTTCTCCGGTTGCCTCCACCAATAAAGCTAACCGCCATGATATAACTGAAATATTGTTGAAAGTGGCGTTGAACACGATAAACCAACTAAAACAACCAACCAATTATATGAATATTTGTGCAATTTATGCATAATTGTTCTCTCATATAATGATTGACAGAGTGGGTGGTCATGTATGTCTGTGTTTAATACGTGTATAGATTTTGCCCATTGTGCCGAATAAATTTTAGAACTGTTCTAACAGTACTGTAATTTTTCTCACTTTTTTTCTGATGTTTAATTTTCCAACCTTGGTTATAGGGGGGTAGGGGTTATCATGTTTAACACCCCTTTCAACAATATTTCAGTTATATCGTGGCGGCCTTGGTTATATTAAATGTTTTGAATCTAAAAGAATAACAAACAAATAAACAATACCACACCATTTTAATAGTACCTTGATTAATTCCTGTGTATATTATTACAAATTAGTGTTTAATCGTCACTAGGAAGCTAGGATGAACCATATTACATTTTTTTTTACACCTGGAATACTTATATATAATTATTAATTGTGGTCACTGTCTTTTGTTCTCCATTAAATTTGTATATTAATGTAGATATCGGCGGTTTTTTTTTATTATGTATAAGCATCGTATTACAAGTTGGTTTCTTTAAGAGAAATCAATAACCAATATTTATTTTAATATAATAGAAATGCGGTAGGTGCGTGGGTTCGATCCCCGGTCGTGTCAAACAATCATTCTTTGCTGCTTCTCTGCTAAGCATGCAGTTTTAAGGACGATTTCTGGTGCTTAATGCCACTTTCAACAATATTTCAATTATATCGTGGCGGTCAGATTTTAAGGAAGAAATGTCCTTACAATAACAAAGACAAAAGAACAAAGGAAAAATTTGAAGATACCAAAGGGTTAATCAGAAGGCGTAAATCTAAGCAGGACAGACAACACAATGGCCAACAGAAAAAAGGCAACAGGACAAATAACGTTCTACAAAAGATTAAGCATATATCTAAAGATCTAGTAACAAACTGTGGGGGAACTCATGTGCTCCAGAAGGGTAACTAGTAACAAACCGTGGGTGAACTCATATGCTCCAGAAGGGTAACTAGTAACAAACTGTGGGTGAACTCGTGTGCTCCAGAAGGGTAACTAGTATTAAACTGTGGGTGAACTCATGTGCTCCAGAAGGGTAACTAGTAACAAACCGTGGGTGAACTCATGTGCTCCAAAAGGGTAACTAGTAACAAACTGTTGGTGAACTCATGTGCTCCAGAAGGGTAACTAGTAACAAACCGTGGGTGAACTCATGTGCTCCAGAAGGGTAACTAGTAACAAACCGTGGGTGAACTCATGTGCTCCAGAAAGGTAACGAGTAACAAACCGTGGGTGACCTCATGTGCTCCAGAAGGGTAACTAGTAACAAACCGTGGGGGAACTCATGTGCTCCAAAAGGGTAACTAGTAACAAACTGTGGGTGAACTCATGTGCTCCAGAAGGGTAACTAGTAACAAACCGTGGGTGAACTCATGTGCTCCAGAAGGGTAACTAGTAACAAACCGTGGGTGAACTCATGTGCTCCAGAAAGGTAACGAGTAACAAACCGTGGGTGAACTCATGTACTCCAGAAAGGTAACGAGTAACAAACCGTGGGTGAACTCATGTACTCCAGAAGGGTAACTAGTAACAAACCGTGGGTGAACTCATGTGCTCCAGAAAGGGAACTAGTAGCAAACTGTGGGTGAACTCATGTGCTCCAGAAGGGTAACTAGTAACAAACCGTGGGTGAACTCAAAAAACTGTGGGTGAATTCATGTGCTCCAGAAGGGTAACTAGTAACAAACTGTGGATGAACTCATGTGCTCCAGAAGGGTAACTAGTAACAAACTGTGGGTGAACTCATGTGCTCCAGAAGGGTAACTAGTAACACACTGTGGATGAACTCATGTGCTCCAGAAGTGTAACTAGTAGCCAACTGTGGGTGAACTCATGTGCTCCAGAAGGGTAACTAGTAACAAACCGTGGGTGAACTCATGTGCTCCAGAAGGGTAACTAGTAACAAACTGTGGGTGAACGCATGTGCTCCAGAAGGGTAACTAGTAATAAACTGTGGGTGAACTCATGTGCTCCAGAAGGGTAACTAGTAACAAACTGTGGGTGAATTAATGTGCTCCAGATGGATAACGAGTAACAAACTGTGGGCGAACTCATGTGCTCCAGAAAGGTAACTAGTAACAAACCATGGGTGAACTCATGTGCTCAAGAAAGGTAACGAGTAACAAACTGTGGATGAATTCATGTGCTCCAGAAGGGTAACCAGTAACAAACTGGATGAACTCATGTACTCCAGAAGGGTACGGGTAACAAACCGTGGGTAAACTCATGTGCTCCAGAAAGGTAACTAGTAACAAACCGTGGGTGAACACATGTGCTCCAGAAGGGTAACTAGTAACAAACCGTGGGTGAACTCATGTGCTCCAGAAGGGTAACTAGTAACAAACTGTGGGTGAACTCATGTACTCCAGAAGGGTAACTAGTAACAAACCGTGGGTGAATTCATGTGCTCCAGAAGGGTAACTAGTAACAAACCGTGGGTGAACTCATGTGCTCCAGAAAGGTAACTAGTAACAAACCGTGGGTGAACACATGTGCTCCAGAAGGGTAACTAGCAACAAACTGTGGGTGAACTCATGTGCTCCAGAAAGGTAACTAGTAACAAACCGTGGGTGAACACATGTGCTCCAGAAGGGTAACTAGTAACAAACCGTGGGTGAACTCATGTGCTCCAGAAGGGTAACTAGTAACAAACTGTGGGTGAACTCATGTGCTCCAGAAGGGTAACTAGTAACAAACCGTGGGTGAACTCATGTGCTCCAGAAGGGTAACTAATAACAAACTGTGGGTGAACTCATGTGCTCCAGAAGGGTAACTAGTAACAAACCGTGGGTGAACTCATGTGCTCCAGAAGGGTAACTAGTAACAAACCGTGGGTGAACTCATGTGCTCCAGAAGGGTAACTAGTAACAAACCGTGGGTGAACTCATGTGCTCCAGAAAGGTAACTAGTAACAAACTGTGGGTGAACTCATGTACTCCAGAAGGGTAACTAGTAACAAACTGTGGGTGAACTCATGTACTCCAGAAAGGTAACTAGTAACAAACCGTGGGTGAACTCATGTACTCCAGAAAGGTATCTAGTAACAAACTGTGGGTGAACTCATGTACTCCGGAAGGGTAAGCAGTTTCTGCTCCATATGCGCCTCCCTTCGTGTTACACTTGTTACAACCCCGATGATAAGTCATGTATGAGGAAAGGACCGTATTGTGATTAAGACAAACGGAACATATCTGTGATCATTTGTAACACAGATATTCTGTAATGATTAACCAAATGATGGTGGCGACCGTCAAACTTTTGAAGTGATGACTTCAACTTAGCTACTAAGAACACTTGGTTCAGTAGCTTCCTTGTTAGCAATAGCCTTCTAGTAAGGAAATCATGATAGGAACCACAAGCTCTGGAATATTGTATCGACTAAGAGATATATACTCCATATGCAGGTGTTGCTGGAATTTTGCTACATATAAATATAGAAAATTCACCATGGGAAAATTGAAATCATCTCTTTTGTAAAGTTTAATTATTAACCGGCCCTTATTTTCAATGTTGAGGTGTAGGTCAAGGTATGAAGAAGATCTGGTTGTATATGTGGTATTCTTGTGGGATAGATGCGATCAACAAATCACCAACCGTAAAATTATTTAGTGAAAGGATGTCATCTATATAGCGGAACGTGAAATTAAAGGATCGGACTAGCTTATTTTCATTTTTCGTCAGAAGCCTATGTACGAAGTCAGCCTCGCACGAATAAAGGAACAAGTCGACGAGAAGGGGAGCACAGTTAGTACAAGTTTAAGGTACAAAGATTTAATTATTATGGAAACATGTATTACTCTGTTAATTTTTTAAGTTTTAAAGAGACACGTCTTTAGTTTGTATGCCTTGCCATAAAATGTAGGATGAGTAATGTCAGATGTGAAAAGTTCTATGCATGTATAGTTATACCTTCTTTAAATATTTTTAGTAGCGATATTATTTGATAAATGTTGCAAGAAGAGTTTGAAGATTCCAAAGGGGTAAGTCATGAATGAGGAAAGGACCAGGAAGTCTTTACGGCAAGTGGAACATATCCGAGGTCATTTGTGACACAGATATTCCATAACGGTCAACCAAGTCATGGTTCCGACCGTAAAAAATTTACGTGTTGACTTCGACTTAACCAATAGGAACCCTTGGTTCAATAGCTTCCTTGTTAGCAGCAACCCTCTGTCAAGAAAATCCTGATAGGAACCACAAGCTTTGGAATATCGTATCAACTGAGATATATATACTCCATATACAGGTGAGTAGTATATGGGCACAGCTCAAGTCGCATTTGCGGTGGTACTGTGCAGTGGTGCTACCGGAAGTCACATGACCGGAGGTGACGTCAATATCCGCCCTACTGGGGCCTTTTGAGCGGGAGTGACGTCAAACTGACGTCACCGGAAGTATGTTCTGCGCATGCCGGTTTTTCCCCCGCGTCTTTTTCTTAGTAGTAGTAAAAAATGTTGGTTGGGGGTGTTCTCTACGACGTCCGCGTCCTATAGCCATAGGAAACTCCTGCCATTTTATTTTCATATAATGCATCACTATACGTCATAATAAATTATCCCGATAGGTGGCGTTACTATCTCGTAAATTGGTAACTTCGTAACCAAGGCCTTTTGTAACTTATTTCGCAATCTCTTCGTACCTTTTTCGTAACTTCGTACCTTTTCGTAACTTCGTATCTTTTTCGTAACCTCTTCGTACCTTTTTCGTAACTTCGCACCTTTTCGTAACTTCGCACCTTTTTCGTAACTTCGTATCTTTTCGTAACTTCGTACCTTTTTCGTAACTTGTAGCCCTTTCATTTATCTATCGATCTATGGTACTTTCAAACCTCTCAGTGACGCCATAAGCAACTGGATGACGTCAATCGATCTTCCTCATTGATAGTATATAATTAACTGTTAAGAATAGACCCTCACCCAGACACTTGTTTTTAATACGAACCCTCGCGCCATTGGCGTTCGCCTAGCTTCGTAGTGGACCCTAACCCCCTGTTGGACTTGTGTTCTTCCGGTTATGGGAGCGAAGCTCCCATATTAAATAATATGCGTCCTATAACCATAGGAAATTGCCCCTTCCCGGCCATTTTATTTTCATGGGGAGCGCCTTCAATAGAAGGTCACTCTGCATTTATCCAGGCTTGTGACTGGATCTATATATATTTTTTTTCTTTCTCTTTTTCTTTTTATTTCTTTTTGTTTCTTTTTTTTAATTATTTTTTCATTTTTTTTTTTATTTTTTTATTTTTTTATTTTCTTATTTTTTTTTTATCAGTCTTATTATTTCTGATATATTTTTTCATGCAACATGTTCAACAAGTAATAACACAAAATTATGTACAATGGTCGTCGCTTCTACGGGATTGTCTAAGAACCTGGTGACGTGTGTCATGCTATGCCCTGTACATCAATGAATGAGGTCAAAAATGCAATGATGTCCACACACTGTAGATCCTTCTTCTTGTGCTCGAACAGTATTGCATGTCCAGCTCGTACAATGTTTGTTCATAAAATTCACGAAAGCCCTTGAAAAGGGTGGTGTTCCAGTATGGTTGTAGTATTCCTTTCTTGAGTTGGCATCGATGTATATAACGACCCAGTGTTGTCCCATTCGATGGTCTGGATCCGTATTTCCCACAAGGACCGAAGGGATGGGGATGTTTTTTCAATAGAGTGCCAATCACTAGCGTATTCATTATGCACTGTAGTGGTGGTGGTGGTGGTGGTGGTGTATATCCCTCTATATGTGGGACTGCATCTCTTCTCTGTATACTTTTGTTGACCGTGTTTGGTTTTTAAATGGCGTATTAAGGCTGCAGGCCACACATAGGTCCTATTGCATAAACTACAAGTATTACTCAAGTTGTCGTCGTTTCGGATGTCGGGATACGACTGACTGAATTAGGGTAGATAGGGCATATTTATAACAAACAAACAAGTATTCATCTCGATGTTTTATTTTACACATTGGCAATTCTCAGTTCTGTTTCTCAGTCTCTTTCATTTAATCTTCTCCAGTCACTTTATTGTCCATTGTTCTCAGTTCTGGCTCTCTGTCTTCAAATAAAGGTATGGTCTTTTTCAGTTTTTTCCATTCGTAAAGACTCAGTGGACCATAGCTGAGTAATGTTTCTATGTAAGCTCTGTAAGGGTACAAGCTGGACGGTGGTGGTGGTGGTGGTGGTGTATATTCCTCTATCTGTGGGACTGCATCTTTTCTCTTTAGACTTTTGTTGACCGTGTTTGTTTCTATAATGTCGCAACATGACGTCTTTTCTCGAACATCTCAGTTTACATACGGCAAAAGTTTTATCATCCATCTGCTCTGTTGGACAGCCACTCGTAAAATGATCTTCATCTCAAGTATCTCCACATATATAAATGTGTCTATAAGTGGGTTTTGTCCTCAGTTCTGGCTCTCTGTCTTCAAAAAAGGTATGGTCGTTTTCAGTTCTTTCCATTCGTAAAGACTCAGGGTCACTCCTATCTTCGTAGGATGCAACGTTCATTCTCCATTAGGCACGAAATGCTTCCTGATGTGATTTGTCAGTTGAGGGGCTTTGATGATGACGTAGACGTCTTCTCCCTGATGATATCTCCAGTCCACGTGTTCTCCGTCTTTCGCGCGACTGATAAAATCATCCACCACTCGCGTAGCACTGCACAAGACTTTCCACTGTGACAAAGACAAGCTGACACCATACTTGGTAGGAATCGTATCGGTTTCCCAAAATCTCAGATCCACTCTCTTACTGCCATTCCATTCCGCCAGTTCTGCATATCTTCCACCTCCTAGGGGTACTTTGATCGGAATGCTCAATGTTTTGGTCTGGTCTTTGGCGAACGTTACTGCTAAGGCTTCCTGTACCAGATCCCCTTGTGTCAGGGTGAACGGAATGTTCAATGCTTGGGTCTGGTCTTTGGCGACCGTTACTGCTAAGGCTTCCTGTAGCAGATCCCTTTGTGTCAGGGTGAACGGAATGTTTAATGCTTTGGTCTGGTCTTTTGCTTTTGATTTACCTGACATGTCGAATGAAGTGTGAGTCTCTGCTCTCTTGTCTCTGCTTTTTAGAGAACGAAGACGATGGAGTCGATTGGTTGTTTCTTTTTGTATCCTGCTTTCTGATTGATTGATGGATATTGGATTGTCATCTCATTGGTCAGATTTCCTTGCTGCTGATTGGTTAACGATGGAACATATCTCAATCCTTCTACTACCCGATAATAGGCTGTCCAGAATTCACAGACTCGATCTGGATACTGTGTACAATAGGTCTGCGTGAACACATGCAATACATACAGTCGACCTGCATTCACTATGCCGTCTTGAAACATAGTTGATACGATTCTGTGGTATACTGTTATACAGTCCATCTCGAAATGAACTCTTCGCATATAAATATCTATATTTATAGTAAGGCCACCTTTTTAGACACTTGAGAGTTTTGAAGAACAAACATATTTTCTAATAAGGTCTTCAACAATCAAAACTGAAAGAGCGAATGCAGTGATATTTTCCCCCCTCGTATTTCGTTGAACATAGAACTCTTTTTAACCATGGCATAGTATATTTTAATTCAACCAAGAATTGAGTTGATCACTGGGTTTCTTGCACTTCTAGCTACAAGTATTGCAAAGTAAATGTTATGTCTTACAGACTAAAATTATCATTTCATAAGTTGCTAATGACTAAACAAATATTTAGATGTTTGTTTTAATTACGCCCACGTCGAATATATTATGTGTACATTACAGTCTCTAGTCTTTCTTATCCAAACCGTCAAAGGAGGAAAGACGTGTTTTACGAAATGTCTTCAACATGTACAGAGTGTGAAATGAGATTTACCAGAAGAGACAATATGAAACGCCATTTTAACAGCAGACATGAAAACATGAAATGTATCCCTCCTCCTCCTCCGAAGGAAACAGGCTACGACTATACTCCTCCTTCTCCTCCTCCTCCTCCGAAGGAAACTGGCTACGACTATACTCTTCCTCCTCCTCCTCCTCCTCCTCTTCCGAAGGAAACTGGTTACGACTATAATCCTCCTCCTCTTCCTCCTCCTCCTCCTCCGAAGGAAACTGACTACGACTATACTCCTCCACCGCGTGGTCCAGAGTTGTCATAATTACAACACCAGATCGAAACAGAAGAACGTACTTTATTTACTCGACGGGCGACCCATTCGTGTTTAAAGTACCCAGCGGAAGACTTCCGGGTTATTTCATGCCATGGGTCCATCTGTTTACCAGTGTGATCTCGGGACCAACCGGAAGTGGAAAATCCGTATTTGTCAGGAGATTCGTACTTGATTGTATAATGTTACAGTAAAACCTGCCATTAGAGATCAGTCCACTTTAAAATATCACAACTTTCGTGTAGAATAAACCTCTTTTGGAAAAATAAAGTGGTAGATATACAAGTCCTTTTAAGATTTTCCGATGTTAGAAATAGATTTAGGTGTGTCTGTTTTTTGCAATTTGATTTGTTGATATTTTTACCATCATGTGGGTTTTAAAAAAAGAACGAGAAGCAGAGCTCACGTTAGAGGGAGAAGAAGTTGCCTTGTAGAGGTTGACTACGCCTTCTCGTTGGTCAAAGGCAAAGTTCAAGTAGCCTTGTAATTTTGAAGAGTCGTCCTATGTCGTCTGCATATTTTTGTCACGTGTCATTTATGAAAATTTTGATATCGTGTTTATTGAAATCTATCGTATCCATTAAGTATTTTTAAGGTGTCAAACCACTAATTAATTTCTTTAAGGTTTTCTACTAAATTTGTGTTTTTTCGAGCCTACCTGGTCATTTCATCTTAAGTTTAATCTTTCGAAGACCATATATTTTCTGAAACGTACATGATTCCTCTACGTTCTGTCAAAATATCAGGGCATGTTTAAAATCGTGCAGTGAAATGCCATGCTACGGAAAGCACCTACTCTAAAAATAGCTCGGTCATCCCCAAGAAATTCACTATGTATAGGTCATGCATCAAAAGCTCCATAGAGGTATTAAAGTACAACTAAATCCATCAAATTTGGGCTCAAGATAATCCCTATTTATTTAACTTCAATTATCAATTTTAATTAGTCCATTCCATTCAGTAGTTTTCACAATACTACAAAGTGAAAGGAACTTTTTTCTTGAAAAGGGACTATTTTCGTATATGTTCCAAGCTCTGATTGGTGAATTAGTGGTTTGACACCTGAAAGTGACTTTCTTGAAAAGTAATCCATTTCGGTTTAGAAACTTTAATTTCATTCAAATAACAAATGAAAATGACACTACGAGAAAGGGAGTACATTATCAGGCACTATGCTACGGGAAATGTTGATCGAAGCTACTTTTAACCAAGCGAACTTTTGATTTATTTTTTTTTCATTTCTATGACATAAAATCTTAGTTCTCATATTTAATGTTCATATTTGAGAAGGTTGGTCATTCAAAATTCGTTGAAATGGACGGGGACACTTCAGATTTGTATCGATCCGCTTCCAAATCCGATCGGTATTTTTTATTTAAAATTGCAATCTATTTATAGAATTGTTTATATGCAGACAGTCCTGTGTGAACGTTAATACCTCTGCAGTTAAAAAATAGACTGAACTACAATAGTTTTATTCCATTGTTGCACTCTGATTTGAGATCTCACAAATAATTATTACAGCCTTTACTTGCTTCAGTATTTGATTGTCAGTGTCAATATATGTTCGTGCTATATTTGCAATCCCTAGCTAGCTATATATAGTTGGACTGTTGAGCAAATTGGCATAGACATATTTTTTTCTGCTGAAGACTTTTATGAGTTTTTATATTTTGTGTGGTATTAATTCAAATCAAATCCAAAAAAAAGGGGGTTACATATTAAAAAGTATCACCAAATTATATGTCACACACAATGATGACACCATAAGTTTGTATCCCCCCGCAATAGCGGTGGGGGATATAGTAATAGCTGCCGTCCGTCACACTTTCTTGTTTACGCGATAATTTCAGTAACCATGGATGAATTTGAATAATTGCTTGCATGTGGCTTGTGATTATCATTATTTTGGATGGGTTTTTACATGGTAATATTTGAAGCAAGGGTTTTGGGGGAAAATCTTAGTTTTTGGTTGAAAAATCACCAATTTTGAGAATTGTGTCTTGTTTACGCCATAACTTTAGTAAACAAGGATAGATTTGAATAATTTTTTGCATGTGGCTTGTAATTATCAGTATCTTGGATGGGTCTTTACACGGAAATATTTGAAGCAAGGTTTTGGGAGAAAATCTTAGTTTTTGGTTGAAAAAACACTAATTTTGAGAATCGTGTCTTGTTTACGCGATAACTCTCTCTCTCTCTCTCTCCTAGTTTTCCTATTATACTTCAGTATTTTTTGTTTTTCATTTTATAGATAATGTATGGTATTTAGTTAAAGAAGAAAGGCATACAAATAATATTCCCTCCTTACCAAAGCAAGTGATTTACTCAAATTTGCTAACCATGTATCAAAAAATAAAATGGGTTTGATCAAATCTACTGGAAAGGTGAAAATGATTGTTTTGAACATTTGATCATCTTAAGTTCTTCATTTCTGTCAGAACTTCCAGTTTTGCTCTGAACAATTCTTACCTGTTTACTGATAAAAGAAATTCTTCCATTTCTGGTTCCTCCTGTACAGATGTAGGGATATTTTCCATTTCGTCGCATCGTGACAATCTGATTTCATTCTGTCTATCTCTTACACTTTGATACTCTTTCGTACCTAACACCGGAGCTGCGAACTTCCTGTCCTCTGCACAAAAAGCATGAGGTGGTTTGTGTACAATTCCTGGATAAGGGGGAGGTAAGTCTGAAATATAAAGATGGCATTTAAATTTATGACTCATTAATTAATTGTTACCTGTGTTGCAACAGAGTCAATAGAAGTACAACCACTAGAGGTCAATAATTAATTGTTACCTGTGCTACAACAGAGTCAATAGAAGTACAACCACCAGAGGTCAATAATTAATTGCTACCTGTGCTACAACAGGGTCAATAGAAGTACAACCACTAGAGGTCAATAATTAATTGTTACCTGTGTTACAACAGAGTCAATAGAAGTACAACCACTAGAGGTCAATAATTAATTGTTACCTGTGTTACAACAGAGTCAATAGAAGTACAACCACTAGAGGTCAATAATTAATTGTTACCTGTGCTACAACAGAGTCAATAGAAGTACAACCACTAGAGGTCAATAATTAATTGTTACCTGTGTTACAACAGAGTCAATAGAAGTACAACCACTAGAGGTCAATAATTAATTGTTACCTGTGTTACAACAGAGTCAATAGAAGTACAACCACTAGAGGTCAATAATTAATTGTTACCTGTGTTACAACAGAGTCAATAGAAGTACAACCACTAGAGGTCAATAATTAATTGTTACCTGTGTTACAACAGAGTCAATAGAAGTACAACCACTAGAGGTCAATAATGAATATAGTGCCCCCTCACCATATTGCCCCCATTCTATCGCCCTTATATGCATGTGTCCCGATTTCAATTCATTAAAATACCCTTGTAATACCATCAAACTCAGCTATCACCTTTAAGTCAAAAACTTTTTTTAATTCAATAAGTGGTTTATTATTTCCGTATTTTTTTTCAGGAATTTCAATGTGTTTGCATCATGATCTTGACATTGATGTTGATAAACAAATTTGTCAAACAGTAAGTTCAGAAAATACAGACAGGACGTACAAAACAAGTCTTCCTGCCAAGATTATATTAAACAAAACTGTGATTTAAAATGACTAATCAAATATAATCTGTATATATTTGTATAAAAATACTCATGTCACTGTTGTCATAGAAACAACATAACTATAGAACAAGGTTAAGACAGAATGCAACAACAAAAATCTGTGGCGAAAATAATTTAAAAAAAACAACTAAAAAAAACATATTCATGACCTAGACTTGATAATCAGAATACAATGGAATTCTTGCTTAGCTTACAAAAATATAAGGCATTAAAAACATATTCATGACCTAGACTTGATAATCAGAATACAATGGAATTCTTGCTTAGCTTACAAAAATATAAGGCATTAAAAACATCTTCATGACATAGACTTGATAATCAGAATACAATGGAATTCTTGCTTAGCTTACAAAAATATAAGGCATTAAAAACATCTTCATGACATAGACTTGATAATCAGAATACAATGGAATTCTTGCTTAGCTTACAAAAATATAAGGCATTAAAAACATCTTCATGACATAGACTTGATAATCAGAATACAATGGAATTCTTGCTTAGCTTACAAAAATATAAGGCATTAAAAACATCTTCATGACATAGACTTGATAATCAGAATACAATGGAATTCTTGCTTAGCTTACAAAAATATAAGGCATTAAAAACATCTTCATGACATAGACTTGATAATCAGAATACAATGGAATTCTTACTTAGCTTACAAAAATATAAGACATTAAAACATCTTCATGACATAGACTTGACAATCAGAATTCAATGGAATTCTTGCTTAGCATACAAAAATATAATACATTATTTAGTCAAAAAAACATGTTATTTCTCCCAATTCAGACAAATAAATAACCTATTGTTGTTTCTTTTGTTGTTTGTGTACAATTTAATTCATACAAGATTTCTACTTAAATGTGAACTTTCTACATAAATGTAAGAAAATTTCAAAACTGATTGCAATTGATGGAAAATCGTGAAGCTTCTTACAGAGAATTTCTTCTCAGATTAGAACAATCTTATGGTATAAATATAATGCTTGTTGTCTTTAGAACTTCTTATGTTTACACTTAACATCACAAAGAGCAATTAGTACATTAAAAACAGAAGGGGAAATATTGAAAGGTGTTTAAATAAACAATTCCTAGCCCACGGTTAAGATATTTAGCAAATAACATATGTTTTAGCTGGCAGGTATCTAAAAGTGACTTCATATCACTTTCTCTCGATCAAATAAATTCATAATTTCTTACAGAAAATAAGATAGTAGAGACATGCATCAGAAACTATAAAAAAAACATGATTATAGATTTCCTTAGAATATTACAGAATATAATAGTTAGACTTGGCATGATGTCTGGGTTGTAATAATCCTTCATATTTGACACAATGTCATAGAGCCGTCGAAAAAACATCGATAAGCATTCAAGTATGAATTATTCCACAAGTACCAGAATGTGTTGTCAAATAATTGTTTGTTTTCTTCTTTCCAATTTGTTTAATTACTTTGTTATTCCTAAAAAAAAATAGAAGACAATATTCATTGGACACAAATGACCCACTTCAAGTGAAAATAAACAGAGGCAAAATTATTGAATCGTAGAAGGCATAATAGCCAAAATTGAAGTTCCTATCTGTAATGTGGTCAAAAACAATGTGAACAAATTTCAAAACATTTGTTCATTTGGTATTTAATTTGACTTTAAACTCTATAGAAAAATTTCAGTTAATTCTTCCTTTTTGCCATGTGATGCATAATTTTGAAACAGGGCCAATCAAAGATCAGTTCAGCTCAAATTTCTGAGCAGAAGATTTTAATGTGATTTGTTCTTCTTAAAATATATGCATAATATGAAAATATTTATGATATGTATAATTTGGCTGAAAGAAATTTGTTTACAGAAGAACCTGGAAGATGCGTTGAATTACTGATTGGCATGTAGCTAGTTAAAATTTTACCTAATTTTGACTTATAATAATAAGCTGCAAAAGACAATTAAAGAAATCTCTAATTTTAGAAACAGCATCCATCTTGAATGGAGGGCAGGACGGTAGGATACAACTTTGAAAGGGATCCACCCAAGTACCATTCCAGCCATGCTTGGCTTAATTTGGTTAAGTGGTTTCAGAGGAGAAGATTTAAATGTGAAAGTTAACTACATACGACAGACAAGAGACACCAAGAGATGGCAGAAGTTCACTTGGCTTTTGGCCAGATGAGCTAAAAAAAAAATAGTCAAAAATCAAGCTCATCCTGCCTTTTATGATCCTTTACCTTGTGCATAAATATCAAATCATTTGCTTAAGGTCAATGAAGTTATTGAACAGAAACCAAATGTGGCAGATACACGGGTAGTACTCCAAACTCTTGATACGTATTGAAGGAGGCATACAGTAATGGTATCAGGAATATTCTCCAACAGTAATGTCCCCCTTTACTGGCCTCAGTCAACAGTTTTAAACATGCAGCTTAAGTGATTCTCCAACAGTGATGTCCCCCTTTACTGGCCTCGGTCAACAGTTTTAAACATGCAGCTTAAGTGATTCTCCAACAGTAATGTTCCCCTTTACTGGCCTCAGTCAACAGTTTTAAACATGCCGCTTAAGTGATTCTCCAACAGTGATGTCCCCCTTTACTGGCCTCGGTCGACAGTTATAAACATGCCGCTTAAGTGATTCTCCAACAGTGATGTCCCCCTTTACTGGCCTCGGTCAACAGTTTTAAACATGCAGCTTAAGTGATTCTCCAACAGTAATGTTCCCCTTTACTGGCCTCAGTCAACAGTTTTAAACATGCCGCTTAAGTGATTCTCCAACAGTGATGTCCCCCTTTACTGGCCTCCGTCAACAGTTTTAAACATGCAGCTTAAGTGATTCTCCAACAGTGATCTCCCGCTGTACTGGCCTCGGTCAACAGTTTTAAACATGCCGCTTAAGTGATTCTCCAACAGTGATCTCCCGCTGTACTGGCCTCGGTCAACAGTTTTAAACATGCAGCTTAAGTGATTCTCCAACAGTGATCTCCCCCTGTACTGGCCTCCGTCAACAGTTTTAAACAAGCAACATAAGTGATGTTGAGGACAATAATACCTAGCATTTTAGAAGTTATTACCAGACAATATATTGATTTTAGATGTCTCATTTTATACAATAGACCAGGGCTATTAAATTGCAACATATTAAAATCTCTTATCATTTCTACAACTAATTACTTTGCTATATGACCTCTTATCACCAGAATTGCAATATAACACGTAATTTGTTGGTAATAACAAGTAATTTATTATTTGTACAGCAACAAGTGTTGGTGCCTGTGGGAAATGCCGTTTTTCCTCCCAGAGTGTCTAGGGTTAGTGAAAGTTTTTATTTGAAATGTTTTTGTATGGGTAAAGTAGTAATTAAATATTCTCTATGGAGGATAACTGTGATGAAAATACAAATTCAAAGGTCAAATGGTTAAAACCAATTGTATTTCTTGGAAAATAGAGAACAAATGACTACTGATATATAGCTGTACAATATATACATGATACACCAGTATAAAGTCCCACAACTCTCCAGCAACAACAGTGAAACCTGTCATAATGTATACACACCCTCCGACAATCATTCCTAACTGTCATAATGTATACAGACCCTCAGACAGTCATTCCTAACTGTCATAATGTATACAGACCCTCAGACAATCCTTCCTAACTGTCATAATGTATACAGACACTCAGACAATCATTCCTAATTGTCTAAATGTATACAGACCCTCAGACAATCATTCCTAGCTGTCATAATGTATACAGACCCTCAGACAATCATTCCTAACTGTCATAATGTATACACACCCTCAGACAATCATTCCTAATAATTTAGTGAAATTTGAGCAATATTGATCACAGCAAAGTGGAGGTTAGTGTTAGACATGTTTACAACACATTATTGAACATGGTATTAGGGTTATGGTGCTTAACGCTACTTCCAACAATATTTCAGCTATATTGTGGTAGTCAGTTTTATTGGTGGAGGAAACCCGACACTATATAGGATAGTGAAGACACTATATGTCACAGACCATGGCAATATAAGACAGTGAAGACACTATATGTCACAGGCCATGGTAATATAAGATAGTGAGGCCACTATGTCACAGACAATGACAATATAAGATAGTGAAGACACTATATGTCACAGACCATGGCAATATAAGATAGTGAAGACACTATATGTCACAAACCATGGCAATATAAGATAGTGAAGACACTAAATGTCACAGACCATGGATATATAAGATAGTGAAGACACTATATGTCACAGAACATGGCAATATATGATAGTGAAGACACTATATGTCACAGACCATGTCAATATAAGATAGTGAAGACACTATATGTCACAGAACATGGCAATATATGATAGTGAAGACACTCTATGTCACAGACCATGGAAATATAAGACAGTAAAGACACTATGTCACAGACCATGGCAATATAAGATAGTGAAGACACTATATGTCACAGACCATGTCAAAATAAGATAGTGAAGACACTATATGTCACAGACCATGGAAATATAAGACAGTAAAGACACTATGTCACAGACCATGCCAATATAAGATAGTGAAGACACTATATGTCACAGACCATGGCAATATAATATAGTGAAGACACTACATGTCACATACCATGGTAATATAAGACAGTAAAGACACTATGTCACAGACCATGCCAATATAAGATAGTGAAGACACTATATGTCACAGACCATGGAAATATAAGACAGTAAATACACTATGTCACAGACTATGGCAATATAAGATAGTGAAGACACTATATGTCATAGACCATGGCAATATAAGATAGTGAAGACACTATATGTCACAGACCATTGCAATATAAGATAGTGAAGACACTATATGTCACAAAACATGGCAATATATGATAGTGAAGACACTATATGTCACAAACCATGGAAATATAAGACAGTAAAGACACTATGTCACAGACCATGGCAATATAAGATAGTGAAGACAATATATGTCACAGACCATGCCAATATAAGATAGTGAAGACACTATATGTCACAGACCATGGCAATATAAGATAGTGAAGACACTATATGTCACAGACCATGGCAATAAAAGATAGTGAAGAAACTATATGTCACAGACCACGCAATATAAGATAGTGAAGACACTATATGTCACAGAACATGGAAATATAAGACAGTAAAGACACTATGTCACAGACCATGGCAATATAAGATAGTGAAGACACTATATGTCACAGACCATGGCAATATAAGATAGTGAAGACACTATATGTCACAGACCATGGCAATATAAGATAGTGAAGATACTATATGTCACAGACCATGGAAATATAAGATAGTAAAGACACTATGTCACAGACCATGGCAATATAAGATAGTAAAGATACTATGTCACAGACCATGGCAATATAAGATAGTGAAGACACTATATGTCACAGACCATGGCAATATAAGATAGTGAAGACACTATATGTCATAGACCATGAAATTATAAGATAGTAAAGACACTATGTCACAGACCATGGCAATATAAGATAGTGAAAACACTATATGTCACAGACCATGGCAATAAAAGAAAGTGAAGAAACTATATGTCACAGACCACGGCAATATAAGATAGTGAAGACACTATGTGTCACAGAACATGGAAATATAAGACAGTAAAGACACTATGTCACAGACCATGGCAATATAAGATAGTGAAGACACTATATGTCACAGACCATGGAAATATAAGACAGTAAAGACACTATGTCACAGACCATGGCAATATAAGATAGTGAAGACACTATATGTCACAGACCATGGCAATATAAGACAGTAAAGACACTATGTCACAGACCATGGCAATATAAGATAGTGAAGACACTATATGTCACAGACCATGGCAATATAAGATAGTGAAGACACTATATGTCACAGACCATGGCAATATAAGATAGTGAAGATACTATATGTCACAGACCATGGAAATATAAGATAGTAAAGACACTATGTCACAGACCATGGCAATATAAGATAGTAAAGATACTATGTCACAGACCATGGCAATATAAGATAGTGAAGATACTATACGTCACAAACCATGGCAATATAAGATAGTGAAGACACTAAATGTCACAGACCATGAATATATAAGATAGTGAAGACACTATATGTCACAGAACATGGCAATATATGATAGTGAAGACACTATATGTCACAGACCATGGAAAAATAAGACAGTAAAGACACTATGTCACAGACCATGGCAATATAAGATAGTGAAGACACTATATGTCACAGACCATGTCAATATAAGATAGTGAAGACACTATATGTCACAGAACATGGCAATATATGATAATGAAGACACTATATGTCACAGACCATGGAAATATAAGACAGTAAAGACACTATGTCACAGACCATGGCAATATAAGATAGTGAAGACACTATATGTCACAGACCATGGCAATATAAGATAGTGAAGATACTATATGTCACAGACCATGGAAATATAAGATAATAAAGACACTATGTCACAGACCATGGCAATATAAGATAGTAAAGATACTATGTCACAGACCATGGCAATATAAGATAGTGAAGACACTATATGTCACAGACCATGGCAATATAAGATAGTGAAGACACTATATGTCACAGACCATGAAAATATAAGATAGTAAAGACACTATGTCACAGACCATGGCAATATAAGATAGTGAAAACACTATATGTCACAGACCATGGCAATATAAGATAGTGAAGACACTATATGTCACAGACCATGGCAATATATGATAGTGAAGACACTATATGTCACAGACCATGGAAATATAAGACAGTAAAAACACTATGTCACAGACTATGGCAATATAAGATAGTGAAGACACTATATGTCACAGACCATGGCAATATAAGATAGTGAAGACACTATATGTCACAGACCATGGCAATATAAGATAGTGAAGACACTATATATCACAGACCATGGCAATATAAGATAGTGAAGACACTATATGTCACAGACCATGGCAATATAAGATAGTGAAGACACTATATGTCACAGAACATGGCAATATAAGATAGTGAAGACACTATGTCACAGACCATGGCAACATAAGAAAGTGAAGACACTATGTCGCAGACCATGGCAATATAAGACAGTGAAGACACTATGTCACAGACCATGGCAATATAAGATAGTGAAGACACTATATGTCACAGAACATGGCAATATATGATAGTGAAGACACTATACGTCACAGACCATGGAAATATAAGACAGTAAAGACACTATGTCAAAGACCATGGCAATATAAGAAAGTGAAGACACTATATGTCACAGACCATGCCAATATAAGATAGTGAAGACACTATATGTCAGACCATGGCAATATAAGATAGTGAAGACATTATATGTCAGACCATGGCAATATAAGATAGTGAAGACACTATATGTCACAGAACATGGCAATATATGATAGTGAAGACACTATATGTCACAGACCATGGAAATATAAGACAGCTAAGACACTATGTCACAGACTTGGGCAATATAAGATAGTGAAGACACTATATGTCACAGACCATGCCAATATAAGATAGTGAAGACACTATATGTCACAGACCATGCCAATATAAGAGAGTGAAGACACTATGTCACAGACCATGGCAATATAAGATAGTGAAGAAACTATATGTCACAGACCATGGCAATATATGATAGTGAAGACACTATATGTCACAGACCATGGAAATATAAGATAGTAAAGACACTATGTCACAGACCATGGCAATATAAGATAGTGAAGACACTATAGTCACAGACCAAGTCAATATAAGATAATGAAGACACTATATGTCACAGACCATGGCAATATAAGATAGTGAAGACACTATATGTCACAGACCATGCCAATATAAGAGAGTGAAGACACTATGTCACAGACCATGGCAATATAAGATAGTGAAGAAACTATATGTCACAGACCATGGCAATATATGATAGTGAAGACACTATATGTCACAGACCATGGAAATATAAGATAGTAAAGACACTATGTCACAGACCATGGCAATATAAGATAGTGAAGACACTATAGTCACAGACCAAGTCAATATAAGATAATGAAGACACTATATGTCACAGACAATGGCAATATAAGATAGTGAAGACACTATAGTCACAGACCAAGTCAATATAAGATAATGAAGACACTATATGTCACAGACCATGGCAATATAAGATAGTAAAGACACAATGTCACATACCATGGCAATATAAGATAGTGAAGACACTATATGTCACAGACCATGGCAATATAAGATAGTAAAGACACTATGACACATACCATGGCAATATAAGATAGTGAAGACACTATATGTCACAGACAATGTCAATATAAGATAGCGAAGACACTATATGTCACAGACCATGGCAATATAAGATAGTAAAGACACTATGTCACATACCATGGCAATATAAGATAGTGAAGACACTATATGTCACAGACCATGTCAATATAAGATAGCGAAGACACTATATGTCACAGACCATGGCAATATAAGATAGTAAAGACACTATGTCACAGACCATGGCAATATAAGATAGTGAAGACACTATATGTCACAGACCATGTCAATATAAGACAGTAAAGACACTATGTCACAGACCATGGCAATATAAGATAGTGAAGACACTATATGTCACAGACCATCGCAATATAAGATAGTGAAGCCACTATATGTCACAGACAATGGCAATATAAGATAGTGAAGACACTATATGTCACATACCATGGCAATATAAGATAGTGAAGACACTATATGTCACAGACCATGGCAATATAAGATAGTGAAGACACTGTGTCACAGACCATGGCAATATAAGATAGTAAAGACACAATGTCACATACCATGGCAATATAAGATAGTGAAGACACTATATGTCACAGACCATGGCAATATAAGATATTAAAGACACTATGTCACATACCATGGCAATATAAGATAGTGAAGACACTATATATCACAGACCATGGCAATATAAGATAGTAAAGACACTATGTCACATACCATGGCAATATAAGATAGTAAAGACACTATGTCACATACCATGGCAATATAAGATAGTGAAGACACTATATGTCACAGACCATGGCAATATATAGGATAG
Organism: Bathymodiolus brooksi; assembly: GCA_963680875.1. Classification (NCBI taxonomy): domain Eukaryota; kingdom Metazoa; phylum Mollusca; class Bivalvia; order Mytilida; family Modiolidae; genus Bathymodiolus; species Bathymodiolus brooksi. Next base: position 85,468,126 of record OY804588.1, on the reverse strand, counting down.
TGAAGACACAATATATCACTGACAATGGAATTATATAGGATAGAGAGACGAAAGTGTTACATAGAAAATGCACATCTTTGAAAACACCAAATATATACTAAAGAGGTTTAAAACAGCTCATGTGCTAACAGAATGCAGCATTTCTAACAACCAGCTAGTGTGGTAACAGAAGGCAGCATTCTTAACAACCAGGTAGTGTGCTAACAGAATGCAGCATTTCTAACAACCAGCTAGTGTGGTAACAGAATTCAGCATTTCTAACATCCAGATAGTGTGGTAACAGAATGCAGCATTTCTAACAACATTCTAGTGTGGTAACAGAATGCAGCATTTCTAACAACCAACTAGTGTGGTAACAAAATGCAGCATTTCTAACAACCAGCTAGTGTGGTAACAGAATGCATCAGTTCTAACAACCAGCTAGTGTGGTAACAGAATGCAGCATTTCTAACAAACAGCTAGTGTGCTAACAGAAGGCAGCATTTCTAACAACCAGCGTGTGTGCTAACAGAATGCATCATTTCTAACAACCAGCTGGTGTGGTAACAGAATGCACCATTTCTAACAAACAGCTAGTGTGGTAACAGAAGGCAGCATTTCTAACAACCAGCTTGTGTGGTAACAGAATGCAGCATTTCTAACAACCAGCTAGTGTGCTAACAGAATGCAGCATTTCTAACAACCAGATAAGTGTACTAACAGAATGCAGCATTTCTAACAACCAGCTTGTGTGATAACATAATGCAGCATTTCTAGCAATCAGCTTGTGTGCTAACAGACTGCAGCATTGCTAACAACCAGCTAGTGTGGTAACAGAATGCAGTTTCGTGGACGCCCTAGAAAACACCCCAAGGACACTTCCGAAGGGGTCACGTGACCCTCAGTCACTACGGGTGTTATGTAACTTCCGGTTGCGCATGCGCATACCTAAGGTAACCCCGAAGCGGTCACATCCGGTAGCCATGTTACTACTGTACTACTGTACTACTACAAAGAAAACAAACGCCGGGGAAAACTGGACATGCGCAGAACATACTTCCGGACAGGGCCTCTTCCCGTCCGTCACGTGACTGAAATTACTTCCGGTCCTAAGGCCCCAATAGGGCAGATATTGCGCAACTTCCGGTTGGGCATCCGCAGAACATACTTCCAGACAAGACACGTGACTAATGTCGCTTCCGGTCATGTCAGTTCCGGTCACATGACTTCCGGTCATGATCCACCGCACGATCCACCGCAAATAATAATTTGTCCTTGGCCATATACTACTCAGGTGCTGCTGAAATGTTGACATATATAATATAAATAGAAAGCTCACAATGGGAAAATTGAAAACATCTCGTTTGTCGTTTGTTCGTTCTTGACCTCCCCTCACTGTTAATTTCGAGGTGTAAGTGGTTTATGAAACACCTTGATGTAGATTATTTTTAGTTATACATAAATTATGTTGATTGAAGCTCAAAATGTTACAGTCAGTAGGGAACAAAAATTGTTTTCTCTTGTAATAAATTTTGATATTAAATTGACTCTAAGAAAATGTTTCATTGAAGTCCAAAGAGGAGCAACTGTCATTTTTAGCTCACCTTACCCAAAGGGTTATGTGCACTATTATCATCAGTTTGCGTATGTCGTCTGTAAACTATTCCCATTTCGATCTTCTTCTCCGCAACCACTTGACCCATTGGAACCAAACATGATAGGAATGTTCATTAGGTGGTACTTTATAGAATTTGAGTTTTTTGGTGCCGATCACAAATTCAACATGGCTGCCTGAGCCTTTTATTAGTTCTGATTGGCTGATATTTCAGAAATCAATGGGCAGATTTGGATTTGATTTTGATATTGTAGGAATGTTCATTAGATGGGCCTGTACTTAGAAATCATTTCTTTCTGTTCGTCGATTCTTTATTGTTGTTCTTTTAATGTTTGCTTTAGAGAGATAATATGTTCGTCCAGCAATGCCTTGATACTTGATTCAACCGAGCTGTTTATAGAATCAGTTATTGACTCGATGATTTTGTCAGACAAGATTGGGATAACGTTACCATGACCTTCTGTACTAGTTAGTGCCTCAAATACTTGCACAGTAATAGTTTTGTGTGCACTGGAGTTTTTATTTAGGACTGATTGATGCAGTACGACCTTTTTCGCCCACTGATGCGCTACGATGCCTTGTCCGTCGTGCTTGTTATCTTAAAGTTGCTGGCAGATCTTCTGGATTTTAAGGTGTTGGTCTTTTATTATGTCTGCCAGGTGTTTCTGTTGCATTTGTGGGTGGTAATTCAAATTGTTTATGGTCTATTAGTACTTCGACGTTTGAATTGTTTACTTTTGTTGAGACTCCATCTTTGTTTTGCTTGCGCATCGGTTCGCTAATTACAGGTAATGTTAACTTGAATAATTACGCATTTGTTAAAATTCTCAGTAAACACTCGATTGACAAATGACATGACTTTCCTTTGAAGCTTTTGGAGCTTTTTCTTCCAGTATTATTTCCCATTTTTAGGACAGCTCTATTACACGACCATTACATCTTCCACATGTTCTTCACAACTTTTGTTCGAAACCCGGTGATTAGTCATGAATGAAGAAAGGACCGGATTGTGATTATGGATCACTGGCGTTAAATAGCTGCGGAACCGTAGCCCTTTATGATCCTCTTTTTTTTTTTTTTTTTTTTTTTTGGCGGACCATATGGCTACGGATTTTACCTAAATAAAATTTGACGGAATTGCGACAAGATTTAAGTCGCACCTTTCGATGGGCCATTTGATGATCGGTTGCAAATACGTGTTACCTTGTTTGGTTGTTTCGTTTATTTCATAAAACATTTTTCTATCACCCTACTTTATCATTTATGCAAGATCATTCATATACTTCTATTTATAACAACAAATATCTGATTACAGCATAATCCCGCCTACTCTGGACGCCATCTTGACACCAATGAGATTCTCGTAGAGACGAATAATACGCAAATCTTGTTCTGTTACGGCTTTTACATAACTTGTACTTTCGTGAATGGAACCTCTATGTATTGGTTGTAAAAATACAAGAAGTGTTTATTATATTCGCTTTTTCCAGGAAAAAAGTCCGAAAATGAATAAAAAAAAGTCCGATCGGCAAGAAAAACTATACAGGCTAAAGGTCGTAACAGAACAAGACTTCTCCGGCATCCGATTTGCGTATTATTCGTCTCTACGAGAATCTCGTTGGTGTCAAGATGGCGTCCAGAGTAGGTGAGATTATGCTGTAATCAGATATTTGTTGTTATGAATAGAAGTATATGAATGATCTTGCATAAATAATAAAGTAGGGTGATAGAAAAATGTTTTTTGAAATGAATGATGCGCATGCCTGGAACAGGAAGTTGGCAAGATTTTGGTTTGATCAAAAAAGTTGAAATTTGTTTGATATACTGAACATTTAGAAGCAATACTTTGTAGACATCTTGTATTGACACTACCACACTTATTCTCTTTCATTGTAATCATGAAAAAATCCTAAATCTGATATTTGTAATATTTTTCAAACTGAAAATTATCGCCGCCAAATCTGATAACCAGAAGTAAACAAATCTTACAAACCTACCAAAAACAACAAGGCCAAATCGAGACAGTTACCTTGTACCCTTGTGTCGCCCAAGGGACGAAGATCTAATTGTAAGTCTATCTGTATTAACTACCTACTATTTTCCATTCTATTACTACTGTCTAATACACCATGAACACGATAAAAACAGTACTCACAACCACCATTCTCACACTATTTTTGGCAAATTGTGTCCAGTTAGATTTTATTGTCAACTGCAAAACTGTAGGTCAAAATAAAAACAACAAAGAAAATAAAGAGGCACCAGATAAGTCTTGGTCAGTATCAATTGCAAACCAAGATACGTACAAGTCAAGCATCTCCACAACATCCATGATGGTGCTGACAAGAAAAATCAAAACTATCAAATATGATAGACTGGTATTGACATACCTATGTAGCATTCTCCTAACAAATTCATATGCACCTGAGCCAAACCCTGGTCCACCTAAATACCCCTGTGGATCCTGCAACAAAACTTGCACTTGGAAACAAAAAGCGGTATGTTGTGACAGTTGTGATCGGTGGTACCACATTAATTGCCAAGGTATCGACGAGAAAATGTATAAAATACTAGATAAAAGCAATCTCTCATGGAACTGTATAAACTGTGGTATGCCAAGCTTCTCCACAACTTTTTTCAATAGTACCATACCTGAATTATCGAATACCTACTCATAATTAGAAATAAGCAATGATTCTGAAAATGAAAGCACTGATAATGTTGGATTACCAACATACACATCATCACCAATCCAGAAAAATCAAACACAGTCATCATCGACAACCAAGAAAAAGCAAGGTAAAAATAAAAAGGACACCCACACGTCAAAAAACTCTGAACCACTAAGAGTGCTTACAATAAATTTTCAGTCGATAAAGAACAAAAAACCTGAAGTAGAACTTATCATTGAATCTTGTAAACCCAGCATAATATTTGGTACCGAGACATGGCTCTCAAATGACATCTCTCCATTTGAATACATCCCATCCTCTAAATACAACATTTATACAACAAATAGAAAGGATGGCTATGGGGGAGTATTACTGGCTATCTCAAACCAGCTGACATCCACACAAATCACAAAAGCAGGTACCGATTTAGACCTTGATACCAACTGCGAAAATGTGTGGGCAAATATATCATATGAAGGCAACAAATCACTTTACCTTTGCACATACTATCGACCACCATCCGATAAAGGTGAATCATTAGAACAACTTGCTATCTCACTGAATAGAGTTTTATGTAAGAAAACAAATTCTAACATCTGGGTAAGTGACGATTTCAACCTTGGCCACATAGACTGGAATACACCATCAGTCATACCTAACAAACCTGAAGCTTCACTACACCAACAACTCCTCGATATATTACATGACAACAACCTAACACAAGTCATAAACAAGAACACCCGAAAAGACACAACACTAGATCTGCTGTGCATGACAAACCCATCATTTGTCAATAGAGTAGAAACATTACCACCAATCGGTGCGAGTGATAATGATATAGTTTACAGTGAAATAAACCTAGCCCTGCCGCAAAATAAACAACAAGCTCACAAAGTGTTAAACTATAAAAAGGCACAATGGGATCAAATAGAAAAAGACCTCACTGAAACTCACAAACAACTTAAAAAAGATCAGGATAAAATGAGTCTAGACGAATTATGGAACATCTTCAAAACCAATGTCCAAGAGACTATCCATAAGCATATTCCAACAAAAAGCATTGGCAACAAATCAAGATTACCTTGGGTAAATAACCAACTAAGAAAGTTAATTAACAAGACAAACCAGTTATATAAAAAGAAAAAACGAAATCCCAAGTATAAAGAACAATATCAGAAAACTAAAGCCAAGCTCCAGAACGAAATGAGAAACTCATACTGGCGATATATAGAAAACATGATTTTTGATAATGAAATAAATGAACCAGATCAACCAAGCTTCAAAAATACACCCTAAAAACTTTATTCTTACATAAAAAGCCAGAAAAATGAAAACATCGGCATAGCTACCCTACGAAGTGAAGGTACCCTACACTCAAATCCATCTGAGAAAGCAAATATACTAAACAAACAATTTCAGTCTGCTTTTACATCTGAAGCAAACACTAACATTCCAGATAAAGGTCCTAGTACTCATCCCACAATGGAACCCATAAAAATCTCTAGAGATGGTGTTTATAAACTCATCAAAAACATAAACCCTAGTAAAGCTACTGGTCCTGACACCATCGCAGGCAGAGTACTGAAAGAAAATATTGATATATGTACAGACATCCTCACATTATTATTCACCAAATCATTGGAAACAGGCAAAGTACCATCTGACTGGAACCACGCAAATGTCACGCCTGTACTCAAAAAAGGAGATAAACACAACCCAGGTAACTACAGACCTATATCTATAACATGCATAGCTTGCAAATTACTCGAACATATGTTTGCCAGCAACATGATGCAACATCTAGAAACCAACAACATACTATATGAATTACAGCATGGATTTAGGGCAAAACGATCATGTGAGTCACAAATAATTTCTTTAATACATGTTTTATCACAAAACAATGACAAAAATATACAAACAGATTTAATAATAATGGACTTTGCAAAAGCTTTCGACAAGGTACCACACAAAAGACTGCTGTACAAAATGAAATACTTTGGCATATCAGAACAAACCATAAACTGGGTTAAATCTTTTCTCTCAAACAGAACTCAAACAGTACTTTTAGAAAATATGACATCATCAAAAATACCAGTCACATCCGGTGTCCAACAGGGTACAGTTCTTGAACCAATACTTTTTCTAATCTATATTAACGACCTTCCTGAATACATCAAACATAGACGTATCCGACATTTTGCAGATGACAGTATGATCTATCGACAAATCAAATCACAAAGCGATTGCCTCAAGCTCCAAGAAGATCTCGAAGCTGCTATGAAATGGGAACAAGACTGGCTCATGTCATTTCACCCAGACAAGTGTAACATCATGAATATAACAACCAAGAGAAATCCAATCCACTTTTACTATAACATGCATGGCCATATATTAGAATCTGTTCAACACGCAAAATATCTAGGTGTCACAATCTCAACAGACCTAAAATGGAACACCCACATTCAACAAATTGCCGCCAAAGCAAACAAATCATTATGTTTTATCAGAAGAAATCTAAAAGTACAATCACAAACAATAAAAGAACGAGCATGTCAAACCCTAATCAGACCCAAATTAGAATACTGCTGCACTGTTTGGGATCCTCACACAAACGAAAACATCAACTCGCTAGAAAAGGTACAGCGACGGGCAGCCAGGTATATATGCAACAGACATCATAACACCAGCAGTGTGTCTGAGATGTTAAACACCATGAGTAGGCAAACTCTACAAAAACGCCGACTAAGAACTAGGCTCATAATGTTTCACAAAGTAATAAATGAAAATATTGCTATCCCTACACAAAATGTATTACTTCAGAGCCAGTCTACGACAAGATCTTCCCGAAAAGACTCCTACAGACAAATCCAATGCAATAAAGACAGTTATAAATTTTCTTTCTTTTGTCAAACCATTAAAGACTGGAACAAATTATCCCCCGACATAACCAAAAACACCACTACAGAATCCTTCAAGGGTGCACTCACTCACAATGTGCAGAAATCATGTTTTTATCATGTTTTTATCTTAATAAATGAAAAAATAAAAAAATTGTAAAAATCCAAAATTAAAAGAAAAATTGTAAAAACTGATAATATAAAACTAAAAAATAAATAAATAACAATTATATCAAACTAATTTTTCTATGTTCCGAAAATGTTTATAAATTTGAAAATATTTTACCAGGCATGCGCCGGAAAGTAAACATCAGTACGTTGATGGTTTTCCGTAACCAAAGAAGAAATAACCACACAAGGTAACACGCATTTGCAACCGATCATCAAACGGACCATCGAAAGGTATGACTTAAATCTTGTCGCAATACCGCCAATTTTTATATAGGTAAAATCCGTAGCCCTATGGTCCGCCAAAAAGAAAAAAAAAGGACCATAAAGGGCTACGGTTCCACAGCTAGGCGTTAAACTGATCGTGGTAACTGCAGTTACGACGATAACAACATGGCGGAGGTAGGAATAGGTAAGATCGTTTTCTGGTAATTTCTCCATTCTAGCGTGTTGTTGTCAAAAATTAATCTGTACGATTGTGTTGTATGTGTGTGTTCTTGATGCCATATATGGTCTCGTTACCAAGAAAATAGCAGTCGGAAATTTAAGGAAGATAATCGTAACTCCATCAATTATAATATATAAAAATAGATTATCTTCTTTTGGAGTTACGATTATCTTCAAATAAATTTCCGACGGCTATTTTCTTGGTAACGAGACCATATATGGTATCAAGAACATACACATACAACAAAATCGTACAGATCAACCTTGCGGCTGAGTAATTCTTGACAACAACACGTTAGAATGGAGAAATTAGCAGAAAACGATCTTACCTATTTCTACCTCCGCCATGTTGTGATCGTCGTAACTGCAGTTACCACGATCAGTTTAACGCCAGTGATGGATGTACAGTACATATGTGTGGTCATTTCTGACAGATATTCCGTAGTAATAACATATTTTTCTCATAATCTGCTAAAAATTTTAATGTTGTAACAACTTTTTATAATTGGCCATAAAATTATTCTCTGAATTTTTAATGTTCAAATATTTACAAAGTATTAGACATTTATACTCAAATTCACTGTTCTTGGTATATTTTGTCCGTGGTAAGGGAAATAACTCGTGTAAACATGTATTAAAACGTATTAATTTTATAATAAAATCGGGAATGTACAAAAGGTATATTCCACAGACTCGGTTCTATGCTGTGTTTGATGTTGTGAAATATTGAAGAGGTTGGTTATCATTATAGTCGTTAAAGTCTCGTTATGTTGGCGAGAGGTCTGGTATATTGTATGACTCAATTCGATCCGATTCGTTGCTATTGTTGCCATTCTATATTTATTCAGGGGCCCGTCATGGTCGTAATCGCACCTACCTGTGCAATCGGTGATTATCACCACTAAAGTTGTGAGTCCGAATCCCACTCATGGCGAGGTAAACTCGGTACAACACTATGTGATAAAGTTTGTCAGTGACTTGCGACAGGTCGGTTGTTTTCTCCAGTTATTCCGACCGTCACGATATAACTGAAATATTATTGAAAGTGACGTTAAACACCATAATCCTAACCCCCATTTGTTGCATTATGTATAGATTGTATTCAACTTCAATAGTTATACCTTGTACCTTCTAATTAGGAGATAACTGTATTGTATTTGCGACCATTAAATCGACAAGTGATGTCATGAAATTTCCAAACACAATACAGTTATCACCATTCTAATGTAATCATGTGTATAGATGTTTATTGTCACATTATTGACAAGATGACGTAGGTGGTAATCAGCTAAAATTCTAAAAATAGCTCATGCTATTTCAACCGTGGAATTGATACCGTGAAAATTACACCATTAAATCGACAATTGATGACGTGAAGTTTTCAAATACAATACAGTTATCTCTATTCTAATGCAATAATGTGTATTAACATTATTGACAATATGACGTAAGCGGTAATCGGCTAAAATTCTAAAAATATCTCATGATATTTCAACCGTGGAATTGATGCCATCAAATTAACAGCATTGCCCAATCACAAACCAGGAATATTAAACAACTACATTAGAATATTGAATATACATGTCCATTCTTTAAATGCTGTGAATTGAAATTTAGAGTGAATTCTAGAGAGTTCATGTGATGTCTCTTTCGCCATGGGGGGGGGGGAGGGGGGGGGTCACTTCCTGTCCTGTGTTAATTAAGGGATATACAGACGATGTCGCTGGACTGGGTCGACTTTGTCAGCTTTCAAATATTTAATTGTGTCGTCAAATTTCCACTTCAATACAATGTATGTCTATTGGTATGATATATTCTATTATTCTAACATAACCTCCTTCTTTCGCTTCGTAGACAAACGAGCGATTTATTGATGGTATAATCTCATTCGCACATGTGTCGGTGAATGTGACTGACTTTTCCATTGGCAACATAAATTGTGTGCGACATTTTTCGCAAACGTAAATATAAATTACCGTCTTCCAATCAAAGTATACTACCGTATTTGTATTGTTAGACATATCAGAATCGAAATAAATCATGGAAGCCAGAATGTGTTTTGAGTTTTAACATGGGTTGGCGGATATTAGTAAATTTTATCCCTCACCCCTGGCTCGGGATAAAATACTAATATCCGCCAACCCATGTTAAAACTCCCAACACATTCTGGCTGCCATGATTTATTTTTTAAGCCAACGCAGCTTCTTTATTGCCAAGACAAATGCTTCTATTATTATGCAGTAATTTAACATGATAAGGTACACAATTGATCTATGTGCGTTTATTTTGGGTTTTAGTCTAATATATGAATAAGTGAATAATATATGAATGGGTATAGCTTTCGTTCTTAGAATATTTATGAATGTATATGGTTTTCATGCTGAGACATGTCAATCTGCGGACTGCTGTTTCAGTGAGCCAGCACTATAAAATCCAACTAAGTGTGTTGGTCTAGTACAAAGTGGACCTCATCATCATTTAAATGGAAGTTGTTCCAACTCCACTCCACTCCACTCCACTCCACTCACTCACTCACTCACTCACTCACTCACTCACTCAAAAACAGGTGGAGCAATCAAGAATGGGCAATACACGCACAGACAATGTTTGGCAACACAAAATAAAACGAACTAAAAAGATGAGCAAAACGAAACCAACCAAAAACCGGGGGATACCCCACAGTGGGATTACCCCATGTGCTCACGAGGGGTAAGCAGAAGGAGAAGTTATATCTCTTTTTATATTTTTTCCATTTACCATCCTATGAACTCCTCAACTTATTTTGAAATATCAATTTTAGAAACCTTGAGTGTAGTAAATCGAGGGTGGGCGGGTTATGGTTGATAATGCCACCTTCAACAATATTACAGTTATAACGTGGTGGTCAGTTTTATTGGTGGAGGAAACCGGAGAAAACCACCGACCTGCCGCATGTCACTGACAAACTTTATCGCATAATGTTGTATCGCGTACACCTCGTCTGAACGGGATTCGAACTCGCAACGTTAGTGATGATAGGCACTGATTGCATTGTTAGTTATAAATCCAACTACCATAGGACCACGACCACTACTGTTCCCTGTTTTGCAACAAAATTGATTGCGTTATTTTTCTTAATCATTTCATAAAGTTTTTATTTAATTTCGTGTAATTTCATAGAGGCGACGGGGCCAACATATGTCATGTTTCCATCTCTTTAGATGTAAATAAGATGATTGAATTGTAAATGAATGTTTATTTACTTGCATCATCAGATTGATTGGTTTATGGTGTTTAGCGCTCCTTTCAACAGTATTTCAGTTATATCGTGGGGGTCAGTTTTTTTGTGTGGAGGAAACTGGAGTACCCGGAGAAAACACTGACCTGTCGCAAGTCACTGACAAACTTTATCACATACTGTTGTATCGAGTACAACTCGCCATGAACGGGGTTCGGACTCACAACTATTATGGTGATAGGCACTGATTGCACAGGTAGTTGTAAATCCAACTACCATACGATCACAACCACAACGGCCCCTGCATCATCAGATATATATTTAACTGCAAAGAAATTATATATATACAGTTTATTTTCGCTCAAACTTCCAACCGGATTCGATAAATCAAGTTGAAGAATTCTTGAATGCTCATACATGTAGGAAGTTATCTGGAAACCAAGTCGGCAAAGTTGTGAGTTCGAAGCCTGTTCATGGCGAAGTGTACTCGATACAACATTATGTGATAAAGTTTGCTAGTGACTTGCGAGAGGTCGGAGGTTTCCCCCACCAATAATACTGATCGCCACGGTATAACTGAAATATTGTTGAAAGTTGCGTTAAACACTATAAACCAACCATAAGATTTGGTAAGGACATCAAATAGAAAATAATTTTTGAAGTCACTATAGTACTCCTATAAAGAATATTAAAGAGTAGTACCAATGGAGGTTGATGCTAGATGGAGGAACGGAAAAGACCGAGTTGTGCCGAGTGTGGGATACCAAGATAGTGAGTGCGAAGACTCAAAGATAACGCTTTCTACATGGAAAATGTCGTCTGCTTAAAAACTACATTTCTGGAACTTTTTTTCATTTAATGATCGCCATGATATGGCTGAACAATTGCAGAATTGGCGTTAGACAACCATCACTCACTCACTCACTCACTCACTCACTCCCATTTACTGAAAAAAAGTGATTATTGTAGCCATGCCTTTATTTTGTACCAATGACGACAAAAATGTGCCAAAACATTAATGTACTGATAAAGAACAGTAGCATCGTCAGGTTAGACATGTTCTGAGTGTGCGTGTCTGCGTCATGTGTCATTCTACATGGAAAGACGACACCAAAATTGCATATAAATAATATCTTATGACTAATTAAGTCCATATTTTCTCAGTTCTGATTACAGGCGTTGAGGTATAATCTATAAATAAAGTCCGGTTTGGCTTTGTTTCTCCGTGTTGTACAATTCCCCGGTGTATTCGTATTTTTCGATAATAACTGGCAGAAATATCTCTAAAAATAAAAAAAATAAAAAAGTACATTATTAAAGTGTGTGACTTTTATACGATTTAGTGCACAAGTTAAATATTGTAATACAAGAAGTGCTGAAGATACCAAAAGGGTAGTCAGAATCCGTAAATAGAATGACAGTCAACACAATGGCCAAAAGAAAAAGGACAAAAGAACAAACAACGATCTACAAACATTAAACTAAAGATCGAGTAACACGAACCCACTAAACACTGGGGTGTACACAAGTGCTCCGGGGTGGTGAGCAGTTCCTGCTCCACATGTGGCACCGTCGTGTTACTCTAGTTACAAACCCGGTGATAAGTAATGAATGAGGAAAGGGCCGGAAAGTGTTTACGACAAGTGGAACAGATCCGTGGTCATTTGTGAAACAGATATTCCATAACGGTTAACCAAGTCATAGTTTTCGAAGTGATGACTTCAATTTAACCACTAGGAACCCTTGGTTCAGTACATTTAGTGCATAAGTTATATACAATGTATATGTTTTGGTTCAGTACATTTAGTGCATAAGTTATATACAATGTATATGTTTTGGTTCAGTACATTTAGTGCATAAGTTATATACAATGTATATATTTTGGTTCAGTACATTTAGTGCATAAGTTATATACAATGTATATATTTTGGTTCAGTACATTTAGCGCATAAGTTATATACAATGTTTATGTTTATTGAGAATAACTACCCATTTATATCGGTGGCATGTACAGACGGGGTACTCGCAGTGCGTCTAAAATATGATTACGTACATATCATAGTACCATCTTAATTATAATACAACCACAGTTAAAAAGTCTCTTTAGTTGTAAATCATTCTATTGTATACTGAAAGAAAACATCAAAATGTTATCTTAAAATATGAATATACAGATAATAGTTTAGATCAAACATCTGAAATATTTCAATCAATATTTAAAACACTTAATCGGGAAATATACATCCTTTTAAACATACTTTTACATATCTGATCGAAGAGATCATCACATTGTTCGTTATGATAATACCATGTGGCCTCAATTAAAAAATGTAGTTTTTGTAAGGTCGACAACTCTGTCAAATCCAGACAGGGCATAAAGACATGCAATATGGTCAACAATTTCTTGAATTTTTGTATCTCTTATGTTTTTGTATGCCGGACATTCAAGTAAGAAGTGTTGAAGTGATTCTGTTGTAGTGGTATTATAAGAACACCCTTAGCATACCGGCCAGTCAACTAACTTCATTCTATTAAGTGTAGTGCTCAGAGCAAGAGTAGTAGTTCTTGATAGTAATTTTAACCGTGACGACTGAAATTCTACCATATTAGAAAAGTAGGGGTTGTTAACCTTGAAATATACAAATATTTTTTGAAGAATTCAAGACTACTTTTAAATAACGCAAACCAATTCTCTTTTTCTTACAAAAAACCCAAGGAATCTTTCGAAAGTATTTACATTTTTGTATGTTAATTTCATTATTTATTAAATGATCAAGACCAATATTGTTAAAACCGAATTATAAATGGTCTAAGTATTTCCAACCAGATGAAGTATTGCTATATATTCTACCTCCATGAGAACTAATTATCTAAACAGTATTCGTGATCGGTAACTTCTTAACACTATAGCAAAGTTGGCAAACTTCTGTCTGTCTAGATAATCATTTATTGGTTCCGATCCAAATTCTAAGAATAAGATTGACTTTGGGGTGTTCATATTGGTGTTTAGAATCAACTTGGCGACCAAATATTGTCACGATTCTAATGATGTTATACTTGCATTATAAGATGGTTCCCAAACTGCATAGCAATTGATGGACGAATGACATATTTCAATAAGGCATCAACAAGAGAAATACACCTAACAGTTTTATTATATAATTATACTTTTTCTCAATATCATCTTTGGGGATAAGTTTATGCGGGAGCTAAAACTCAGAGATCTAGAAAAATATACACCTAGATATACAGTATACGTACATTTTCATTGTCGGAAAATATAACATTTATTTGTACGAGCTTTAGAAACAGGTAGAACAGCGAGCATTTGGCGAGTTTCCCTGGACTGTTACGCAGCGAGTGGAAATTAATTTTATATTTAACGACAATGTACGTATATTTTGTTTATCCTGCAATATCAAAAAATCCAAAGCAACTGCCAAATTGTCTGAAAAAAAGCTGAAGCAAACGTCGTTCTAATCGTTTTCAATGGCGTCATCTGTGATGTCAGCGTTTATACTGTTACCATCTTTTATTGTCGCTCTACATGAATCAGGTACCAGAAATGTTTGTTTAGGTCCATGACTAAATAACACTGAAGTTTATTTGACCCCCTTTATTAGTACTCAAAATCACACAATTGTAGGATAAATATTTACATGCATTGGTGTCCTTTAAAACATCGCTACCCAATTATCAATTCTTCATTATAATCAATACGTTTGCCTTTCACCAGTACTTTAGATTTGTCTGAATTAAACTTGAGATTCTACTATGTGGCAAAATTTGCAGTAATATTTAATAGGGCTTGCAACTCGGCTTCTGATTTTCCCAGAAGATCAATGTTATCAGCAAACAATAGACAGTTAATTACTGCAATACCCATATTTCTGTAGTTTTTTTTACATATCTACTAAATCGTTCATCAGAATTTTAAGAACTCGTTTGGTATTTCATCAATACCACAAGCTTTACCCGCTTTTAATTCAAATTCGTTTACTATTTTAGATATTTTTTCCGCTGTCAAATTTAACTGGTATATATGGGAAGACGGAGTGATTATGCCATTCTCAATACTGGAAATAAAACTTGCTATGTCATTCTGCATTATGCGGTCAGTTGTGGGGTGTTTGCCAAGCTGAAAATTTGTAAGGACAATTTAACCATGTGACATTTCCATCGCGCATGCTGTTTCACCGAAGATATTTCTCGCAATTTCAATTTCAACTAACCAGAAAGCACGAGCATCAATCTTGCATACCCGAATAAAAAAATATATATCATTTCGGGAATCACCAAGAAGCATTTGGCCAAGTTTGGTTTCAATTGGTCCGCTGGGGTGTAAAACAAAATGAAATGTAAAAAGTAAGAACGCAGAAGGTTCCCAGGGTTCAAACCGACAAAGCTGCTCAGCGTGTCCACGGGAGCCAGATAGGGAGATCCCTCTCGATGAGGATTGTCAGGTTACAATACTGAAAGCCTGACCGTAGCATTTTTGTAGAGAACCGGGCACGTTAAAGACCTCTTTTATAGATTTCGATACTGGTATAGATTACATTTTTCGTCCCTACCCAACTCCCCAGACGTTGACCCTGTTGACCCCATCCCCTCACTCATTTCTATAAATAGTTTTTATAGATTGTTGAACTTGTTCTCATCCTGAATATAGCTGTAATTTTGCTCGATGGACGTTTACTATAATCAATCAATCAATCAATCAATCATTAATAACTTGAACATCTTGCATGGTTAGATACTAATATATTGATTACGAAAACAAAATTGTTTTCTAAATTTTGTATGCAGATCATATTGATTAAGGGAAAAACCATTTAACTTTAAGTGGGACTATGTTTTTTCTGAGAAACTTAAATTCTGTCGCCAAATTTTACAGAAAAATACTTAACCTGAAAGATGCAAACAATGAATAATCTGACCCTGTCGTTTTTAAACAAGATATTTTGGTAGTACATGTATTTGAAAAAAATACTGATTTTTCATGTCCGAAAATGAAATAATTTTATTTTTGATTTGTGTGATAAAAGTCTGACTTTAGAGAAACCCCTCCCCCAGGTCCTTTCCCGCCTTTTTCCGCTAAAAATTAAATGGTCGTTTGGTTCTTACCAGATATAGATAATATATATATATACGTACGTTATAGCCTCTTGATGAATAGAACAATCGCGCCATTTTTCAATCGCCTCCATGGATTTAAGTAAAACCAAGTTCCCCCAGTCTTTTCCATCAGTTCGTTCTGCTGAGACATAGGCTAAAATGTCCTTGTGCCCTGAAAACTCATCAATCAATTTATAATCTATCTTCCATATTTTATCGGCAAGATTGTCTGGAATTTGGTGAGAGGGTTTCGCATACCCAATGAATCCCACAAAATACAGATTATTGTCAACTGAAATATCTTTCAGTTGTTTGAAACCGTGAGGAATTACAATTCGGACGGGACGACCGTCACGTAATTTAGAATAAAGCCCCTTTTTCACAACATCTTCATCGATTTGTGACTCGTCTTTAGACAAATATTCTTTCAAATATGATTTGATCTCCAAAAGAAAAACAAAATCGTTTTCGAAATCTTTTAGATTATACGACATCCTAATTTGTCCTTTAACCTACAATGTACATTTATATATCATGTCAAATTATTAGATAAACATCTACAATAAATAGGTAAACAAGCTATCTATCTATGGTGTTGACCCATCACTCAAGTATTGGAAGCTGTGGGAGAGACAAACGCTGATGTCATAACTATATTTGTATCCGGTTACCCTATATACAGTCAAACCTGTATAAAGAGGTCACCTTTGGGACAAAGAAAAAGTGGCCTTTTAAGGTGACCTCTAAAAGAGGTTCAATTCATATGAAATTTTCTATGACAGGACAAGAAAAAAGATGACATTTTAATACAGGTGACTACTTAATAGAGGTGACCGCATGAACAGGCTTGACTGTATATGTATGTAACACGTGGTGATCGTTGATAACACAGATTAAATTTATCCTCAGATACCAATGTCATGTGATATGTCCATATTTGGATTTAGAGAACTTGTGACAACCTATCAACACTATAAATATCAGAACAATGTAATAACATTTTTCTCAGTTAAAAATGGGTGTGATTACAGTAATAGAACCCTAAATCCAGATTTATTAACTTGGGTTGTTTGCTTAGAACAAAACCTTAAATGCACTACGTCAAATTTATTCATTTATTTATCTGTTTAAAAATATTGGCACATATTACATAATAATCTTTATTGCATATAAAACCCTTTTGGGTATAGCAATACAAATTAACATAAACTGACATTAAACAGACAATGTATATATATAAAGAAATACAACTATTTGATAAAAACAATATTATGTTTTATATGATTTGACCAACGTGAACCTCATATTCGCGCTTCTAATGATTGCTTTATAAAGTTAAAAACACTGGGCAAAATCTCTTTATCACTGGGATTAAGAGTAATTTTTATCTTTTCAAGGGAATCTAGTTGATTAAAGAGTGGATATTTTGTTTTCGTATAATCCAGGGGCGGATCCAGGGGGCGCACCCGGCCCCCTCCCCTAAAATTGGAAAAAATATGATTTTTTTGGCGTAAAATCGTGATTTTTCACACGAAATATCCCAACAATTTTGGCACCTCCCTCCGCTCGGCGCAATTTTTTTTAAGTGCGCCCCCTCTAACTTGAAATCCTGGATCCGCCCCTGAAATCAACTATGGCAAGCATTAAACTTGCGCTTTACATTTAATATTTATTAATAATTTCTCCAGGTAGTCATGTCTATGTGTATTGCATGGTTTTTGCAAAATTACTTCAAGAAAATTATTTAAAAAATCTTTTTTAGGACGTTCCCATGTGGGAACATTAGGCGCTAAAACCTCTCAGTGGCGCCCAGGGCACATGCTCTATTTGCCATACCCTAGATACGCCACTGACTATAGTTGCTAAATCATAAGCTTTACTAATAAGAAGTACTAGTAAATTGATCACGAAAACAACAAAGCATACCCTGCTTGGGCCCTTTGATTTACCTACTCTCAAAGACTTTTAAAATACTTCATGGCTTTCCAATATTTTAAATACTTCATGGCTTTCCAATATTTTGACTATTAGCGTACCTGTAATGATTATTGCAGAAACGCGTTGTCAGTTCTTGAATGAAGACTGGGATATATTTTTCAAAATCAGGTTGGATACTCCGACAAAAATATGGTTAAACAAATTTGAAGGGATCAGTTAACGTTGTTTGTCAGTGACTTGCGACAGGTCGGTGGGTTTTTTTTCTCAAGAACTCTGTTTCCTCCACCAATAAAACTGACCGTCACGATATTACTGAAAGTTGGGTTAGATACCATAAACTAAACCTAATCCTAACCAATGAATGCTGCTTTATTATTGGGGCACAAAATAAGTTCCAATTGTTATTTTCCATTAGATATAATGCAAATGAGTCGGACGTTACCGAACGATTGTCTAAATCACGTTTACTGTACGTCTATAACTTAAATAAGAAAGGACGAAGTCCTTTTAACTGTAGGCTGTACGATTTTTCCCATAGCAAAATATCTTTTCACCGGAAGTTTTAAAAATAGACAAATTGATATTTAGAAACGCAAAAAATATATATTTCGATGAAAAATTCCCATTTCTTTAATTATTTACTCTATGCAAAATCGAAATAAACTTGAAATTAAAAAATCTCTTTCTACGAGATTCTCGGCGGAAAAACGGCGTAGGTAAAATGAACGGAACAGCCATAAGTCAAAGAGAGATAACTCCAGCCAAAAAATAAAAAAAAAAAATTAAAAAGTACTTGAACAAAAAAATATAATACCTTCAGATACAAATTTTATTTAAAGTCGGAGTATAAAAACATACAACATAAGCTCTGAAGAGCTTTTAAAACCGACATACATGTAAATAACAGAACAAGCATAAGGACAGACATGCATAAAAAGCAGAGCACATACATATTATAAAACATAAAAGCACAGTAGTTGAACTAAATTAAAAATAAGCAGTTGATGAACTAAACTAAAAATATCTAGTAAAACATAAAAGCACAGTAGTTGAACTAAATTAAAAATAAGCACAGTTGATGAACTAAACTAAAAATATCTAGCATACTAAGGGAAGGAAATCAAGCTGAAGCCTTGCATGCAAAGCAATGACATGAGCTGCCTGACCATGTATTAATCAAATTTTTAAACTGGTCTAGTGACATGTCTTTTCTAAAGTGGTCAGGCAGCTCATTCCAGAGTTTTGCACCTGCATAACGAAAAGATTGCAAACCAAAACTTGTAGTTCTTACCTGTGGTAAAGCTGCTTTATTTTGATATCTAAAAGAATACGAAGTATTTTTTATATCTATGAGGTCAAATAAATAAACAGGACAATCCTTATTAACAATTTTGAAAACTTCTAAAGCAAATGTTCTAAGTCTCCTTACTTTTAGGGATGGCAGTTTAGATTTGCATAACAGGTCTTCATAACTAGAGGTGTATTCATTGTATATAAATCTCAGAGCCCTTTCCTGTATTTTTTCTATTTTTTTGGTATTTGTTTCTCCACAAAAGTGCCAAACAAGTGGGCAATAGTTAAAGTTGGACATAATAAAGGAGTAGTAGATTGTAAGTTTTCCTAGTTTTGTTAAATGGGTACCAATTCTTTTTAATACATTTAATTGCCTGGAGGCTTTTTTACAAATATTTGACACATGTTCATTGAAATTTAATTGAAAGTCTATTGTTACCCCTAAAAGTTTAACTTCAGATTCACATTCAATTTTATTTCCGTCAATAGTAAAGGTTAAGTTTTGTTGTTTGGTTTGTTTACCTATGGCAATTGCCTGGAACTTTTCTGGGTTAGCCTTCATTTTGTTAATGGAAAACCAATTAATTAAAGTCACACTGTCATCCTCCAAAGTAGAGATTACTTTTTTTATATCATGATCAGAGTAGGAAAGCGTATTGTCATCCGCGTAGTTATAAAGATCACTATTTTTTATAAAATAGAAAATATCGTTTAAAAAGATATTAAAAAGGATAGGGCCAAGTATTGAACCCTGGGGCACCCCTTTATAAATATCTTGCCAGTTACTAATATGTGGGCCCACTTTAACACACTGTTTACGATTTTTTAAGTAACTATCTATTAGATTTAAAGCAGAAGGAGATACACCATAGGTTTTTAATTTTAATATAAGCAGGTCATGGGGTAAACAGTCAAAAGCTTTTGATAGGTCCATGAGTATGGCCGCAACATATTTATTTTGATCTAAAGCCTTTTTCCAGTCTTCAATTACCTTTAATAAAGCAGTTTGGCATCCGTAGCCTTTCCGAAAAGCAGATAAAAAAGTATGAAAATGTGAGTCAAAGAATTCGACAATTTGACTGTTTACTGCTCTTTCAAAGATTTTAGATATCATGGGAAGGATACTGACTGGCCGGTAATTGCCTTTATCTAGAGTGTTATTCTTTTTATGTAAGGGAACCACTTGTGCTTCTTTAAGTTTATCAGGAAATGTTGATGTTTCAAAGGATTTATTTATAATTTTAGAAATGGGCTTTGCTACAACAGATTTAGATAATTTTAAGATTTTAGAAGATATTCCATCTTTTCCTGTAGCCTTTTTTATACCAATTTTATTAATTTCTTTATTAACAAATTCTTCATTAATGGGATTAAAAATAAATTGGTCAGATTCAGTTTTATTTTCTTTTATTGCTTTTATACTTGGATGGTTATCATCTGTTTTTATGTTTTGTGAACCGATGTCTTTAGCAACATTTATGAAGAAATTGTTAAATGTTTCAGCTACTTCTGTTTGGTTATTTATAATATTATTGTTTTCACACAGAATTATGTCTTTAGCAAAATGAGAGCCTTTATTCGTTAGAAAGGGTTTTATTGTAGGCCAGAAATGTTTACTTTTAGGACCACCTGCACATCTTTCAATAAAATAATTTCTGATGGATTGTTTTTTTATTTTGTTCACCAAATTTCTCTGTTTTCTGTATATTTCCCAATTTTGTTTATTTTTACATCTATTGTACTTATTATATGACATTCTTTTTTTGTAGATTGCTCTTTTGAGATTTTTATTCATGAATGGGACTGGTTTATCTACAGGTTTTTTCTTTTTCATTGGGGCATGTTTATTAATTACAGAAATAAATTCTGATTCAAAATTCTCATATGCTGAATTTACATTATCACACTTGTCAACAATTGAGTTTAAATTTTTTTGCTCTAAATCATTTAAAAAAAATTCTTGGTCAAAGTTTTTAAAGCTCCTATATTCTACAAACTTTTTATTTATTCTAGGAATTGTTCCTTTGATTTGAACCGATATAATGTTATGAACGTCGCTCAAGCCACAATTAAAGTTTTGTATATTTTGACAGAAAGTTGATCGATTTGTCAAAATAACATCATTAAGAGTTGCAGGGGCACCTTTAGTAAAACAAGTAGGACTTTTAACAAGGTTTACAAAATCAAAAATATCACATACATTTTTCAGTGGTGCTCCTTTATGTTCAGAGAGCATGTCATAGTTAATGTCTCCCAAAATCAAAACATTGTCATATAAGGTGGAAATTTTATCGAATGTATCAATAAAGTCTTTATTGAAATTATTATCATTAATTGACTGTGGTCTGTATAAGCCCGATATTAACCATTTTCTTTTGTTGATAAGAATTTCGATCATGATGGATTCAATAGTTTTACATTCAAGCTTGTTTTTCCTGTCGCAGGCTAAGTCGGATCGTACATAAACAATCAATCCGCCGCCATGTGCGTTTCGGTCGGCTCTACAAAAGTGATAGTTGTCAATTTTAAATTGTGCGTCTGGGAAGGAGTTATCAATTTTGGTTTCAGCAATGATGAGCATATCAACTGTGTTGGTTGTTAACAGTTGTTTGATGGAACAGAATTTATATCTTATGCTATTGATGTTTAAATACGCACAGGTAAATGTTTCTGGATGTTTCTTTCTCTGTTCAGTAAGTTCATTGAAAATGTCGTATGTTTCGTTGTTTTCATCGTGAGTACTAGATAATGAACTTCCGGTTAGGTTAAAAACATTATCATTCGATCTGAACGATGTTTCACCAAAGTAAGAGTCTGTAAATTTTGGCAATCGATCGGTGCATATTTTACAGAAGTATGTTTCGTTGGATTTTCCTAGTTTTGTATATTCAGAGACAGTTATTTTAGTGCATTTTAAGTGAGTCCAGTTGTCACAGAAATCACATTGGATGGCCTTCTGATTTGATCTCACTGACTTCTGACATAGAGTACAGGGGTATTTTATCGGCCCAGGGTTGATATGTATGTCGCCGCTAAGTAAAATACTCAATATAAGACAATACGTTGATGGGTTGGCGATTTTTCTATTTCCTGTTATGATTTTTTCAGGTCGGCCATTTTGGTTTGATGTATCGAGTAGACCCGAACAAAGTTTTTGGATGGTGTAGTCAAATTTGCTCTCCTTAATGTCCAGTTGACAAGCGTAAAAGCCAAGGTTTTCTGGCCTGACATCATACACTTCAATATTGTTGTTGAAATTTGGCTGAAAACGTATGATAAAGCCAATAAGTATGAGAGCTGTTTGTAGTCCGCCTACTCCTGCCGCCATTTTCCCAGCTCACGACTCCCTCTTAAAATAATAGGATTTCGTCCTTCAAACAGGTTGTGCCTGTCTCATAATATGAAACCGGCACGGCCTTGAATGCTCGCGCATCTGAAAATTATCTGGCAATTTCATCAAAAAGTGTCGAGATTTTTTGGGCCGAGATATATTAGGGACGACGTTTTTTAGGGCCGAATCTAGTCTCATTCAATCGAGCTGTCGTTCCTTTATTCGAGTTATCGTTCCTTACGAAATCTCAAAAGTTAACTTTTTTCCATTTTCACCAATCAGAGAAAACATTTCAAAATTCTGGGAAAAAAAATATTCTAACTCTCGTGTTGTCCGAAAACAAATTTCTGAACGAAATAAAAGCCTGTAAGATCACTAGAGCTCACCTAAGCCTGTAAGATCACTAGAGCTCACCTAAGCCTGTAAGATCACTAGAGGTCACCTAAGCCTGTAAGATCACTAGAGCTCACCTAAGCCTGTAAGATCACTAGAGCTCACCTAAGCCTGTAAGACCACTAGAGCTCACCTAAGCCTGTAAGATCACTAGAGGTCACCTAAGCCTGTAAGATCACTAGAGCTCACCTAAGCCTGTAAGACCACTAGAGCTCACCTAAGCCTGTAAGATCACTAGAGGTCACCTAAGCCTGTAAGATCACTAGAGCTCGCCTAAGCCTGTAAGATCAGCAGAGCTCACCTAAGCCTGTAAGATCACTAGAGCTCACCTAAGCCTGTAAGATCACTAGAGCTCACCTAAGCCTCTAAGATCACTAGAGCTCACCTAATCCTGTAAGATCACTAGGGCTCGCCTAAGCCTGTAAGATCACTAGAGCTTACCTAAGCATATAAGGTCACTAGAGCTCACCTAAGCCTGTAAGATCACTAGAGCTCACCTAAGCCTGTAAGGTCACTAGAGCTCACCTAAGCCTGTAAGATCAATAGAGCTCACCTAAGCATGTAAGGTCACTAGAGCTCACCTAAGCCTGTAAGATCACTAGAGCTCACCTAAGCCTGTAAGATCACTAGAGCTCACCTAAGCCTGTAAGATCACTAGAGCTCACCTAAGCCTGTAAGGTCACTAGAGCTCACCTAAGCCTGTAAGGTCACAAAACTCACCTAAGCATGTAAGATCACTAGAGCTCACCTAAGCCTGTAAGGTCACTAGAGCTCACCTAAGCATGTAAGGTCACTAGAGCTCACCTAAGCCTGTAAGATCACTAGAGCTCACCTAAGCCTGTAAGATCACTAGAGCTCACCTAAGCCTGTAAGATCACTAGAGCTCACCTAAGCCTGTAAGGTCACTAGAGTTCACCTAAGCCTGTAAGATCACTAGAGCTCACCTAAGCCTGTAAGGTCACTAGAGTTCACCTAAGCCTGTAAGACCACTAGAGTTCACCTAAGCCTGTAAGATCACTAGAGCTCACCTAAGCCTGTAAGGTCACTAGAGTTCACCTAAGCCTGTAAGATCACTAGAGCTCACCTAAGCCTGTAAGATCACTAGAGTTCACCTAAGCCTGTAAGATCACTAGAGCTCATCTAAGCCTGTAAGGTCACTAGAGTTCACCTAAGCCTGTAAGATCACTAGAGCTCACCTAAGCCTGTAAGGTCACTAGAGTTCACTAAGCCTGTAAGATCACTAGAGCTCACCTAAGCCTGTAAGGTCACTAGAGTTCACCTAAGCCTGTAAGGTCACCAGAGCTCGCCTAAGCCTGTAAGATCACTAGAGCTCACCTAAGCATGTAAGATCACTAGAGCTCACCTAAGCATGTAAGATCACTAGAGCTCACCTAAGCCTGTAAGATCACTAGAGCTCACCTAAGCCTGTAAGGTCACTAGAGTTCACCTAAGCCTGTAAGATCACTAGAGCTCACCTAAGCCTGTAAGGTCACTAGAGTTCACCTAAGCCTGTAAGACCACTAGAGTTCACCTAAGCCTGTAAGATCACTAGAGCTCACCTAAGCCTGTAAGATCACTAGAGCTCACCTAAGCCTGTAAGATCACTAGAGTTCACCTAAGCCTGTAAGTTCCCTAGAGTTCACCTAAGCCTGTAAGATCACTAGAGCCCACCTAAACCTGTAAGTTCACTAGCGGTCACCTAAGCCTGTAAGATCACTAGAGCTCACCTAAGCCTGTAAGATCACTAGAGCTCACCTAAGCATGTAAGGTCACTAGAGGTCACCTAAGTCTGTAAGATCACTAGAGCTCACCTAAGCCTTTAAGGTCACTAGAGTTCACCTAAGCCTGTAAGATCACTAGCGTTCACCTAAGCCTGTAAGATCACCAGAGCTCACCTAAGCCTGTAAGATCACTAGAGCTCACCTAAGCCTGTAAGATCACTATAGCTCACCTAAGACTGTAAGTTCACTAGAGTTCACCTAAGCATGTAAGATCACTAGAGTTCACCTAAGCCTGTAAGATCACTAGAGCCCACCTAAACCTGTAAGGTCACTAGCGGTCACCTAAGCCTGTAAGATCACTAGAGCTCACCTAAGCCTGTAAGATCACTAGAGCTCACCTAAGCATGTAAGGTCACTAGATGTCACCTAAGTCTGTAAGATCACTAGAGCTCACCTAAGCCTTTAAGGTCACTAGAGTTCACCTAAGCCTGTAAGATCACTAGAGTTCACATAAGCCTGTAAGATCACTAGAGCTCACCTAAGCCTGTAAGATCACTAGAGCTCACCTAAGCCTGTAAGATCACTAGAGTTCACCTAAGCATGTAAGATCACTATAGCTCACCTAAGACTGTAAGTTCACTAGAGTTCACCTAAGCATGTAAGATCACTAGAGTTCACCTAAGCCTGTAAGATCACTAGAGTTCACCTAAGCCTGTAAGGTCACTAGAACTCACCTAAGCCTGTAAGGTCACTAGAGCTCACCTAAGCCTGTAAGGTCACTAGAGTTCATCTAAGCCTGTCAGTTAAGGTCACTAGTTTAATCATGCACATTTATTATGTACATGTTCAAGCAATTTGTGGTTTTTGAGAAGAAGAAAAACTTGTTATTCATATTCCCACAGTAAAACAATGCCCTGTGAAAATGAATGCACAGAAAAAAGGAAAATGACAATTCAGTGACTATTTCTATATTTGTACAAGATATAAAGCTGTAATGATGTACAGAATAGTAAATGGCATCCTAGCAATATCACCGCTTGAGCTGCAAAGTACATCATCTGTAACTAGAGGTCACATGGCACAATTCCTTCTCCCATATGCCAGAACTTCAATCTTCCTAGATAGTGCAAGGATATGGAGTAGCCTTCCACAACCATTGGTGGATAGTACCTCCCTAGATGCTTTTAAGCATGGGGTAATGAGCTGCAGTATCCCATAATCCCACCATCAGACTGTTTTTAACTTGCACCTGTAAATATTTGTTCACCCTTGTTGTCACCCAGCATGGGCAATAGTGAGATAATACTCAAAAGACTGCACTGTATTGGAAGAAAAAGAAGATATGTACAGTATTAAAGTATTTCTAGTGTATGGTCCAATGTTAAAGCTATGGCATGCATTTCCGATGACACAAAAATCACACATTTTGCAAAGGGTCATCCAAGGAACATGCCCGCCATGTTTGTAGTCAAATGGTTTTCAGATTTCAAATAAGAATAAATTAGAAATATTCTACCCATAGGGTCCTATGTTAAATTTGTCCGGTGGTGGTGGCCATCTTGGATTTCATAATTTCTTTACTAATTTGTAAGAAACTATCCAATAATTATTCATGTAGTTTGATTTAAATCAAATTTACAAGGTCAAGATCCCCAACATGAAACGATTATGAGTATACAGTCAAAACTATTAAAAGGTCATATGTGGGACAAAGAAAAGTGACCTTACTGAAATTTTTTATGACGGGACATGAAAAGCATGACCTTTTAATACAGGTGACTGCCTAATAGAGGTGGCCACATAGGCAGGTTTGACTGTATATGTATATGGCTTCTCGTGAGTTTGTATAGATACCATCTTGTATTCTTTTCATTTTTGTACATTGTTTATTCTATCCAGTTTGTGATATTTTGTGTGCCCAATCCTCCAATGTTGGTGCACATGGGGTAGGATTTTGATCCCATTAACCGGTTTAACCCTGCCACATATCTATTCCTGTCTCAAGCCAGGATTTGGATTTCCAATGCCATATATCTTGGCTTTGTTTTGTGTGTGATCGTTTTAGGTTAGAGGTTAAAGTTTCCACTCTATTTGCTCTTGTTTTCAAAATATTATCAAAATGTCTTACATTAAGATATACATGTATACTCTAGTTTGAATTTTTTTTGGACAGGTTGTTCATTTTCTAATACCAGAAAATATATGAAGATAGACCTTTTGTACATTCCCGATTTGATTCTAAAATTATTTTAAAAATATATACCTTTGTAATACGAACTAGGAAGAACTGTTTTAGATACCTAAAACTTATGTCTCCCCTTAATGCGACCATCTGTACAACAATAAGTTACACATTATGATTTGAATGATACTATTTAAAAAACAATTATTTGACCTTAAGGTCAAAGGTCAAGGTCCCACGAAGGTCATTATGGTATGCGACACACTGCCTTATGGTCATGCACCCACATACCAAATATCATTGACCTATCTCGAAAGACAAAAATGTTATGGCCCGGACAAGAAAATACTATTTAAAAACACTTATTTGACCTTGATTGACCTTGAGGTCAAAGGTCAAGGTCTCACGAAGGTCATTTCGGTATGTGACATACCGCCTTATGGTCATGCACCCATACTTAAATGATACTATTAAAAAAACAATTATTTGACCTTGAGGTCAAAGTCCCACGAAGGTCATTATGGTATGCGACACACCGCCTTATGGTCATGCACCCACATACCAAATATCATTGATCTATCTCGAAAGACAAAAATATTATGGCCCGGACAAGAAAATACTATTTAAAAAAACAATTATTTGACCTTGTCCTTGAGGTCAAAGTTCAAGGTCCCACGAAGGTCATTATGGTATGCGACACACCGCCTTATGGTCATGCACCCACGTACTTGAATGATACTATTTAAAAAACAATTATTTGATGTTGAGGTCAAAGGTCAAGGTCCCATGAAGGTCATTATGGTAGGCGACACACCGCCTTATGGTCATGCATCCACATACCAAATATCATTGAACTATCTCGAAAGACAAAAATGTTATGGCCCGGGCAAGAAAATACTATTTAAAAAACAATTATTTGACCTTGATGTCAAAGGTCAAGGTCCAACGAAGGTCATTATGGTACACGACACACCGCCTTATGGTCATGCACCCACACACCAAATATCATTGACCTATCTCAAAAGACAAAAATGTTATGGTCCGGATAAGCTTCGCTGAGAAGAAGCGGAAGCGGAAGAAAAAATCAGACTAAAACAATATGTCTCCCTTCATTCGAAGGGGAGACATAATTATTTCCCTGATGAGGAGCAAAATGGTCCCCATCAAACAACAGCAATAGACTGGACAACAAATTTCCGTCTAATTTTCTCATAATTTGTAGATATTTGAACCTTGTAAAAATTCAAGAGGATAATTTTTTACTAATTAGAAAAAATCACAAGTTGTTACATCATTAAAATTTTGAACAGATTATTCAAGGAAAAATATATTTTATTTTCATTTCATTTTACATGAAATAAGACCCTTTTGCCTGTATGTCTCAAAGGGAAATAACTCCTGTCAAACATATAATTTTAGAATCAAAGTAAAAAAATGTGCAACCTGTCTATTATGAGAGGGGGGTATAATAAACCAGAATCCTGTCTAAACCAAACACTGAATAAAATGGAATCCTGTCTAAACCAAATCCTGAATAAACCAGAATCCTGTATAAACCAAACCTTGAATCAACCAGAATCCTGTATAAATTGAACCCTGAATAAACCAGAATCCTGTCTAAGCCAAACCTTGAACAAGCTGGAATCCTGTCTAAACGAAATCCTGAATAAACCAGAATCCTGTCTAAGCCATACTCTGAATAAACCAGAATCCTGTCTAAACCAAACCCTGAATAAACCAGAATCCTCTCTAGCCAAACTTGAATCAACCAGAATCCTGTATAAACTGAACCCTGAATAAACCAGAATCCTGTCTAAGCCAAACCTTGAATAAGCTGGAATCATGTCTAAGCGAAATCCTGAATAAACCAGAATCCTGTCTAAGCCAAACTCTGAATAAACCAGAATCCTGTCTAAACCAAACCTTGAATAAGCTGGAATCATGTCTAAACCAAACCCTGAATAAACCAGAATCCTGTCTAAACCAAACCCTGAATAAACCAGAATCCTGTCTAAACCAAACCCTGAATAAACCAGAATCCTGTCTAAACCAAACCCTGCATAAACCAGAATCCTGTCTAAGCCAAACTCTGAATAAACCAGAATCCTGTCTAAGCCAAACTCTGAATAAACCAGAATCCTGTCTAAGCCAAACTCTGAATAAACCAGAATCCTGTCTAAGCCAAACTCTGAATAAACCAGAATCCTGTCTAAGCCAAACTCTGAATAAACCAGAATCCTGTCTAAGCCAAACTCTGAATAAACCAGAATCCTGTTTAAGCCAATCTCTGAATAAACCAGAATCCCGTATAAATTGAACCCTGAATAAACCAGAATCCTGTCTAAGCCATACTTTGAATAAGCTGGAATCCTGTCTAAGCCAAACCCTGAATAAACCAGAATCCTGTCTAAACCAAATCCTGAATAAACCAGAATCCTGTCTAAGCCAAACCCTGAATAAACCAGAATCCTGTCTAAACCAAACCCTGAATAAACCAGAATCCTGTCTAAGCCAAACCCTGAATAAACCAGAATCCTGTCTAAACCAAACCTTGAATAAACCAGAATCCTGTATAAATTGAACCCTGAATAAAACAGAATACTATATAAACCAAGTCTTGAATCAAACAGAATCCTGTATAAATTGAACCCAAATATAAATAAAGTCCCAATGTAAGAAATCTATATCAAATTAACCTGTCTAAACTGAACACCTATTCATTCTAAACACAAAAGCTGGTCCCAAGGATGTTTTATTTAGTGTAGTTTATAATATCAAATATTCTAGGGCTCGGGTGGCTCAATGAGTTAGGTAGTTGGATTACCTAACAACTCATACAAGCATATCACCAATATGGCATGTGATCGTGCCCAGCTATGTAAAATACAACAAGAAATGTGTGCATCACAAAATACGCCCGTCTATATAAATTATCAAACCATATAATGGTAATGACCCCAAAATAAATAGGGTTCTTTCCCTTCCACAGGGGAATCATGTGGCCAAGTTTGGTAAAGATCCAATATACAGAACTAAAGTTATCGTGCGGAAACGATCCTGTTGTCAAAAATTATATTTATAGTAACGGTGACCTTGACCTTTGACCTAATGACCCCAAAATAAATAGGGTTCTTCCCCTTCCACAGGGGAATCATGTGGCCAAGTTTGGTAAAGATCTGATATACAGAACTAAAGTTATTGTGCGGAAACCTATGTGGACGCCCGCCCGCCCGCCCGCCCGCCATACCCAATCACATAATACATCCACGTCTCGAGACGGGCGTATTAAAAGGGTGCACTCGACACACAGCCGTAAGTGATAAAGTTTACCAGTTACTTGCCCAATGCCATGGTCGGTGGTTCTCTCCGGGTACTCCGGCTTCTTCCACCACTAAAACTGGTTGCCATGATATAGGCTTATAGCTGAAAATGGCATTAAACACAATATATCAAATCAAATATTCTAACTTGTGCTTAACTTTGTAATATCTGGTTTTTGAAATCCATTATTTGTAAATTTATGTCCAACAAGAAACTAAATCAGGGAATTTTTAATCACATTCTGTTACTGTCTGAAGTATACAGGAAATTTTGAAAACTTGACTCATTTTTGGCACAATACAGTCTTCAGTACATGAAATAGGGTTATCATCAACTTAAATGCCATTTTCAACAATATTCAGCTATATCGTAGCGGTCAGTTTTATTGGTGGAGGAAACCGGAGTACCCAGAGAAAACCACCGACAGTTTTATTGGTGTAGGAAACCAAAATACCTGGAGAAAAACATTGACCTGCTGCAAGTCGCTGACAAACTTTATTTGATTCGTATTCACAATCTTAGTGGTGATAGGCACTGATTGCACAGGTAGTTGAAAACTACCATACGATCACGATATATAGTGTTAATTCAATGTGTTTCTGTTTATATATAATTATGACCCAACTGTTTTCCATAGTTTTCCTCCTTATCTTTATTAATACAGGTTTGATATTCTTAATTATTCAATGTTTTTTCTGTTAATCACATAAATGTTTTCCATAATTTTCCTCCTTATCTCTCCTACTGGTTTGATAGTGTTAAATCGATGTGCTTCTGTTCCATAAATAGATTTCTTGTTTCAATATTCAGTCTTTTCAAATCCATTTTTATATAAAAATACAAATCATCCATCTTCTAGTTTTCTTTTCATCCTGTTTATGTATTCCTCTACATTTTCATCTAAATCAGCTTTCCTTTTCTGGAAAATTTGATAACGTTCAAATTTTTTTGCGTCTGTTGACTCGGGTGATTCAGGTGGAACAAGACCTTCAGAAACTTTATAATATACTGTAGTTGTATCTGGGTCGCAGATAGCTAGCGCTAACCTAAAAAATTTATAAACACTAAATTATACCATTTTATCTTTACATCATTTTGCTTTAATTCTACTTCAAGACTCGTCTGTAGAAAATTTGAGGAGGGGGAGGGGGGGGGTTATGGTGTTTAACGTCGCTTGTAACAATATTTCAGTTATATCGTGGCAGTCAGTTTTATTGGTGGAGGAAATCGGAGTACCCTGAGAAAACCACTGACCTG
This sequence comes from Bathymodiolus brooksi, assembly GCA_963680875.1. Taxonomy (NCBI): domain Eukaryota; kingdom Metazoa; phylum Mollusca; class Bivalvia; order Mytilida; family Modiolidae; genus Bathymodiolus; species Bathymodiolus brooksi. Next base: position 85,436,577 of record OY804588.1, on the reverse strand, counting down.
TCGCAAGTCACTGACAAACTTTATCACAAAATGTTGTCACTGACAAACTTTAACACAAAATGTTGTATCGAGTACACCTCGACATGGGTGGGATTCTAACTCACAACTTTAGTGGTGATAAACCCTGACTGCATAGGTAGTTGTAAATCCAACTACCATACAATCACGACCACGACAGCCCCTAAGAAAATTTGACACATTCACACTCATTGGTTATTGACCTTAACTACACATTTAAGCTAATATTTGTAAAGGACTCCATTGGATATAAGCTGAAAGGCTTTCGTGGGTTATCCTTGGTTGACAATTTATCAACATTTAATTAAGTGGTATGAATATTTCAATAAATAACAAACAAGTTCAGATTTATTTTTAGAAATTTTTATTCACTTGTGTGGATTTACTGGATTGTTGATAAATTATTAACCTAAATATATATTTTACCTACCCATCCCCTAAAACAAATGCCTTGGACATACATAAACAAAGAGGCTCACATGAGCCTAAATCTAACACCTGGTGAAGATTAATTGAACGATTGCTTGTCTTAGTATATATTAAATTTTGATCTTCCAGGACTTAAGTGATTGATTGTTGTTTAACGCCAACTTAGCAATTTTTCAGCTATATCTTGGATAGACATGTCGCCCCACCCGGAAACATTATCCTGATTCTGACCAGTCTTTGCTCTTTCTCCTTAATGCTGGGTGTTTAGTGGAGAAGTAACAACTATCAATTTCATAGCCTTTGGTTTGACCCGACCAAGGCTAGAACCCATGATCTTCCGCACTCAAGACGAGCACAAAAACTGTTACACCACTGATACTGTTCCAGGACTTGAAAAGTTGAAGATAAAAAACCTGGGTGATTTATTGATACAGTGAAACCTGTCTAAATCAAACGTTCTTGTGACCTACTTTTGTGTTTGGAATAGACAGGTTGAATTAAAGAAGATTTCCTGTATTGGAATCTATTTATAGCTTGGTTAAAACAGGATTTCATTTTATTCAGGGTTTGGTTTAGACACGTTTCACTGTACAAAATTGAATCTTCATATTACAATTGTGCTTTATACAAAATAAAATTGCATTTATATTCCTTGTCCTTGAGAATTTTGTTTTTTTAATTTCGATAGAAGCCCATTTTAAACTTTGGACTGTAAGGGCTCAGAAATAATTGACAGTGGAGCTTAAATTGATGCAATCTTGAATCTACATATCACAATAAAAAAAAAAATTCTCCACTTTTGACACTTTCTCCATTGCAGACACCAGCTCTTAGAAAGTACTTGGTTGTGATACCTAACAATTTAATAGACTCATCGCTGATTGGTCGGTTGAAAATATGAACCCTGACATGACCTCAAACAGGATGTCATAAGATGTAAGTGTATCTCAAAAGAAAAAAAGTTAATAGAAGATACAACAAACATCTAATTTTAATTAGATTGGCCCTATGTCAAAATATGTAGATCTGACAACCGAAATCTAGATAAATTTATTTTGTCATTATTGTAACACTTACCCTTCTGTGTTGTAATCATCCAGCTTAATTTGATTCAGATACTGGTTAATTTTCATGGGTGATACCATCTCATTACTTGAAAGAGGGAGAACAAGTTGTCTTGGCTCATGGCGTGTGGGATGTCCTGATATAAACACAACATCAACATCTTTCTTTGTATGAAGTTTGACATTCCACCATCCTCTTACTGAAAATATATTTTCAAAAGATCATTTCCACATTTCTGATTTGATTCTAAAATTATACACTTTTACCCATTTTTGGAGGAGTTATTTCTGTCTAAGGTGGGGAAAATGTCACTTTTCATGCCAAGTTGAATGAAAAAAACATATTTTTTCATAATCTGTACAAAATTTCATTTTGTAACAATTTATGAATTTTTTGTTTGCTATTTAACAAATAGTTCATGGCACTCAGGGCCATATGGCAGTTTATGGACCGGGATGTCACCCACAAAATATTATATGGATCGAAGCAAAGCTGAGGTCCATATACTATTTTGTGGGTGGCAGACCGGTCCATAAACTGCCATTTGGCCCGAAGTGCCATGAACTATTTGTTATATTATACTCAATACTTGCAAATCTGTTAGACGACATGTTTTTTGTTATTGTATATCTAAGACAAAAAAAACGAGTTCTGACAAAATCCGGAAGAAAACATTATATTGACCGGGCCCGGTGAATATACTAAAATATTGACCGGCTCGCTAACAAAGACAAATAGGGATAATATAATCGTAAAGTATAATATAATAATATATTATTCTCTGATGTTTTTACAGGGTTCAAATATCTACAAATTATGAGTAAATCATACAAAAATTATTTTTCATTTACGTTGCCCATTGGCTACCATTTTGCCCGTCGTAAGAGAAATAACATGTGTCATATGAAAAAATTTATAAATTAAAAACGTATAATTTTGAAATAAAATCGGGAATGTGCAAAAGGTGTATTTTTTTTCATTTGAATTCAAAATTTTTATTAAATAAATGCCCATGAAATACAAAGATTTCCAAATGAAAGAAAAAAACCAGTGTTTTACCTAATGAAATAATTATAGATTATCATATGGCATTTTTCATATCACATGTCGTATCAACCCGAGACGCCCATATTAGCCCGAGGGCTAATATGGGTTGAGAGTTGATATGGCATGTGATATATACATGCGTAATATATACATGCGTTCTGGATTCTTGTTATGAGAGAGTGAGTGAGACAGAGTGATTGTTATTTATTTATCACCGAGTGACTTTTGGACTTGCTCTATTTTGGACATTTATTTAAAAAGTTTATTTATTATTATATATTTTGAATATTTTATCTTATTAATTATTTCTATTTTGGAATCATTGTTTTGAAAATTCACACGTTGAAACAAATATTTATATTTTAATACTTTAATTGTCAACACTTTGTTGTGATACAAATGACATGAATATTGTTAACCATAAACAAATATAATACGTGAAAGATAAGATAACAAAGAAATATTAATTTAATAATAGAAATAATAATAATTACATTTTGTATATCTATTGTTACTCAATGTCAATGTTACAACATGTCTGTAAATTGGAGTATTTTATAAGGGTATAAATATTTGTGTAAAATTTGGTACAATATTAATTACTACACTAATAGTATTAAAGAAAAAATTACTGTAAAATTACTGTCATGGATTCAGATTGTTATGCTAATATTTTCCATTGTAATTGCTAAATATTTGGATTAAGTTCAGGGGCGGATCCAGGATTTCAAGTTAGGTGGGGGGGGGGGGGCGCACTTAAAAAAATTGCGCCGAGCGGAGGGAGGCACGAAAATCTTGGAGTAGTTCATGTGAAAAATCACAATTTTACGCCAAAAAATCATATTTTTTCCAATTGCGGAGGCAGGCATGAAAATTTTGGGGTATTTCGTGTGAAAAATCACGATTTTACGCCAAAAAATAATTTGTTTTCCAATTGCGGAGGCAGACGCGAAAGTTTTTGGGGTATTTCGTGTGAAAAATCATGATTTTACGCCAAAAAATCATATTTTTTCCAATTTTAGGGGGGGGGGGGGGCATGCACCGGGTGTGCCCCCCCCCCCCTGGATTCGCCCTTGAAGTTAATAAATTATACATTGTAACTGGGAGTTTATCATCAGTACAGTGAAGAACCATCGCACCAATAGAGAGAACTACCCAGGTTATATTTAACACAAAATAAGCAATCTTCCAGCTACATATATCATGGCGAGAAGAAGTTACATTCGATGAGTTAATGTCTGCTTTGTACTAGACCAACACACTTAGTTAGTGCTATCTAAAACAATTCTGCAGGAAGACATGTCGCTCCAGTCGAACACATTATCCTGATTGCAGTTTTTGCTCATAGTCTTACTACTTAATAACTGCATGCTTAGGGAAGTAGCAGCAAATACCGATGTTACTCTCTTTAGTTTGATCCGACAAGGGCTCAAAGCCATGATCTAACCATTCTTGTTATGTATGGGTCATAAATGTACTTGATATGGTATTTTTCAGAACTGTAAAACTAATAAAATATTAGTATAGATCTGTTTTTTTCTAAATGTACCTGTACCTTCTGAAAGGTCAATAAATACTTTAGCTGCTAGATTTAAGCTTTCTTTGTTTCCAATTCCAGCCTTCTGTGCATCTTCAAGCTGAAAGAAAACATTAACAATGAAAAACATGCAGCAATGGTATTTGATGCATTACTTATAGAATAATGGCAATTTTGAAGGTCGCTAATCTCTCAGCAAGTCTAATAGAATGAGATGGGATATTTGTGATAATGTCTGTCGAGGCCTTCAGAACTGACGTTATTGTTTGTATCTGTGACATCGTAATGTGTTTTACGTCAGATTGACTGATAAAACTTACCTATGCGAGTCATGAACCGACCTAATATTTTTGTGGATCAAGGTCAGTTCAGTGATCCAGACTTTATCAGTGGCACACATCAAAGGGGAAATGTCAAATTTGCCAATAATTACTACGGTAATAGTGGAGTTTCAATAAAAAAAAACCAGCAGATATCTAATTTAGTGTGCAAGCTGTGTCACTGGAAAAACCAAGTTTGGTTTATCATCCATACATTTCTAGTTTTACACAATGTCATTTTGACAATTTAATCCACTTAACTGGCTATGCATGAAATCCAAATTGAGTGAGTGAGTTGGATTTTAATAGTGCTAGCTCACTGAAACAACAGTCTGAGGATAGATGAGTTGCCCTACTCGAACACATTATCTTGATTCCTAACCAATCAGTCTTTGCTAACCACTACACCAGGCCATACAATTTTGTTACTTTTTATTTGTCTATTTCTAGTAGTTCTTTTGGTAACAGGTCAAATCGGACCCAAGTCAAATCGTCCCCAGGTCAAATCGGCCCCAGATCAAATCGTATAATATTGTGATCATGCGAAAGTACTGGTCGCTAGCTTAGACATTGCATGCGCACGATATTGTGTCAATGATGAACAATCTTATATATTTCTCTGAATATGAAGTTTCTATTTAAATATGTTGACAGAAAACATGCATTTTTGTATTTCAAATTTGTATGAACCTACCACATGAGCGAGTGCTTGTTATTTAATGGTGAATGAGAAATTCTTCAGCTATATCATGGTAAGAACAAGTTTCTTTTCAATAAGATGATGATATCTATAATGTACTAGACCAACACGCCGAGGTGGATTTTTGCAATGCTATCTCACTGAAACAACAGTCCACACGTTACATGACATGTTGCTCCACTCTGACACATTATCTTGGCTCCCAGCCAACCAGTCTTTGTTCTTAGACAATAATGTTGTGTGGTATTTTTGAAGCAGAAAGCTGTATCAGAAATTTATCTCAAAACAATGCACTAGCATTCATCTTTAGTGGGTTTTTTTATATATACAACTCACTATCGTTTGGGATAAATTGCAAATTTTTTTAAGCAGTATGGGATATTTGAATGCATCAAAATATCCTCACCACCAGAAATCCCCTACTCTTTTTACAAAATAAAAATCATTGTGTGGATATTTATGGTGTTATCACATATGTAACATAGGTAAAATATTGTATATTACTATATTATAACAGTATCTTTGTATATGTTAAGTAAATTTCATAAAGAAAAGAAACAAAACCTTGATATGGCATAATAATCTATTAACACCAAAAACATTTCACTGAGCAATATGAGCATTACAAAAAAATTACAAAATTTTCATCGTTTTTCAATCAAAATAAGTTAGTCAGTAAATTTAAAAGGTTAAAACTTGATAGTTGAGGTGACATCTCTTGAGTTGTTGAAATCTTCTGCTCCAAAAGATTGAAGATCGTGGCTTGGTTGGTGCAAGCTTGGTTTCTCCTGTGAAGGGACAATTTATGTGAATACCATTTCTCTGTATAGATAGCAAGGTAGCAGACTGCTGGAGTCTGTTCGATTGCCTTCTTATTTATAAGATTATGGTGCCATCCATCAACATTATTTATAGTACACTACAGATTGGCTGTTCAAACAGACGAGAAGGAAATCTAGTACTGTAAAGCAATGTCTTTATTGAAGTAACAAAGCAGCATCAGTAGGATTTATTCGTAAATACCGTTATAAGTGGGGACGTTTTGAGAGAAAAATGGTGTTGATTTGTTATCATATATTCCATTTTCTTGACAATATATTTTTATTCATCTAGTTCTCATGAAATAAATTGGGCATACACACTCAGAACGAATGTACCAAGGACGAACAGACACGGTATCCATGTGGATTGGACCCCCCTTTTTTTCCTAAAAAAAATGAGACTTCCAAAATACTGTTTCAGCACGATGAATTAGTGTGAGCTCTTTTCTAAAACATTCACTTAAAAATAATATAATTATTTAAAGTAAACATCGATTTTCAACTATATCGCATGTCCATGTATAAAAGAAATTAAATTATATAAACACCAGAAGAAAATTGGCAGTGTCCATGCATCTGTTCTTAATAAAGTAAAAGGGGATTTCCAAAAAAATACAAATCTCGTGAAATAACGTTCGGTAAATACGGTGGTTAGTAAAAGTGGTAACCCGGGCCCGGGTCCGGTTCCAAATTCGTATTTTCTTTATTACATCTTTATTAAGGCATTAATTTTAATCAAATTTGAACATAATGCATAAAATTATGTATTTTATCACATTTTTTAAACAAATATAAAAAAAAATAGTTTTTATACGAAATAACGGCAATACAAGTTTTCGAAGTTAGTAAAAGTTGTAACCCGGGCCAAGGCAAAATTTTCAATTAATCGATGATTACACCTTTATTTCTCGTTAAAACTTCACAATATTCAGAATGAACATTTTTCAGTATTAAAGAAATGTAAAAAATATTTTAAATTCAATGGTAATGTTCTCTTTTGTCATTATGGGAGCATTTTAGATTCTGATAAAAGTTGTAACCCGGGCCGGAAGTGATGCATTGTTTTGAGGGTACTTGAAAATTCACCTGAAAAGATATGATCGTCTATATCTTTTTTACTACTCAATATAATCGATTCAAATTTTGGTCAGCTTGAGATATCAGTATATACTTTAAAAAATATAAAAAAATATTGTGTATTAGTATCAATATTTACCTGTACACCCAGTTACCTGTAGACCCACGTGACCAGTCTTTGTTTACAAATCTTAATATATTAATATTGCATCGTGGAGAAAAAAGAAAACTTTTTTTTTTAAATTGATAAAATATATTTGTTGTTGTTGTATTGAAGTATGTTTTTACAAAATTTCAAGAATTTTAAAGAAGTAATAAAGGTGCAATCATTGATTAACTGAAAATTTCGTCTTGGCCCGGGTTACAACTTTTACTAACTTGGAAAACTTATATTGCCGATATTTCGTATAAAAATTTTTATTTTTTTAATTTGTTTAAAAAATGTGATAAAATACATAATTTTATGCATTATGTTCAAATTTTATTAAAATTAATGCCTTAACAAAGATGTAATAAAGAAAATACGAGTTTGGGCCCAGGTTTTTGGAACCGGACCCGGGCCCGGGTTACCACTTTTACTAACTGCCGTAAATACAGCCAATCAGCTGTCCAAACTGTTCGGTAAGTTCTAATTTTAGACTTTCACTTTATAATAGTTACAACCAACTTGTGCAATACCTACCTTCGAGTATAAAGACTGAAGAAAATTCATTTTGGATCATTTTTTGCCATCTTGGCTCAAAATCCAGCGTTCACTTCAAACATTTAAATGGAGACTCTAACCTTTTCAACGCAAAATTATAATCAAAACACATTTAAAATTGAGTTTGGAGAGAAGTTTGACAAATTTCCAAATCGGGTGCAAAGTCAGCAAAAATACAAAAACAAGCACAGGACAGGAAATATTAAAAGAGAAATGGACGAAACAGATTTGGATGAAAAAGAGTCAGACGAATATGTGACAGTACCAAAAGATAGAGTAAATGTCAAACCAGGAAATGAAAATCAGAATGAAAAAATTGTCAACAAAACAAAAATTGTTGATCAAAATGAACTGTCAACAGAAAAGGAAAAGGGGGAAAAGTCAAAAAAGAAGAAAAAATGGAGGAAAGTACCACTTACTGAACTTGGGTTCAATATTTCTCTGTTTCCTCGACCAGTAGTATGTAGTGGAATTGATCAAGAACATGTTAATTTAGATTTATTCAATAAAATTGAAGAAGAGTGTGATAGACTTGAAAACATTACTGAAACACATGGAAATTTAATAGATCTGGAAGGAAATACTCAACGCTGTAAAAAATATATTCGTGCTGATAGGGACAGGAAAGTTATGAAAGTCCACAAGCAGGTAAAAACGAAACAATGTAATAATGTGCTAAATAATAAAGGACGCAAGGCGATATACATTAATCACAGAGTGTACAAAATGATGGAATTAGATATTCACAGGCTTTGCTATATGCCAAGTCTAAAACGAGCGAAAAACATTGTAAAACGTGATGTAGCTAAAGGAAAAAACAATTGCTTGATCAATCCTATTACCAACAAACCACACCTGAATAATACTGCATACAGACCAACTCCAGTTCAATGTTTGGCACATGCCATTCATAAAGACAACCTACCGTCCGATTTTGACACTGCCGTTGCTAATTTGCTCATGAATATTCAACATCGAGATTTAACTCCGGAGGATTATGAGCTGTTATTACGGTTGGACGAAAGAGTCACTCCAAAAACATTATCCGAAAATAAACTAAATACCTTCAAAACAGAAACAATAGAAAACAATGATGATCTTGAAGTATGTCCTATTTGTATGGAATTGTATGAAATGGGACAAGTTCGAAAATATCTGCCCTGCCAGCATGCATTCCATAGCAGCTGTATAGATGCCTGGCTCAAGAACTCCTCAATGAACTGTCCAATTGACAATTTGCCGATTGATTCATGACAAAGGAGGGCTTTAGGATATTTAAACTGACTTGTCATAAGGTGTTTTTTATTTATTAACTACATCCATCTTTCGTTTTCAGAATATGTGTCATCAATTTCTCAATTTGTAAATCATATTAATAAATATGCCGGGTGCTTCATTTTTTAAAACAAGATCTCAGAAAAGGGTCACTGTACAAGATAAGTGCATTTAATTGGCTGTAAAGTACCAGATCAATATGAATTTGGAGTTATAATGTACCATGCATCTGACTTAATTTTAAAAATTACCAGTATTAAAACATTTTTTTATTTCATTTTTGAATATTAAATATAGAGTACAAGTAAGTGGGGTCAATCTTCAAGTTTGTTGCATTATGAAACATTTTACTACTACAGTACAAATCAGAGAGGTCGACATGGCATGATAACTCACTGTCACTCGTCTTTGTGATGTGATAGACATATTCACTCATCTTGGTGATATGAATATATATTGTGTTCTAATTCATACATCTTCAAATTTTCTTTTGTATACTATTTAAAGTGTTACTTGCTATCACCCAAAATGCATAGGAAAGTAGGTAAATAGATTAAACAAAGCAAAAGATATATCAGTATCACTTGGACAAGTGATACACCGATCAGAGTGTATCATACCATGTCTCTTACTGTACTGTACATGAAATCTTCCTTTAATTTTACTTTAAAAAAAATGTCTTGTTATTAGTTTCTTAAACAAAGGCATTTAAAGCATCTTAAAATAAATGCATGGTTTTTTTTTAAAAACACAACATTTCACATTTGTTTATGGAACTTTTTCATATTATTTATATGATTGACAACTGAGCTGTGAAGTTATTTATATGATTGACACCTGAGCTGTGAAGTTATTTGATACATTTTCTTTTCTCTGTTTTTACTTGTTATTAAAACAAATATTGATAATAATCATACAGATGTTACTTTATTTAAACCCAGACCAACAAGATGGTGGTGGTGGTTTTTGGCATTTAACAATATTTCAGTTATATCGTGGTGGTCAGTTTTATTGGTGGAGGAAACAGGGGTACCCAGAGAAGTCACTGACAAACTTTATCACACAATGTTGTATCAAGTACACCTCTCTTGAGCAGTATTCAAACACACAACTTTAGTGGTGATAGGATAATATGTCAGTGGAGTGACATGTCTACCTGTGGAGTGTTATTTCAGTGACCTACAGGATCTACTGCACAGCACTTGAGTGAGTGAGTGATTGTTGTTTAATGCCAATTCAGCAATTTTTCAGCTGTATCATGGCGTGAACAAGTTATTTTTCAATGAGATGATGATGAGGTCCGCTTTGTTCTAGACCAACATGCTGAGTTGAATTTTAAAAGTGCTAGGCTCACTGAAACAACAGTCCACGGGTAGACATGTCTCCTCACTCGGACACATTATCCTGATTCTGAACTAAGCAGGATTTACTCTTTCTCCTTAATGCTGCGTACTTAGCAGAGAATCAACAAATACCAATTTTATCGTCTTTGGCTTTACCCGACCGGGGCTCGAACCCACGATCTACTGCACTTGAGGCGAGTATGTGAACCATTACACCACTAATGAGGTTCATTGCATAGGTAGATATCCAACTACGTACATGTATACTACCACATTCATTGCAATGAAAGCCTACATCCAATGCTGAAAAGGGACCATGATCTGCTAATTTAGAAACAAAATGGAAGAATGTGCCCACTGATGTCTCTGATTCCAGCCAAAGTAAAAAGGAGCATTACCCTAAAACCATTATAGGAATATTAACCAAATTCAAACTTGGCCTTTTTAATTGTTGTGTAAAAATCTCAAAATATTTGGCAATTGGAAACTAAAGTTAGCATATCATGGAAACTATGGTAAATATTTGACATTTTTCCAATTAGGGGCAAACTCTGAAATTATAAAAGAAGAAATAACTTGGTCTGTATTTTATGGTTCCTGACCATGTGTATAAATTTCAAATGATTTGCTTAGAGGAACATAAGTTATTGAACAAAAACCTGAGAAATTTTGGTTTTTTTCTCATCAAACAAGGGGCCTTAAATGGGATGTTGTCAGATGTTAGTGTATCCCTAAAGAAAAAAAAAGGGCCCTGGGTGGCTCAATGAGATATGTAGTAGGATTACCTAACAACTCATACAAGCCTATCACCAATATGGCGTGGGTTCGCACCCAGCTTTGTAAACTACAAAAAAGGGTGCATTCGACTCACAGCCGCAAGTGATAAAGTTTACCAGTTACTTGCCCATGGTCGGTGGTTTTCTCCGGCTTCTTCCACCACTAAAACTGGTCGCCATGATATAGCTGAAATATTGCTGAAAGTGGCATTAAACACCAAAATCAAATCTAATCCAAAGAAAAAAAAATCAACAAATATCTAATTTTAGTTAGATTGTTGTTGGAGTAGCAATTACAAGGTACTATATGATTGACAAAGAGATTCTGTAGTGTCAGCATGATATGAAGGATTAGGGTTATGGTGTTTAATGTCACATTCAATAATATTTCAGTTATATCGTGGCTGTCGGTTTTATTGGTGGAGGAAACCAGAATACCCGGAGAAAACCACCGACCTGCCACAAGTCACTGACAAACTTTATCACTTAATGTTGCATCAAGTACACCTCTCTTGAGAAGTATTCAAACACACAACTTTAGTGGTGATAGGATAATATGTCAGTGGAGTGACATGTCTACCTGTGGAGTGTTATTTCAGTGACCTACAGGATCTACTGCACAGCACTTGAGTGAGTGAGTGAGTGAGTGATTGTTGTTTAACGCCAATTCAGCAATTTTTCAGCTGTATCATGGCAAGAACAAGTTATTTTTCAATGAGATGATCATGATGAGGTCCGCTTTGTTCTAGACCAACATGCTGAGTTGAATTTTAAAAGTGCTAGGCTCACTGAAACAACAGTCCACAGGTAGACATGTCTCCCCACTCGGACACATTATCCTGATTCTGAACTAAGCAGGATTTACTCTTTCTCCTTAATGCTGCGTACTTAGCAGAGAATCAACAAATACCAATTTTATAGTCTTTGGCTTTACCCGACGTGCTCGAACCCACGATCTACTGCACTTGAGGCGAGTATGTGAACCATTACACCACTAATGAGGTTCATTGCATAGGTAGATATCCAACTACGTACATGTATACTACCACATTCATTGCAATGAAAGCCTACATCCAGTGCTGAAAAGGGACCATGATCTGCTAATTTAGAAACAAAATGGAAGAATGTGCCCACTGATGTCTCTGCTTCCAGCCAAAGTAAAAAGGAGCATTACCCTAAAACCATTATAGGAATATTAACCAAATTCAAACTTGGCCTTTTTAATTGTTGTGTAAAAATCTCAAAATATTTGGCAATTGGAAACTAAAGTTAGCATATCATGGAAACTATGGTAAATATTTGACATTTTTCCAATTAGGGGCAAACTCTGAAATTATAAAAGAAGAAATAACTTGGTCTGTATTTTATGGTTCCTGACCATGTGTATAAATTTCAAATGATTTGCTTAGAGGAACATAAGTTATTGAACAAAAACCTGAGAAATTTTGGTTTTTTTCTCATCAAACAAGGGGCCTTAAATGGGATGTTGTCAGATGTTAGTGTATCCCTAAAGAAAAAAAAAGGGCCCTGGGTGGCTCAATGAGATATGTAGTAGGATTACCTAACAACTCATACAAGCCTATCACCAATATGGCGTGGGTTCGCGCCCAGCTTTGTAAGCTACAAAAAAGGGTGCATTCGACTCACAGCCGCAAGTGATAAAGTTTACCAGTTACTTGCCCATGGTCGGTGGTTTTCTCCGGCTTCTTCCACCACTGAAATATTGCTGAAAGTGGCATTAAACACCAAAATCAAATCTAATCCAAAGAAAAAAAAATCAACAAATATCTAATTTTAGTTAGATTGTTGTTGGAGTAGCAATTACAAGGTACTATATGATTGACAAAGAGATTCTGTAGTGTCAGCATGATATGAAGGATTAGGGTTATGGTGTTTAATGTCACATTCAATAATATTTCAGTTATATCATGGCTGTCGGTTTTATTGGTGGAGGAAACCAGAATACCCGGAGAAAACCACTGACCTGCCACAAGTCACTGACAAACTTTATCACTTAATGTTGCATCAAGTACACCTCAACTGAGCGGGATTCGAACTCACAACGTTAGTGGTTATAGGCACTGATTGCATAGGTACCTGTAGTTGTAAATCCAACTACCATACGATCACAGCCACAACGGCCCCTAGATTGTTGTATGATTGACAGAAATCTTGTAGTTTCAGCCATAATAAACTTAGAGAATACCGAAGGGACAATCCAGAGAAACTGGCAACATAGGATACACAAGACGAAGGGACAATCCAGAGAAACTGGCAACATAGGATACACAAGACGAAGGGACAATCCAGAGAAACTGGCAACATAGGATACACAAGACGAAGGGACAATCCAGAGAAACTGGCAACATAGGATACACAAGACAAAGGGACAATCCAGAGAAACTGTTAACATAGGATACACAAGACAAAGGGACAATCCAGAGAAACTGGCAACATAGGATACACAAGACAAAGGGACAATCCAGAGAAACTGGCAACATAGGATACACAAGACGAAGGGACAATCCAGAGAAACTGGCAACATAGGATACACAAGACGAAGGGACAATCTAGAGAAACTGGCAACATAGGATACACAAGACGAAGGGACAATCCAGAGAAACAGGCAACATAGGATACACAAGACGAAGGGACAATCCAGAGAAACTGGCAACATAGGATACACAAGACGAAGGGACAATCCAGAGAAACTGGCAACATAGGATACACAAGACGAAGGGACAATCTAGAGAAACTGGCAACATAGGATACACAAGACGAAGGGACAATCCAGAGAAACAGGCAACATAGGATACACAAGACAAAGGGACAATCCAGAGAAACAGGCAACATAGGATACACAAGACAAAGGGACAATCCAGAGAAACAGGCAACATAGGGTACACAAGACGAAGGGACAATCCAAAGAAACTGGCAACATAGGATACACAAGACGAAGGGACAATCCAGAGAAACTTACAACATAGGATACACAAGACGAAGGGACAATCCAGAGAAACTGGCAACATAGGATACACAAGACAAAGGGACAATCCAGAGAAACAGGCAACATAGGGTACACAAGACGAAGGGACAATCCAGAGAAACTGGCAACATAGGATACACAAGACGAAGGAACAATCCAGAGAAACTTACAACATAGGATACACAAGACGAAGGGACAATCCAGAGAAACTGGCAACATAGGATACACAAGACAAAGGGACAATCCAGAGAAACTGGCAACATAGGATACACAAGACGAAGGGACAATCCAGAGAAACTGGCAACATAGGATACACAAGACAAAGGGACAATCCAGAGAAACTGGCAACATAGGATACACAAGACAAAGGGACAATCCAGAGAAACTTACAACATAGGATACACAAGACAAAGGGACAATCCAGAGAAACTGGCAACATAGGATACACAAGACGGAGGGACAATCCAGAGAAACTGGCAAAATAGGATACACAAGACGAAGGGACAATCCAGAGAAACTTACAACATAGGATACACAAGACGAAGGGACAATCCAGAGAAACTGGCAACATAGCATACACAAGACGAAGGGACAATCCAGAGAAACTTACAACATAGGATACACAAGACGAAGGGACAATCCAGAGAAACTGGCAACATAGGATACACAAGACGGAGGGACAATCCAGAGAAACTGGCAACATAGGATACACAAGACGAAGGGACAATCCAGAGAAACTGCCAACATAGGATACACAAGACGAAGGGACAATCCAGAGAAACTTACAACATAGGATACACAAGACGGAGGGACAATCCAGAGAAACTGGCAACATAGGGTACACAAGACGAAGGGACAATCCAGAGAAACTTACAACATAGGGTACACAAGACGGAGGGACAATCCAGAGAAACTGGCAACATAGGGTACACAAGACAAAGGGACAATCCAGAGAAACTGGCAACATAGGATACACAAGACGAAGGGACAATCCAGAGAAACTGGCAACATAGGATACACAAGACGGAGGGACAATCCAGAGAAACTTACAACATAGGATACACAAGACAAAGGGACAATCCAGAGAAACTGGCAACATAGGATACACAAGACGAAGGGACAATCCAGAGAAACTGGCAACATAGGATACACAAGACGGAGGGACAATCCAGAGAAACTGGCAACATAGGATACACAAGACGAAGGGACAATCCAGAGAAACTGCCAACATAGGATACACAAGACGAAGGGACAATCCAGAGAAACTTACAACATAGGATACACAAGACGGAGGGACAATCCAGAGAAACTGGCAACATAGGATACACAAGACGAAGGGACAATCCAGAGAAACTGGCAACATAGGATACACAAGACGAAGGGACAATCCAGAGAAACTGGCAACATAGGATACACAAGACGAAGGGACAATCCAGAGAAACTGGCAACATAGGATACACAAGACGAAGGGACAATCCAGAGAAACTGGCAACATAGGATACACAAGACGAAGGGACAATCCAGAGAAACTGGCAACATAGGATACACAAGACGAAGGGACAATCCAGAGAAACTGGCAACATAGGATACACAAGACGAAGGGACAATCCAGAGAAACTGGCACCATAGGATACACAAGACGAAGGGACAATCCAGAGAAACAGGCAACACAGGGTACACAAGACGAAGGGACAATCCAGAGAAACTGGCAACATAGGATACACAAGACGAAGGGACAATCCAGAGAAACAGGCAACACAGGGTACACAAGACGAAGGGACAATCCAGAGAAACTGGCAACATAGGATACACAAGACGAAGGGACAATCCAGAGAAACTGGCAACATAGGATACACAAGACGAAGGGACAATCCAGAGAAACAGGCAACACAGGGTACACAAGACGAAGGGACAATCCAGAGAAACTGGCAACATAGGATACACAAGACGAAGGGACAATCCAGAGAAACTGGCAACATAGGATACACAAGACGAAGGGACAATCCAGAGAAACTGCCAACATAGGATACACAAGACGAAGGGACAATCCAGAGAAACTGGCAACATAGGATACACAAGACGAAGGGACAATCCAGAGAAACAGGCAACACAGGGTACACAAGACGAAGGGACAATCCAGAGAAACTGGCAACATAGGATACACAAGACGAAGGGATAATCCAGAGAAACTGGCAACATAGGATACACAAGACGAAGGGACAATCCAGAGAAATTGCCAACATAGGATACACAAGACGAAGGGACAATCCAGAGAAACTGGCAACATAGGATACACAAGACGAAGGGACAATCCAGAGAAACTGCCAACATAGGATACACAAGACGAAGGGACAATCCAGAGAAACTGGCAACATAGGATACACAAGACGAAGGGACAATCCAGAGAAACTGGCAACATAGGATACACAAGACGAAGGGACAATCCAGAGAAACTGGCAACATAGGATACACAAGACGAAGGGACAATCCAGAGAAACTGCCAACATAGGATACACAAGACGAAGGGACAATCCAGAGAAACTGGCAACATAGGATACACAAGACGAAGGGACAATCCAGAGAAACTGCCAACATAGGATACACAAGACGAAGGGACAATCCAGAGAAACTGGCAACATAGGATACACAAGACGAAGGGACAATCCAGAGAAACTTACAACATAGGATACACAAGACGAAGGGACAATCCAGAGAAACTGGCAACATAGGATACACAAGACGAAGGGACAATCCAGAGAAACTGGCAACATAGGATACACAAGACGAAGGGACAATCCAGAGAAACTTACAACATAGGATACACAAGACGAAGGGACAATCCAGAGAAACTGGCATCATAGGATACACAAGACGAAGGGACAATCCAGAGAAACTGGCAACATAGGATACACAAGACGAAGGGACAATCCAGAGAAACTTACAACATAGGATACACAAGACGAAGGGACAATCCAGAGAAACTGGCAACATAGGATACACAAGACGAAGGGACAATCCAGAGAAACTGGCAACATAGGATACACAAGACGAAGGGACAATCCAGAGAAACTTACAACATAGGATACACAAGACGAAGGGACAATCCAGAGAAACTGGCAACATAGGATACACAAGACGAAGGGACAATCCAGAGAAACTGGCAACATAGGATACACAAGACGAAGGGACAATCAAGAGAAACTTACAACATAGGATACACAAGACGAAGGGACAATCCAGAGAAACTGGCAACATAGGATACACAAGACGAAGGGACAATCCAGAGAAACTGGCAACATAGGATACACAAGACGAAGGGACAATCCAGAGAAACTTACAACATAGGATACACAAGACGAAGGGACAATCCAGAGAAACTTACAACATAGGATACACAAGACGAAGGGACAATCCAGAGAAACTGGCAACATAGGATACACAAGACGAAGGGACAATCCAGAGAAACTGGCAACATAGGATACACAAGACGAAGGGACAATCCAGAGAAACTGGCAACATAGGATACACAAGACGAAGGGACAATCCAGAGAAACTGGCAACATAGGATACACAAGACGAAGGGACAATCCAGAGAAACTGGCAACATAGGATACACAAGACGAAGGGACAATCCAGAGAAACTGGCAACATAGGATACACAAGACGAAGGGACAATCCAGAGAAACTGCCAACATAGGATACACAAGACGAAGGGACAATCCAGAGAAACTGGCAACATAGGATACACAAGACGAAGGGACAATCCAGAGAAACTGCCAACATAGGATACACAAGACGAAGGGACAATCCAGAGAAACTGCCAACATAGGATACACAAGACGAAGGGACAATCCAGAGAAACTGGCAACATAGGATACACAAGACGAAGGGACAATCCAGAGAAACTGCCAACATAGGATACACAAGACGAAGGGACAATCCAGAGAAACTGCCAACATAGGATACACAAGACGAAGGGACAATCCAGAGAAACTGGCAACATAGGATACACAAGACGAAGGGACAATCCAGAGAAACTGCCAACATAGGATACACAAGACGAAGGGACAATCCAGAGAAACTGGCAACATAGGATACACAAGACGAAGGGACAATCCAGAGAAACTGGCAACATAGGATACACAAGACGAAGGGACAATCCAGAGAAACTGCCAACATAGGATACACATGACGAAGGGACAATCCAGAGAAACTGCCAACATAGGATACACAAGACGAAGGGACAATCCAGAGAAACTGGCAACATAGGATACACAAGACGAAGGGACAATCCAGAGAAACTGGCAACATAGGATACACAAGACGAAGGGACAATCCAGAGAAACTTACAACATAGGATACACAAGACGAAGGGACAATCCAGAGAAACTTACAACATAGGATACACAAGACGAAGGGACAATCCAGAGAAACTGGCAACATAGGATACACAAGACGAAGGGACAATCCAGAGAAACTTACAACATAGGATACACAAGACGAAGGGACAATCCAGAGAAACTGGCAACATAGGATACACAAGACGAAGGGACAATCCAGAGAAACTGGCAACATAGGATACACAAGACTAAGGGACAATCCAGAGAAACTTACAACATAGGATACACAAGACGAAGGGACAATCCAGAGAAACTGGCAACATATGATACACAAGACGAAGGGACAATCCTGAGAAACTGGCAACATAGGATACACAAGACGAAGGGACAATCCAGAGAAACTGCCAACATAGGATACACAAGACGAAGGGACAATCCAGAGAAACTGGCAACATAGGATACACAAGACGAAGGGACAATCCAGAGAAACTGCCAACATAGGATACACAAGACGAAGGGACAATCCAGAGAAACTGGCAACATAGGATACACAAGACGAAGGGACAATCCAGAGAAACTTACAACATAGGATACACAAGACGAAGGGACAATCCAGAGAAACTGGCAACATAGGATACACAAGACGAAGGGACAATCCAGAGAAACTGGCAACATAGGATACACAAGACGAAGGGACAATCCAGAGAAACTTACAACATAGGATACACAAGACGAAGGGACAATCCAGAGAAACTGGCATCATAGGATACACAAGACGAAGGGACAATCCAGAGAAACTGGCAACATAGGATACACAAGACGAAGGGACAATCCAGAGAAACTTACAACATAGGATACACAAGACGAAGGGACAATCCAGAGAAACTGGCAACATAGGATACACAAGACGAAGGGACAATCCAGAGAAACTGGCAACATAGGATACACAAGACGAAGGGACAATCCAGAGAAACTTACAACATAGGATACACAAGACGAAGGGACAATCCAGAGAAACTGGCAACATAGGATACACAAGACGAAGGGACAATCCAGAGAAACTGGCAACATAGGATACACAAGACGAAGGGACAATCCAGAGAAACTGCCAACATAGGATACACAAGACGAAGGGACAATCCAGAGAAACTGGCAACATAGGATACACAAGACGAAGGGACAATCCAGAGAAACTGGCAACATAGGATACACAAGACGAAGGGACAATCCAGAGAAACTTACAACATAGGATACACAAGACGAAGGGACAATCCAGAGAAACTTACAACATAGGATACACAAGACGAAGGGACAATCCAGAGAAACTGGCAACATAGGATACACAAGACGAAGGGACAATCCAGAGAAACTGGCAACATAGGATACACAAGACGAAGGGACAATCCAGAGAAACTGCCAACATAGGATACACAAGACGAAGGGACAATCCAGAGAAACTGGCAACATAGGATACACAAGACGAAGGGACAATCCAGAGAAACTGGCAACATAGGATACACAAGACGAAGGGACAATCCAGAGAAACTGGCAACATAGGATACACAAGACGAAGGGACAATCCAGAGAAACTGCCAACATAGGATACACAAGACGAAGGGACAATCCAGAGAAACTGGCAACATAGGATACACAAGACGAAGGGACAATCCAGAGAAACTGCCAACATAGGATACACAAGACGAAGGGACAATCCAGAGAAACTGGCAACATAGGATACACAAGACGAAGGGACAATCCAGAGAAACTGGCAACATAGGATACACAAGACGAAGGGACAATCCAGAGAATCTGCCAACATAGGATACACAAGACGAAGGGACAATCCAGAGAAACTGCCAACATAGGATACACAAGACGAAGGGACAATCCAGAGAAACTGGCAACATAGGATACACAAGACGAAGGGACAATCCAGAGAAACTGCCAACATAGGATACACAAGACGAAGGGACAATCCAGAGAAACTGGCAACATAGGATACACAAGACGAAGGGACAATCCAGAGAAACTGCCAACATAGGATACACAAGACGAAGGGACAATCCAGAGAAACTGCCAACATAGGATACACAAGACGAAGGGACAATCCAGAGAAACTGGCAACATAGGATACACAAGACGAAGGGACAATCCAGAGAAACTGGCAACATAGGATACACAAGACGAAGGGACAATCCAGAGAAACTTACAACATAGGATACACAAGACGAAGGGACAATCCAGAGAAACTTACAACATAGGATACACAAGACGAAGGGACAATCCAGAGAAACTGGCAACATAGGATACACAAGACGAAGGGACAATCCAGAGAAACTTACAACATAGGATACACAAGACGAAGGGACAATCCAGAGAAACTGGCAACATAGGATACACAAGACGAAGGGACAATCCAGAGAAACTGGCAACATAGGATACACAAGACTAAGGGACAATCCAGAGAAACTTACAACATAGGATACACAAGACGAAGGGACAATCCAGAGAAACTGGCAACATATGATACACAAGACGAAGGGACAATCCAGAGAAACTGGCAACATAGGATACACAAGACGAAGGGACAATCCAAAGAAACTGGCAACATAGGATACACAAGACGAAGGGACAATCCAGAGAAACTGCCAACATAGGATACACAAGACGAAGGGACAATCCAGAGAAACTGGCAACATAGGATACACAAGACGAAGGGACAATCCAGAGAAACTGGCAACATAGGATACACAAGACGAAGGGACAATCCAGAGAAACTGGCAACATAGGATACACAAGACGAAGGGACAATCCAGAGAAACTGCCAACATAGGATACACAAGACGAAGGGACAATCCAGAGAAACTGGCAACATAGGATACACAAGACGAAGGGACAATCCAGAGAAACTGCCAACATAGGATACACAAGACGAAGGGACAATCCAGAGAAACTGGCAACATAGAATACACAAGACGAAGGGACAATCCAGAGAAACTGGCAACATAGGATACACAAGACGAAGGGACAATCCAGAGAAACTGCCAACATAGGATACACAAGACGAAGGGACAATCCAGAGAAACTGCCAACATAGGATACACAAGACGAAGGGACAATCCAGAGAAACTGGCAACATAGGATACACAAGACGAAGGGACAATCCAGAGAAACTGGCAACATAGGATACACAAGACGAAGGGACAATCCAGAGAAACTTACAACATAGGATACACAAGACGAAGGGACAATCCAGAGAAACTTACAACATAGGATACACAAGACGAAGGGACAATCCAGAGAAACTGGCAACATAGGATACACAAGACGAAGGGACAATCCAGAGAAACTTACAACATAGGATACACAAGACGAAGGGACAATCCAGAGAAACTGGCAACATAGGATACACAAGACGAAGGGACAATCCAGAGAAACTGGCAACATAGGATACACAAGACGAAGGGACAATCCAGAGAAACTTACAACATAGGATACACAAGACGAAGGGACAATCCAGAGAAACTGGCAACATAGGATACACAAGACGAAGGGACAATCCAGAGAAACTGGCAACATAGGATACACAAGACGAAGGGACAATCCAGAGAAACTTACAACATAGGATACACAAGACGAAGGGACAATCCAGAGAAACTGGCAACATAGGATACACAAGACGAAGGGACAATCCAGAGAAACTGGCAACATAGGATACACAAGACGAAGGGACAATCCAGAGAAACTTACAACATAGGATACACAAGACGAAGGGACAATCCAGAGAAACTGGCAACATAGGATACACAAGACAAAGGGACAATCCAGAGAAACTGGCAACATAGGATACACAAGACGAAGGGACAATCCAGAGAAACTTACAACATAGGATACACAAGACGAAGGGACAATCCAGAGAAACTGGCAACATAGGATACACAAGACGAAGGGACAATCCAGAGAAACTGGCAACATAGGATACACAAGACGAAGGGACAATCCAGAGAAACTTACAACATAGGATACACAAGACGAAGGGACAATCCAGAGAAACTTACAACATAGGATACACAAGACGAAGGGACAATCCAGAGAAACTGGCAACATAGGATACACAAGACGAAGGGACAAACCAGAGAAACTGGCAACATAGGATACACAAGACGAAGGGACAATCCAGAGAAACTGGCAACATAGGATACACAAGACGAAGGGACAATCCAGAGAAACTGGCAACATAGGATACACAAGACGAAGGGACAATCCAAAGAAACTTACAACATAGGATACACAAGACGAAGGGACAATCCAAAGAAACTTACAACATAGGATACACAAGACGAAGGGACAATCCAGAGAAACTGGCAACATAGGATACACAAGACGAAGGGACAATCCAGAGAAACTTACAACATAGGATACACAAGACGAAGGGACAATCCAGAGAAACTTACAACATAGGATACACAAGACGAAGGGACAATCCAGAGAAACTGGCAACATAGGATACACAAGACGAAGGGACAATCCAGAGAAACTGGCAACATAGGATACACAAGACGAAGGGACAATCCAGAGAAACTGGCAACATAGGATACACAAGACGAAGGGACAATCCAGAGAAACTGGCAACATAGGATACACAAGACGAAGGGACAATCCAGAGAAACTGGCAACATAGGATACACAAGACGAAGGGACAATCTAGAGAAACTGGCAACATAGGATACACAAGACGAAGGGACAATCCAGAGAAACTGGCAACATAGGATACACAAGACAAAGGGACAATCCAGAGAAACAGGCAACATAGGATACACAAGACAAAGGGACAATCCAGAGAAACAGGCAACATAGGGTACACAAGACGAAGGGACAATCCAAAGAAACTGGCAACATAGGATACACAAGACGAAGGGACAATCCAGAGAAACTTACAACATAGGATACACAAGACGAAGGGACAATCCAGAGAAACTGGCAACATAGGATACACAAGACAAAGGGACAACCAGAGAAACAGGCAACATAGGGTACACAAGACGAAGGGACAATCCAGAGAAACTGGCAACATAGGATACACAAGACGAAGGGACAATCCAGAGAAACTTACAACATAGGATACACAAGACGAAGGGACAATCCAGAGAAACTGGCAACATAGGATACACAAGACAAAGGGACAATCCAGAGAAACTGGCAACATAGGATACACAAGACGAAGGGACAATCCAGAGAAACTGGCAACATAGGATACACAAGACAAAGGGACAATCCAGAGAAACTGGCAACATAGGATACACAAGACAAAGGGACAATCCAGAGAAACTTACAACATAGGATACACAAGACAAAGGGACAATCCAGAGAAACTGGTAACATAGGATACACAAGACGGAGGGACAATCCAGAGAAACTGGCAACATAGGATACACAAGACGAAGGGACAATCCAGAGAAACTTACAACATAGGATACACAAGACGAAGGGACAATCCAGAGAAACTGGCAACATAGGATACACAAGACGAAGGGACAATCCAGAGAAACTTACAACATAGGATACACAAGACGAAGGGACAATCCAGAGAAACTGGCAACATAGGATACACAAGACGGAGGGACAATCCAGAGAAACTGGCAACATAGGATACACAAGACGAAGGGACAATCCAGAGAAACTGCCAACATAGGATACACAAGACGAAGGGACAATCCAGAGAAACTTACAACATAGGATACACAAGACGAAGGGACAATCCAGAGAAACTGGCAACATAGGATACACAAGACGAAGGGACAATCCAGAGAAACTGGCAACATAGGATACACAAGACGAAGGGACAATCCAGAGAAACTGGCAACATAGGATACACAAGACGAAGGGACAATCCAGAGAAACTGGCAACATAGGATACACAAGACGAAGGGACAATCCAGAGAAACTGGCAACATAGGATACACAAGACGAAGGGACAATCCAGAGAAACTGGCAACATAGGATACACAAGACGAAGGGACAATCCAGAGAAACTGGCAACATAGGATACACAAGACGAAGGGACAATCCAGAGAAACTTACAACATAGGATACACAAGACGAAGGGACAATCCAGAGAAACTGGCAACATAGGATACACAAGACGAAGGGACAATCCAGAGAAACTTACAACATAGGATACACAAGACGAAGGGACAATCCAGAGAAACTGGCAACATAGGATACACAAGACGAAGGCACAATCCAGAGAAACTGGCAACATAGGATACACAAGACGAAGGGACAATCCAGAGAAACTGCCAACATAGGATACACAAGACGAAGGGACAATCCAGAGAAACTGCCAACATAGGATACACAAGACGAAGGGACAATCCAGAGAAACTGGCAACATAGGATACACAAGACGAAGGGACAATCCAGAGAAACTGGCAACATAGGATACACAAGACGAAGGGACAATCCAGAGAAACTGCCAACATAGGATACACAAGACGAAGGGACAATCCAGAGAAACTGCCAACATAGGATACACAAGACGAAGGGACAATCCAGAGAAACTGGCAACATAGGATACACAAGACGAAGGGACAATCCAGAGAAACTGGCAACATAGGATACACAAGACGAAGGGACAATCCAGAGAAACTGGCAACATAGGATACACAAGACGAAGGGACAATCCAGAGAAACTGGCAACATAGGATACACAAGACGAAGGGACAATCCAGAGAAACTGGCAACATAGGATACACAAGACGAAGGGACAATCCAGAGAAACTGCCAACATAGGATACACAAGACGAAGGGACAATCCAGAGAAACTGCCAACATAGGATACACAAGACGAAGGGACAATCCAGAGAAACTGCCAACATAGGATACACAAGACGAAGGGACAATCCAGAGAAACTGGCAACATAGGATACACAAGACAAAAATACAACACTCTACGCAAACAAACACAAATAATGTAAATAAGACATGAGGCCTCGCATAAGTAACTGGAGGTAAAGACGAACCAACCACACATTGTTTCTATGCAGAAATCGTAACGGACATCACAACACGGAACTAAGAACGTAAAGACACACAAAAAAATCTAAAAAGATTAGCAACACAGAACCCCACCTAAAAGCCGGGGGTGTACTAAGGTGTTGGTGAAGGGTAACCAGTTCCTGCCTCTTATAAGACCCCCCACCCCTGTGTTACTCATATAATGATATGAAGGGCACACAACTTTAAATATACTTTGATGCAATACAATATCAAAGACAAAATGATAAAGTACCATCTGGTTGATTTGTGTTTAACTCCAACTTTAGCAATATTTCAGCTATACCATGGCTTGGTTGGTTGGGTTATGGTGTTTAACGCCACTTTCAACAATATTTCAGTTATATTGTGGCAGGCAATTTTATTGGTGGAGGAAACAGGAGTACCCGAAGAAAACCACCGACAAACTTTATCACGTAATGTTGTATTGAGTACACCTCACCATGCAGGGGGTTTGAGGTCACAACATTAGTGTTGATAGACATTGATTGCACAGGTAGTCGTAAATCCAACTACCATACAATTACAACCACGACAGCCCCATCATGGCTTGGAGCACCATCTGCATAATACAATACACATACAGTATGCATTAAACCTTTATTAAATTGATCTTAAAATTAATTAAAAATTTACCAATAAATACTTAAAATAACAATTGTAAGATGTATATATTATATTCTCATATTAATAACTTGACAAAATACATTCACTGTGTCAAAAGTCTTTCAGCACTATGATATTTCCCTATATATTTCTTATAAAAAAACTTATCTTTTTTTTAAATTCTCCTTACGTCATTTCTAATCCGAATTTCTCAATATTTTCGACTCTAAAATCAGAATTAATCATATTTTCATATAATTTTTTTGAACATTATTTCCAAGCATTTATGATTTAAACACAAATGTAAATTTTCAACATCAAAATTTTCTATGATTATATAGTAATATTTGGTGCAAAAAATTAAACTCTTTGCTTAAAATCATATTTTAATGAAAAGCTGAGTAAAAAAATTAGAAGAAACTATATTCATTAATGAAAATTGAATAAGAAATAGCATGAACAGTTTGGTTTTTTTTTAAATTATGATTTTACATGTACAAGAAATATATAGGGAAATATTTCAGTGTGGAAAGATTTTGTACCTATACTGTAAAAGCATAAACAATTGATAACTTGGGTAAAATAAAAGTCTAAACCAAATAAACCATTAAATTACTGTCAAAATTAATAAAAAGATAAATCATAAAAATTTGTCTCGCCCCACCAAAAGAAATAATAAAATATTTTTATCTATAATGTCACATAAAAACATCAAATTTTTTTTACCTTTAAAAGGTTGAATATCAAAATTATCATCAGTTATGTGACACTACATTTTATTTTTTTACT
This sequence comes from Bathymodiolus brooksi, assembly GCA_963680875.1. NCBI lineage: Eukaryota > Metazoa > Mollusca > Bivalvia > Mytilida > Modiolidae > Bathymodiolus > Bathymodiolus brooksi. Next base: position 85,409,689 of record OY804588.1, on the reverse strand, counting down.
GAATTGTACAATCTTTTTTTCATTTTCAAAATATAATTTTTGGTGTTTGATGCCACTTTCAGCAATATTTCAGCTATATCATTGGTGACCAGTTTTAGTGGTGGAAGAAGCCAGGACTAGCTGACCAAAAAAAAAAACCATTTCATTAATCATATGTGTGATTTAGTCTCTGATTTACTATAGAATTGCTATATATTTACAGCAATGAAAAACAAATTAGCTTTAACATTTAATTTTATGTCTCAATTTAATAAAAAAAATAATAATAAAATATTTTTATCTATAATGTCACATAAAAACATCAAATTTTGTTTACCTTTAAAAGGTTGAATATCAAAATTATCATCAGTTATGTGACACTGCATTTTATTTTTTTACTGAATTGTACAATCTTTTTTTCATTTTCAAAATATATTTTTTGGTGTTTAACGCCACTTTCAGCAATATTTCAGCTATATCATGGCAACCAGTTTTAGTGGTGGAAGAAGCCGGAGTACCCAGAGAGAACCACCGACCATGGACATGTAACTGCTAAACTTTATATCACTTGCGGCTGCGAGTCGAGTGCACCCTTTTTTGTAATTTACAAAGCCGGGTGCGAACCCACGCCGTATTGGTTTAATTTTCAATATTTTCAGCTAATGATGTTATTTTTACCATTGTATTCAGGATACCTGTGCTGATATGCAGCAATATGAACTGTCATTGTGATAGCAATATAGTATCAACAACCATATTAAGCTTTATATTTTCACAAAACCGGTTTTGACAATACAATGAATGAATATATCATATTTAGTAGACAATCTATTAAAGCAGCTCTATGTAATCTGTTTAATTGTATACTTAAGTTTAACCTACAGTACTGACAATGTGTTTGTCAAAAATCACTCTGGCTGATGATTTTTCCACAGTGTATCAATGTGAATGTAAGTGAAACACCAACAAATTACTTCCTGTTTATTGTATAGAATTACAATCTGTAAATGTATGTGTCATGTCAGAAAAAACATCAGCTATCACTGTAATTCACTGACCACATCATAGTGTTTTGTAACAGAAACACCCTGCTAGTACTGTATGAATCAAATTCATGTTATTGAACGTCACACCGGTACATGTACATTGATTATCACAGATTCATAATGTAATACAGTAAAACCAGTATTCAACAATCACCGTTAATATTATTAGTTACTTAAAATTACATGATGCTCGTAAAAAGTAAACAAAAACACAAAAAAACAATACATTCTCTGTCTGGCCTTGCTTATAAATCTTTGTAGTATCATTTCTGTACTTGTACTCAAATTTTGACCCAATACACAAATGTTGACTCAATACTCAAATATTGACCCAATACTCAAATATTGATCCAATACTTAAATATTAACCCAAATACTCAAATATTGAACCAATAATCAAACATTGACACAATACTCAAATATTGACCCAATACTCAAACATGACCCAATTTTGAACACGTTATTCACATCTATATATATCAGACTAAACATGTTGAGAAAATATTCATTACAAATATGTTGAGGTGTAATCAATAAATCAAGCATTCTGATTGGCTAATTTAAAAGTGTGAGTACAAAAATGTTACCGAAAGTTTTATAACTACAAGGCCTAGTATGTTTATATTGATTTAAAAGAATTCTTTTTTCATAGGTAACCCTGTAGTAGTATTTCAAATCTTAACAATGAAAGAACATTTAAATTAATATAATATTGTTGAAAGTGGCATTAAACACCATAACCCCTAACCCCTTAAATTAATATATTGTCACCAAAAAAAAACATGTATGCATTAACTAAACATGGGTCATGATGCAGATCAACATTTCTCTATAACAAGTTTCTGTGCCTGATCAATAATGTTTGGGTAGTTAGATGTTTTCTGCTTCCAGGTATCCGGTATACTGTCTAAACCATCCTGAAAGATTATAATATAAAAATTTATTTCTCTAATGATTTATATAAGTAAATAAAAATTGTCCTATATATAGCATAACGGCAGTTTTGAAGGTCGAGACAGACATTACCATTAGTATCACAGTGATAATGCTTGTCAAGACCTTCAGAACTGACGTCATTATATTAATCTGTAACTTCATAATGTGTTTGACATCATACTGACTGATAAAGGACGAAGTCCTTATAACGGTAGGCTGTCCGATTTTTCCTTCTATATTGATAGCCAAATATCTGTTCACCGGAAGTTTAAAAAATATATCAATTGATAATTTAGAAACGCAAAAGAAATATATTTCAATGAAAAATTCCCAATTCTTTAATTATTTACTCTATAGATGCAAAATCGAAATAAACTTGAAATAAAATTCTAATAAAAAAATCTCTTTCTACGAAACTCCAGATGGAAGAGCGGCATACAGTAGGTAAAATGAACAGAACAGCCATAACAAATCGGCTACAAAATTCATTCAAAATAACTTGTACAGATCATCGTATTATTGAAATTTTAGGACTTCGTCCTTCAAACAGGTTGCCTGTCTCATATTAATTTCCAGTATAAGAGTCAGTTCGTTGATACTGACAGGATCAACCAAGAGAGATCAAAAGAAAAAAGTTTAAATTACCAATAATTAGTTTTCTGTTGTCATGTATGAACTCTTTTTTTTTTCATAATGTTGCACTTAGTATTTTAGAAGATATATTAAGTGAGAACAGATTTATGTTAAGTATCACTAATCTATTATACTCTGCACCACATAACATATTATTCCAAAACAACCAATCAGAACAGTGCATATACCACCAGATACATATAGATTTCAGACTAAATATTTTGATGGAAAATTTCACTGTACATAAAATTGAGGTGGAAATTCACTGCTATTTCCACTAAAGCCAGTGTTCTGATTGGATGATTTTTAGATACGAGTACCAAATTCATACTGCAAAGTTCAGGGGCGGATCCAGGATTTCAAGTTAGGGGGGTGCACTTAAAAAAATTGGGCCGAGCGAAGGAAGGCGTGAAAATTTTTGGGGTATTTCGTGTGAAAAATCATGATTTTACGCCAAAAAATCATATTTTTTCCAATTTTAGGGGGGGGGGGGAGGGGGGGCGTGCGCCGGGTGCACCCCCCTCCCTGGATCCGCCCCTGAAGTTTTATAACCATAAATCGTCAAATTAATATTTCTAAGTAGGATCGCGTTGCTCAGTCTTAAAGTTCTTTGTGTATGTAGTATTTTATTAACAAATCTTATTCTTTTTGCTCTTTTTCTTATGGCCATTGTTTTGTCTATACTTCAAATTACATTCTCTGATTACCCCATTAGTATCTTCAAAACTTTTCTTTTTAAAATATGAAGGGTTCAAGCCCCTGGAGGGTCAAATCAAAGACTATAAAATTGGCTCTAATGGCCTTTGCTCCAGAGTTATGCTAAATAGAAGCAACTGTATGCTTATTTACTTGAAATTTTCATTCTGTGGAAGAAGTTGATGTTATTAATAGTAATAATGCCACATAATGAAAGCTTACCCTTGCTGCAAGACAAGCACCAATAAAACCACAACGTGAACAGGTACATCCCCCGGCCCGCATGGTCTCATGAATGGCATCAACATAATTGTTGCCAGTCAGGACTTCATGCATAGTGGTCTGGAATGCACCAGGTATGGCTGGAAAAATAATAAAATGGTAATTAAAAAACCTGGTATTGTTTATTTCCGTTGGAATCTATTTTTGTGCATTGATTCTTAAGATGTTCGTTTATATTTTATTTCTTTATTCTAACATCTTTATTCAAAACTTCATTTACAATATATGCATTTCATGCACCAGTTGGATTTAGTGGTAAATCATGGTTATTGATTCTCGATCAGGCGAAACCAAAGACAATAAAATTAGTATCTGTTGCTTCTCCACAAAGCATGCAGCTTTAAGGAGAACAAAGACTGCTTGGCTTGGAATACAAAATAAAGTGTCACAGTGGAGCAACATGTCTACCAAAGGACTGTTGTTCCAGTGAGCTAGTACTATACAAATTTTAACCTACCGGTAATATAAAGTAGACATCATCATCATTTCATCGAAATTTAACTTGCTCTTGCCATGATATGGCTGATAAATTGCTCACTTGGTGTTAAACAACAATCACAGGGTTGTCATGACTGTATGGTAGTTGAATTTATAACTACCTATGCAATCAGTGCCTATGACCACTAATGTTGTGAGTTCGAATACCGCTGAGGTGAGGTGTACTTGATACAACATTATATGATAAAGTTTGTCAGTGACTTGCGGCAGGTCAGTGCTTTTCTCTGGGTACTCCGGTTTCCTCCATCAATAAAACTGACTGCCACCATATAACTGAAATATTGTTGAAGGTGGCATTAAACACCATAACCCTAGCCTTCACTCACCCCCTAACAATTCATATGATAATAACAAGCTATAACTACCTCAGTCAATTCTAAATTTTTTAGCAGCTGTTCGATGGTCCATTTCTTTGCTGTTCAGAACTTCTCTCAGTTGTCCAGCCAGAGCTTTATCTAAATCTTGTGGATTGGTTCTCTTGGGGTTACTTAATTCTTCAATGACAGATTCTAGAACATCAGACTTGTTACCATACAAAATGTACTGTTCTAATATTCTGAAACCATAAAAATACCAATTGTTACCATACACAATAAATAAAATCCCAATGTCGGAAATATCTATTAAATATACACGTATAAAGCAAACATTGAGTGAATTCAAATACAATTTTACCTTGCTGCAGCTAGACCTACAGCTACAGAAGTGTCAGAGTTTTGCGTGACTCGGATCACGTCCTCGGCTTTGTCTAACATATCTGGTTTGCCTGCATAGAGAGCCACAACAGGGATTATTCTCAACACACAATCCATTTGTACATCTTTGTCACATCCTGAATGAAGAAATACAAAATAATTCATAGAAAAAAAGAAGAAAAACTTGATACATGATGGGTGCCACTAGTGTAGCAGGAACTGTGCATGCTTACCCTTGCGGGAGCACCCATGATTAAGTGGGGTTCGTGTTGCACATTCTTCAGCTTTCTGTATAGTGTTTTGTAGATTGTTCTTTGTCCTTTTGTCTTTTTTTCTTGTGGCCATTGTATTGTTTGTTCTTCTTCAATTTACGACTTCTGATTACCCTGTTGGTATCTTCACATTTTTCTTAATACTCAGTCCTACCCATTAAATGTTTGTGTCAGTCAGAAGCAAACATTTCAAACTTTTAACACTGTATACTAATACTATAGCACAGATTTTGAACTCTAGCTTAACAATTCTATAGTTTGCATTGTTAATTTTAACAATAGTTTTCCATGAAGGATGAGTGATTGTTGTTTATTACCAAGTGAGCTATTTTTTCAGCCATATCGTGGCGAGAACAAACTACATTTGGATGAGATGATGATGATGTCCGTTTGTACTAAGTAGACCAACACGCCTAGTTGGAATTTCATAACACAGTGTTCTAGCTCACTCAAACAACAGTTCGCAGGCAGACATGACGCTTCACTCATAAACATATCCTAACTCCAAGCCAACCAGTCTTTGCTCTTACTCATTAATGCTGTGTGTACTTAGTGGAAAAGCAGCAAGTAGCAATTTTATATAAACCTGACTGGGGATCAATCTCACGTTCTACCACACTCGGAGCAATAACGCTAACTATTATAACACTGATGAAGTTTCTGAATGAATTAGACCATTTGCACATTTCTGACTTTGATCATACATTTTACTGGAGTTATTTCCCCTTTCATGCAAAGTTCAATGAAAATAACATATATATTTTTCCCATAATCTGTTAAATATTTTAATGTTGTAGCAACTTGTAAATTTTCTATTTGCTCTAAAATTATCATCTGATTTTTTTAGAAAGTTCAAATATCTACAAATTATGAAAACATTATACTCAAATTCATTATCCTTTCCATTGCTCTTGCTACACCAGATATCATTTTGCCAGTCATAAGGGAAATAACTCATATACCAAAGGTATACAATGTATAATTTTCACATCAAATCAGGAATGTGCAAAATTTCTATATTCATACCTGTATCTTCTAGTCCTTGTTCATACTTCTGAAGAAAAACTTTTATACTGAAATGTCTCCATGAAGCTTTAATAGGGAAAATTTTCTTTTTAACATCTGTAAAATAATATTTGATGAAAATTATAATATACCTGTATATGGTTTTGGTTGGTCTTATGGTATTTAAAACCACTTTAAATTAAAATATATATGAAGTACTCAAGTTTTATAATGGTTTAACAAATCTTCAAAACAGATTGTAAAAAAAAAATATTTCTGAATTTGGGCCCCTTTTTGAAATAAAATACCAAACGTTGATAACTTACTAAGATGATTTTTTGCCAAAAAACTGCATTAAAATTGGATGAAAGATAAAAAAGCTAAAAATAAAAATAATTCCCATTTTTTATGTCAAAAACAGCTATAGTCACATAATAATGCTATGAACTTTCCTGAAAGGAATATTCCTAGGGAATTCATTAAAAAAACTATCAAAATCAATTGAAAAATAAACTCTGTACAAATAACAGAAACGTTCATGTTTGTACCTTTGGGCCTATTGTTTGGAAAGGGGTAGGGTTACAATACCACAAATCATTACCAACCTTTATTCAGTGCCAAGGATAATTGCACTTATTGTGTTCAAAATTCAGAAGAATCTGTCAACTACAAATTAAGTTATCGCACGGAAACTATTCAGTCTACAAATGGACTAAGACAAAATTTTTGTGGTCGTAAAACAAGTAATAATGTCTGAAATCAAACTTGGCATTTCTTTTATGGTCCCTGGCCTTGTGCATAATTTTCAAATTGTTAGCCTTAAAGTGGAATTTGAGTTATTGAGCGCTGCAGTATTGAACAGACAGATGGACGTATGTACGGATATGAGTAAAACCTTTTGTCCTTCCCCACTTTACGCCTAGTGGCGGCAGCATGTACAAATAACAAATAGCCTAATTATAACCTGTCTTTGATGTATATGCCTGGTTATCAGTATCATCGTAGACTGTGTTAGCTCCAAATGTTTCAAATGTTGATTTCTGAAGATGTTTTACATTCAAACCTGAAGAAAAAACATGCTTAAATGTTAAAATAATACAGTCAAACCTGCCTTAAAGAGCATTTCTAGATAACAAATCACTGTTTATAATGGACAGCCTCATTTTTTTCCCATTAATGAATAGTGTATGTAATTTTAACCTGCATATAAAGGGCAACTGCTTGTAAAGTTCACATTTTAAGGTTCGCGCGAGTGCTTTTTATACAGTCAAACCTGCCCATGCAGTTACCCCTATTAAACAGTCACCTGTATTAAAAGGTCACCCTTTTCTTGTCCTGTCATAGAAATTTTCATATGAGGTCACCTGTTTTATAAGACCATTTTTTCTTTGTCCCAAAGGTGACCACTTAATACATGTTTGACTGTATACAGTTTTGACTGTACAAAGTAAGTGATTTGTTATACAGGAAAAATCACTGATTCTAGACTTAACATTGAGTGAGTGATTGTTGCTTTAAACACCAAATGAGCTATTTCTCAGCTACATCACGGTGAGAACAAACCACATTTGGAGGAAATGATGATGATGTCCACTTTGTACTAGACCAACACTCTAAGTTGGATTTTTATAGTGCTAGCTCACTGAAACAACAGTCTGAGGGTAGACATGTCGCTCCACTCGACATTTCATAAGGAAATCAGTCCTCCAAATGAAAATTTGAATTTACTGGTCCAAATCAAATTCTTGAATTTATTTTGATATAGTTCTAAATAAAAACTCGACTGAACAAAGTTTCATCGTGAGGACTAAATTGACACTGATAATTTAGATAAATACAGAATTACGGCAGTACACATATTGAAAGTAGAAACACATATTTTCACTGTGGTACCAGTGATAATGTATAAATAACTCATAATTATCCGTTTATGGTGTTTAACACCACTTTCAACAATATTTCAGTTATATCGTGGTGGTCAGTTTTAATGGTGGAGGAAACCAGAGTACCCAGAGAAAACCACTGATCTACTTTATCACATAATGTTGTATCAAGTACACCTCGCCAAGAGTGGGATTCGAACTCACAAAATTAATGGTGATAGGCACTGATTGCAAAGATAGTTGTAAATCCAACGACCATGCGATCACGACCTCAACGTCCCTCTCATTACTATAAATAATACAGTTTTAACACAGATAAGTATATACCGGTAGACAGTATCACTCGATGATGATTCTAAAAAAAAAACATGCCTTTTCAGAAAGCTCATGAGTCTTTAAAATCTAGTCTGTATGATATACGACAGAAAAAGACATTCATGGTCTTCATGATAAAGTTTTTTTACTTACAACATCGGAAAAACAAAAATTGATTCAAGATCCAAGTGTAATTTGTAATTATACGGACAGAACAAATTTTACAGGCCCTAAGCCTGGTGCTTCTGGACTGTAGAAACCCATACAAACTTCATTCAAACACTTAGTAAGTCCTAGTAAAATTCTTACTTACCATCATTATCAACCAGAGACTTTAAAATAACAAAGGACTGGTCACCATAGCAACTCTGATTTCCTGTTGGTATACAATAAAATGGATTTGATGATGGTTCCCAAAATGCAATTTCCTTCTTGTCACCAAGGATACTGTTCAGTTTATTTATATCGTAGTTCCAGTGAAGTGGTTGTGCTGGAAAATAAATAGTAAATGAGGTCAAGGTCAGTAACATAATGACTGGTGAACATGATGAGGTGAAGGTGAGATAACACAATGATTGGCAGACATGATGAGGTCAAGGTCAGGTAAGATAATGACTGGCAGACATGACGAGGTCATGGTGAGGCAGCATAATGACTGGGAGACATGATGTTGTCAAGGTGAGGCACAGGGGCTCATTATTACTATCTAGGAAGGCCACCTATCCATGGGAAGATCGCCTATCAATAAAACAAAAATCGTAATCCCTATTGATAGGCGATCTTTCCATGAATAGTTGGCCTTCTTAGACAGTAGTAACGAGCCCCTGTGAATGAGGTAACACAATGACTGCCTGACATGATGAGATCACAGTCAGGTGACATAATGACTGGCAGACATAATGAGGTCAAGGTAAGGTAATATAATGAGTGGCAGACATGATGAGGTCAAAGTCATGTAACATAATGACCAGCATTATCATTCTAAAAATAAAGAAGTAAGATCAGGTAACTGATATTATTGCTGATCTCTAACAGTGATAGAATAATTATTATTAATGAGTAATTCACTACAAGTAATTATATGAACTCCTGAGTTTTTTTGCACACTAACCAATTACGGTTCCGAGTCCGTTCGCCCTAATTCACATTCGCCCTATTACCTGTTCGCCCCCATACACGTTCGCCCTTAAAGTGGATCCGTTCGCCCTAAAAGTGGGTCCGTTCGCCCTGACAATTATATATATGTAGGATATTAAAAATAAATGAAGTATAAATGATATTTGACAGTTTATAGATAATAAATTGAGAAATTTTAAATATGGTGAATGCTAAAAAGTGTATATTTCGATAATGAGTAAAGCTTGTCAAAACACACACAAGATTAAAGAACACAAGCTGTAAAGTAAATAATTATTTTATGTTTGCATGTTGTTTTACTCAAACCAATTGCAAGCTTACATCAATTAATTGTAATGATGAAATCAACAATCATTAATTTCAATTAAGCATTTCAAACAATATAATTATATACCTAATAATTGCTTGAAAAGAACTTAATTAATTTCCAAAAGCTCATATCTTTTTAATTAATACTTTTCTATATCAGTATTTTTTTAATTTCAATTAAAATATGTATTGTGTTAATTAAAATACTTTTTAAATTAATTATCAGGGCGAACGGACCCAGGGCGAATGTGTAATTAAGGCGAACTGACCCGATACCACCAATTACTGGCAATGCACCAGGATGAAATTGAAATGAAATTTAATGATAATGTAATAAAATCTGTATTTGAAGATCAAAGAAAACACTGAAACCACTCCAGTGGGCAATAACAACAGGCATTTGTTTCTATCAATGTCAATGGGGCCCGGGTGGCTCAATGAGTTAGGTCGTTGGATCTAACAACTCATACAAGCCTATCACCAATACGACGTGGGTTCGCGCTCGGCTTTGTAAATTACCGAAAAAAGGGTGCACTCGACTCGCAGCCACAAGTGATAAAGTTTACCAGTTGCTTGCCCATGGTAAGTGGTTCTTTCCGGGTACTCTGGCTTCCTCCACCACTAAAACTGGTCGCCATGATATAGCTGATATATTGTTGAAAGTGGCGTTAAAACACCAAAAATCATTAAATCGATGTCAATGGGGGGGGGAGGAGGGTCATGTCATAATCTCCTTGTTTTTAATTGTACATAGTTTCTCCCTTGCGCAAGCATGGTTGTTTTAAACTCAGTGTGAAGATGCTGTTGCTGCAGCCCTGCACTTTAATGGAAGAAGAAGAAAATTAGACTTCCGAAGATATTTTCTGCTCTCTATCACAGCCTAACACAGAGTAAAAAATAATCTTCGGAAGTCTAATCTCAACGAGATTATGGCATGACATCACAGGCACTTGTTTCTGGTAATTTTTTTTTACCTAGATACTATATTTCTGGTAAATTTTTTTTACCTAGATACTATATATATATAGTATCTAGGTAAAAAAAAATTACCAGAAACAAGTGCCTGTGCATGACATGTAAAAAGTCGACCACCTCTCCCCACCTATCGGCATTAAATTAGAAACCAGTGCCTGTATGTGTTACTGAGATTTTCAATATGCCAAAAATGCACCTGCAGCATCTGCTACTAATGCTCCAACCACTGCAGCAATCTTCCTCTCCTCGCATTCCATAGCTAACCCACATGCATGATCATGAACGAAGTCTGTGATGTTAGTTACGTATACGATGTCCTGAATCTTAACCCCGGGTCTGTTACTTATACTGTGACAAGGGAAACAACTCTAAATTAATTATTTACAAATAAACGGAATCGATAATATTCCTATTTGATTCAAGCGTATATGTAATGGCCAACATTTAGACTTTTAAAAATCGTAATCTTTCCACTTTTCAATGTAATGTAAAAAAAAAAACAACAACAAAACTTTGGTGAAAACAGGGATTTTTATTCAAAAGAAAATGGCAAAATATTACCAAAAGTGAAAGACAGTACTTTACCAAACCAATTTATAAGGATAATGGGGCACAATATATATAAATTAAGACAAACCATCGTCTTTATTCCCCACTAACAAAGTGATATATATATCCTACATTGTAGATAATACATTCAACATGCATAAAGATCTTAGAAGGACAGGTATGTCTCAACAAAAGTATTTTTAACTAGTATAATATTTAATAAATAGGAAGGAAAACATGCATGGGCAATCCTTAACTGCTTTGATACTATTCTGTGCTTCAACTACAGGTAAGATTCAAGTTCTTTAGCACTCTTTTCAAGTAATTAATTCAAATTAGATGTCTTTTGTACCTTATTTAATTTTGCGATATGTCGCCAAAAAAAAGGGGGACACAACAAACATTTAATTCTAATATAGTATACGTACCAGTGTATAAAACGCTACATTTAATATTAATATATGGAAAGCGCATATATATGTATATTATTCAGGGGCGGATCCAGGGGGGGGGAGGGTTTTTTCACACGAAATACCCCAACATTTTTCGCGCCTCCCTCCGCTCGGCGCAATTTTTTTAAGTGCCCCCCCCCCCCCCCTCTAACTTGAAATCCTGGATCCGCCTGTTATTGCAAATTGTTTCATTGTCCTGGTATAACATGTTGTAAGTAATGAGGTGGGTGGAGGTGTAACGGAGATCGTGTTACTGATCATGAGCGCTTGTTCCTTTTATTCATACATATCTTCAGATATAAATTGGTCGTGCTATAAAAATTATGTATACAGACAAATTACCTATTGGTAATTCATGTGGGTGCAAACGAAACACAGGGACTTTTCCCGGGCCACTAAATTTGATTAATATCATTGAGCAACTAACCGAAGAAAAATTATTTACCATTAATGTGCAATGCACTGAAATTATCGCGTTGCTACATATTAATTATCAGCTGGTGATCAATGATAATAAGCAAATTTTGTGACCGAGAACAAGTCCCTGTGAACGAACGGTAAGTAACTATCCTAAGGGACCGACCACAGAACTTTAAAAGGAGGCGCCTTTTCTCACCCAACATTGTACCAACATTTCTTGTTGAAAGCTGCAGGTCTAGATTATTTTGCATCTTTTGGGTGGTTGATTGATTGATTGATGCTTAATGTCAAGTGAACAATATCTATGCTAAATTCTTTACAAACATTAAATAACGTTTATGTACAGAGGTGGCACTGTGATATGCTTATGGAGGAATGCTATGATTTTATTTTTTTCCGTTTTCAGGAAGAGTTGACAACTTTGGCCAAAAAAACCATATCTAATTTCTACGAGGGAAGGCGGTCTTTCTAAAAAAAAATTATGGTGATATAAACACTACATGCAATATATAATGATTCTTGCAATGTCGTTGAAATAAATTAATATAAAATATTATAAAAAATCAGTTTTAGGAACATGTCCACCAGGATTTTTCCAGCATGAAGAATCCTGTTATGTGTTACTTCAAAATACTGCAACATGGTCCAATGCAATGGTATGTATGAAGCTAACGATTAAATGGTATGTATGAAGCTAACGATTAAATGGTATGTATGAAGCTAACGATTAAATGGTATGTATGAAGCTAACGATTAAATGGTGTGTATGAAGCTAACGATTAAATGGCATGTATGAAGCTAACGATTAAATGGTATGTATGAAGCTAACGATTAAATGGTATGTATGAAGCTAACGATTAAATGGTATGTATGAAGCTAACGATTAAATGGTATGTATGAAGCTAACGATTAAATGGTATGTATGAAGCTAACGATTAAATACCATGTAGCTTCTTCTTTAAAACACATTTGGGCAATCTTAATCTCGTTGAGATTTTTGCTCTGAGCTAATTTTGTTTTTTTACCTCCTGTCAGCTGAAATGCAAAATAGTAGCTCGAGAGCCGAAATTTCAACGGGATTACCCCCGGGGCATTGTATTCTTATTATTACTGGGTAAAGATAAGTTTCAAGTGTACCACAACATAGATAGAGTTAGATACAGAAATCCGCAGTTTTTTTTGTATTATAGGTGTTGTAATATAACCCGTCGCGCAGATGCATAATTTGTCCCAGTAAAACAATACAGGGAACTAATTGAAATGTGCCGAAATACAAAGAAATAGTAATCTAAAAAATATTCTATATTTTATATACAGCTTCTCAATTTGAATATCAAAATGTTAGATATTGAATACGACAATCCATAATAAGCGTGTACAATTATGAAAAGAAAGTTTAAACAGTCTTCTAGTCAACAATTCCACCAATATCAACCAAACGAACAAAATATGGTACTGCTTTGACAACTATTTTACCTATTTTGTTCCTGTATTTAAATACTGTTATAGTGACAGCCGGAACCTTTGAACCGTAATGAGAGCGGGAGGTTTGGCGCTTCAAAATCTGATTCAACCCACCATTTCTTTAGAAATGCCTGTACCAAGTCAGGGTCATTACGGTTTTCACAGTTTTCCGGTTGTTGACTGATTTTGTCTGTTTATATAATTATGAGTTTTGACTTTCCCTTTGTAAGATTGTTCGGAGTTCGGTAATTTTGTTATTACTCTTATTCACCCAATTAACTCATTGAATATAAAAAAAAGACCATGACATATAAAGTTGGAAATCCAGATCCTGCCTTATAACAGACATAAAAATGTGGAGAGGTTAAAAAAAAAAACACTCAAAATTCTATCACAAAAATTTATGACAACATGTATAAACATTGACAGTACAATAGCAGGGCTAATGAATGCTCGTAGTTAACTGACAGCTAACTAGGAAGGTAGTCTTTTGGTTAATTGGACTATTGCTTTTGGATCATTGGTACTTCTAACGTTGGAACTTACTTCATTTATAAAAGTGCGTCCAGATATCGGTTGGTTTTTTAATAGTGCTCGTGGTATTCAATTTAAAAGTCATGTAATGACACAGGCACTAGACCATTATTATAAAAATTCCATTCAGTCAATAAGACACTATTTTGTTTACCATTGACTATAGAATTTTATTGATATATAGTGTCTAGTGCCTGTGTCATGACAGATGACAAGAAATGACGATGTTGTCAGAGCGTGATCAGCTGTGAGGTATACAGGCGCTCGTGGCACGGAATTGCCACCATCCCCTTTTTTAACTTTCTGTTTACCTATTTATTTTCAATAACATATATTTATTATTTCATCTCGTTTTTCTTTATTTGTCGTGTTCGTGTCCATATATCCATGCAATCTTATGGTAACAACCACTTCCATATAGTAGATATAAAAAAGAGGGTGGTAATTCCGTGCCACGAGGACCTGTGGTGGGGTACGGAGGATGTATGCTTGCAAACGAGATGTAATGTTTTTGATGGAGTGCAAAATGATGAGAGATACACAGAAATGTAAAAAATGTATTTGTTTTGACAATAAAACATGATATATACTGATCATATCTTTGATATTTTGTGACTCTATTTTAGCATCTTTGTGAAATATTTGGAGCTGGTCTTGCAGTTGTTGAGAATGAACATGAAGACTTATATCTGAAAGGACTGCTTGGGAGACTTATAGGTAATGCTTGTCAAGTAAACAGAAATTTGTAGATGCTATAGGTGGCTCACAAATGGGATTAAAGACTGACCATTAATTTATATTTATTATTTCTTATTTTCAATCTCAAATAACATTATTTCAACTTTAGTTTACAAATAGTTAAGAAAGGGTGTAAATGAATACGAGAGACTGTCTTATTTTAGAACTGGCTACCCTTCGCGAGTACCTGGGTTCACCGCCGGTTTTTGGTGGGTCCGTATTGTTCATCTTGTTGTGAGAGGAGTAAACGAAATGTATAATAGGAGAAATGAGTTGATTTATAAATAATTTTTATGATTTCTGTAAAGGATATTTTTGTGTATTGTTAGTTTCATGAAAATATAGATCACTGTTGTATTTTGATTGATATTTAAATCATATTTAAAATGTACCACCTCCTCATACTAAATGTCGTCAGGGAGGCATGCGTTTCAAACATGTATATGTAGTTTGATTGGATTTAATAGTTATTTTGTTTTGTATTTAATGCGTTGTTTTGGTAACAATCCTTTGTATATGGATTTCAAACCAATAACAATTCTGTTCTGTTCTGTTTGTTTTCTGTGTTGTGTTATTGTGTCAGTATTTGTTTGTCTTCGTTCTGTGTCTGTTGGCCTCAATGTTGCCAGTGTCTATAGATCTAGATCACAGGCACTCGAATACCGGACCCCCCCCCCCCTTTTTCCTCATTTGGTCTTTATATATATAAGTAAAACGGCAGCTGGACCTAGAAACAAAAGTTATTAGAACGAGAGAGTTGTAACACGAATGTTGTAAAATATGGATAAATGGTTCAAAGATATACTTCCAGACAAAGATCCATACCATAATCGCGGGAGGGACCAAATGAAGAAAAAGGGGGGTCCGGAATTCGAGTGCCTGTGATCTAGATTGCCCATATTATTGATTATCATTCGGGTTTCTCTATCGTTTATTTAAAAATAGGGTCTTCAATTATGAGCATATAGCTCTTACCATAGAATATTAAGAAGAGTTTGAACATACCAAAGGGAGGTAATCAGACTCCGTATATCGAAGAAGAACAGACAATACAACGCCCAAAAGAAAAAGTACAAAAGGACAAACAACGATCTACAAAACATACACATAAAACTAAAGATCGAGTAACACGAACCCCATTAAAAACCGGGGGTGAACTCATGTGCTCCGGAAGGGTAATAACTAAAAACCGGATGCAGGGTTATCAACAAGAAAACAAAATGCGAGTGAAGTTAATTTACAAATACTGTCATCACATTTGGAGGTAATAAATACTGACAATGTAATGACGGGGGTTTCATCAGGTAAAGCATCATATACTGTAGGTAAATGTGGTACTGGGATTTGATTTTCACTAGAAATCTAAGAAAAAATGACGGAATAGTCCGAAAATGGATATGGTTGAAAACTATTTTCCTTTCAATGGCCCATGATGGGCATGCAAACAACGACGACAACTCCTTATCGAATACTTGTGACTCATTTATTCCTTCAGCTAAACGTCAATGGAATAGCTTAGATCCATCACTTCGAAATGTGGATTCTATTGCAAAATTTGAAACTGAATTAAGAAAATTGGACTCGAAAACTTAATATTATATTAACCCAGCTTCGATGTTTTGCTTCTTTTTTGAATTACGATTTGTTCCAAGTAAACATAGTCTCAGATCCGTCTTGTCGTTGTGGTGCCATTCTCGAAGACTCCTGTCATATTTTCTTTGATTGTTCCTATTATTCAAATATAAGACATACATTGTTTCTTAATCTCAGTTGGCTACCTAATTATTGTGTTTTAGACCTCAAACTTTTGACCAGTGGTAATCCTACACTCTCAAATGAACAGAACGAAATTATTGTTAAGCACGTGTTTGAATATATAAAGTGGTCTGGAAGGTTTCTTGTTGTCTGGTAGTTCACCAAGAGAACAATCGCACACACCATCACCACTAACCCTCTCTCTCATTTCTTTCTTCATTCTCTATTTTTGTTCAATTCACACATACATGTACAATTTTTGTATTAATGTAAGAAATATTCATAATCATGCATGCTATATCAAATAATTTTGTAACTTATTGCATATTGGAGAAGACTTCTTAAGTTTGTTTTTCTTGTGTATTATCATTTTTGCACATCTGAGCAAATGAAATATGCTTAAATTAAACGACCCCTTATGAAATATTGCTCATTAGGAGCTGATAGAACTGGACTACAGTATCGTTTGGTGTCATTCTACCAAGCTATTCTGAGAAAGATTTTTGAAGATTTCTAATTTTCAACCAATCGGAGCCATAGTCAGTCATCTACTTTGGCGGGCGAAGTCAATTTACGTTTTCCACAGTATATCCAAGCCAAGTTTTGTTAACTTTAATCAAGTGACTGCAATAAAGATTAAAATGTTAAAAGAAAAGCTAAAGGACCGACGACAGAGGATTGACACAAGACACAAAGTGATGGCTGTTGACTGACGATTTAAAAACTATCAAACTTAATTGCAAACAAACTTAATGGTAACAAACTTAATTGTAAGCAAGCTTAATTGCAAACAAACTTAATTGTAACAAACTTAATTGTGACAAGCTTAATTGTTACAAACTTAATTGTAACAAGCTTAATTGTAACAAGCTTAATTGTAAGCAAGCTTAATTGCAAACAAACTTAATTGCAAACAAACTTAATTGCAAACAAACGTAATTGTAACAAACTTAATTGTGACAAGCTTAATTATTACAAGCTTAATTGTTACAAACTTAATTGTAACAAGCTTAATTGTAACAAGCTTAATTGTAAGCTAGCTTAATTGCAAACAAGCTTAATTGCAAACAAACTTAATTGTAACAAGCTTAATTGCAAACAAGCTTGATTGCAAACAAACTTAATTGTAAGCAAGCTTAATTGCAAACAAGCTTAATTGTACTTATGTGCAAACAAATATACTTTAACTTAAGTCTATTTTTTTTTACATTTTAACCTAAGGGACCCTATTATTTTTTTTACATTTTAACATAAGGGACCCTATTTTTTTTACATTTTAACCTAAGGGACCCTATTTTAACCTAAGGGACCCTATTTTAACATAAGGGACCCTATTTTAACATAATGGGCCCTATTTTAACATAAGGGGCCCTATTTTAACATAAGGGGCCCTATTTTAACATAAGGGGTCCTATTTTAACATAAGGGACCCTATTTTAACATAAGTGACCCTATTTTAAAGAATTGGAAATTTGTAATCACTTGTGTGGATTGTTGATATATTTTTAGCCTGAATACATTTTACCCTTTTAAGGTACATTGTCCACTTCTGAGGTCTGGTTAGGTGGGACAGACATGCTGAATGAGGGAGAATGGGTGTGGGCGAAAACGTTTCAGCCGATCACATATACTAGATGGGCACCTAATGAACCAAATAATGGGGCAAACTCAAAAAATCAACATTGTCTTGGTATGAAAGAATATGATGATTTTAAATGGGACGATAATACCTGTAGTAATATGGCAACACCATTATGTGAAAGACCGTAAGTAAATTAATCATGAGGGGTGTTGGGGGTTGTGATCCCATTACCTGGTTTAACAATGCCACATTTTTGTGCCTCACTCAAACCAGGACCTGGATTTCCAATGTCACATGTTGTGGTCTGTTTTTATGTTCAGTGAGTTAAGGTGAGAGGTGATTGTTAGTTTTGTTGATATTGGTGGAATTGTTGACCATCACTGTTTAAACTTTCTTTTGTTTTGTTGATATTGGTGGAATTGTTGACCATCACTGTTTAAACTTTCTTTTGTTTTGTTGATATTGGTGGAATTGTTGACCACCACTGTTTAATCTTTCTTTTGGTTTGTTGATATTGGTGGAATTGTTGACCATCACTGTTTAATCTTTCTTTTGTTTTGTTGATATTGGTGGAATTGTTGACCATCACTGTTTAAACTTTCTTTTGTTTTGTTGATATTGGTGGAATTGTTGACCATCACTGTTTAATCTTTCTTTTGTTTTGTTGATATTGGTGGAATTGTTGACCATCACTGTTTAATCTTTCTTTTATTTTGTTGATATTGGTGGAATTGTTGACCATCACTGTTTAAACTTTCTTTTGTTTTGTTGATATTGGTGGAATTGTTGACCATCTATGCTTAATCTTTCTTTTGGTTTGTTGATATTGGTGGAATTGTTGACCATCATTGTTTAATCTTTCTTTTGTTTTGTTGATATTGGTGGAATTGTTGACCATCACTGTTTAAACTTTCTTTTGTTTTGTTGATATTGGTGGAATTGTTGACCATCACTGTTTAATCTTTCTTTTGTTTTGTTGATATTGGTGGAATTGTTGACCATCACTGTTTAATCTTTCTTTTATTTTGTTGATATTGGTGGAATTGTTGACCATCACTGTTTAAACTTTCTTTTGTTTTGTTGATATTGGTGGAATTGTTGACCATCACTGTTTAATCTTTCTTTTGTTTTGTTGATATTGGTGGAATTGTTGACCATCACTGTTTAAACTTTCTTTTGTTTTGTTGATATTGGTGGAATTGTTGACCATCACTGTTTAATCTTTCTTTTGTTTTGTTGATATTGGTGGAATTGTTGACCATCACTGTTTAACCTTTCTTTTGTTTTGTTGATATTGGTGGAATTGTTGGCCATCAATGTTTAAACTTTCTTTTGTTTTGTTGATATTGGTAGAATTGCTGACCATCACTGTTTAATCTTTCTTTTCATGATAAAAGTATGAATAGATCTACAAATAATTATATATGGTTAACTGTAAAATTCAAAATGTAGAAAAAAATTTGATCCTTCATTTTTCAGCAAAAGCTAGATAACATTTTTTTTTTTTTTAGTTCGTTTCTTTTTTGTAAAATGATGCGCAATCTTTGACACACTATACTAAGTTATCTGAGAAAACAATAGTAACTTTATGTATCTCCTACAGGTAGAATTAATATTTGTTTGAAAATCATAGAAAAACAATTAAGACACAGGCTACGAATACGACGGAAACATATTCGTAGCCTGGGTTCTACGAGTACGACGGGCGAAGTTGTGACTAAATGATCAACCGGTTTCCGGACATGGACACCTATTTTACGGATATTAATCACGTATTGCTAGCATCTAGAGGCTACGAATACGCCGGATTTCTCCATTTTCTTAATTCTATTGTTTTTATTACATTAAATGACAATCTATGATTTTTTTATATAATTTTCAGTTTGTAGTTTATTTTTATTCCAATAAAATCTGATGCATTTAAATACTAGTCTTACAATACACGACTTAAGCCCATAGATTTCACTGGTATGAGTACTTCTCAGAGTACAACTCACACTTCCCAACACTAATTATTTTCAAAATGGACGACGATGGTAGTGCGCTCCGTGTTGGAGCAAAGTATAAATCTTTTACAGATTTAGAGTGTGCCCTAAGAAAATTCCAGCAGAATAACTACGTCCAACTTTATCAGCGTATCTCAAGGAAGCTTGGTACGGGGTCCAAATATAAAAACATGGAAGTTGCAGAACTTAAACATTTAATCACATAACAGGAGTGAGTTTTAATTGGTGGGGGATGCATGGGAAGAGGGGAGCTGCTGTATGTGCACATTCTACAGGTAGAAAACAAACGTGTCTTTGAAAACCATAAAAAAAAAATCAATTAATTGTAAAACCATTTCAATTATATGTTATTTCTTCTTTACAGAATAGACCTTCCATGGGGCAAGGATGTTGTTAATCCTAATCAAATTATTGGATGAAATAGAACTTCCACTTAAACCAGGAATATATGGGGGGTTTTTGTTTGAAAAATATATACTGTTGAGTCAGTTGTAATTTTTGTTTTTTCTAATAAAACAAAAATATTCTTGGTGAGCAGATTTTATTTTAATTTTTAATTTTACTTGGTATTGATTTAGCTGCTTTACAAAATCCTAAAATAAATCTTCCTTTTGAAAATCAAAAAAATGATCTAGAAGTACTGAATCCACCAAGCTTGTTCTTCAAAACAGTTCATAAAATAGGACTGGTATGTCCTGATATATGACCAGGACTTTCAATATTTTTCAAGTGTACCATGCAGTATTTCACTATATTTACAGGTAGTACTTTTTCTTAAAAGAGAGAGCTGGAGGCGTTAAGGTGCAAAATTGGCCCCACATTATATTAAAAAATAATGCTCGACATAGAATAAAAACAATTTACTAATTTAATTGATAGATAAACAAATTTTCAAAAAATGTAACTTTCCGTGAATTGGGTGCGTTATGACGTCATAATGACATCATAATTAGACGGATAATGCTAAAAATGGACGACAAACGACATATTTAATGTACATTTTAGCTATTTTATATACCTCCACAGTCTTCCACCAACACCAAATTGAGCAGCTGTTTTGAGTATAGAGGGTTAATGATTATATCAAAATATTTTGTTGGTGGAGGATTGTGGAGGTTGTTAAATATTAATTTATTTATAACCGCAGCCAGACCCTTAAAATCAATATTTTCACTCTTCTGATTGTATATATGAGACCATTATATACACAATCTGTGCATTTCATGATTCATTTCAAGTAATGAAATTCATCAGTAAATAACTTATGTTTCTGTAAATAATTGTATTTATTTTAAATACAGTTTGTGTACATTGAAACCAAGAGAAAAACTCAGTGCATGTAATCCGGCGTCAATGCCATAAAAAGAACTGGGGACTATAAGTGCCATATATGGCCCCATATTTAATGAATCATTATCTTAGAAAATACTTGATTAATATTTGATGTATTATAGACGAGATCATACTTTTGATGTTAAAACTTGTTTCCAACAAACTCGATACGTATTTGACGTCATTGTGACGTCATGAGCGTTATTTGTTTTCTGTATTTCGTGGAATTTTGCCCGCGATATTTGAACGGTTTTCGAAGAAATTAAGCACCAGTCGTGCACCAGAAAAATATTTTACCAGATTATTAAAATAAATAAAACACAAATACTGTTAAAGTATTTTTTTGGTTTCACGAGGTGTTAGATTTCTTGAAAAACGACGGAAAAATGTTCAAATATTCCAAGCGCTTAGATGACGTTTTGATATTTGAGAAGCAATCTTTGCCGTAAAAAAACGATGGTATGTCGGCACGTAACAGTTATATACAAATGTAAGATAAAAATAAAATAAACACCACTTCATCCAAAATAGTTTTTTTTTCATAAGCCCCCAATGATTGATTATATATTTTCTTCCGGGATACTGAAATAGTTATTACTACAGGGATACGGAGGTAGCCGTTTAATGGTCTATCGATGCTACTTCTAAAATGAAGTAAAATAGTTTGATCCAAAAGGAGTAGATATGGGCACAATCCAACAGATAGCTCTCACATTATGACCCAAAGGTGTTTTATGTTATGCACTACATACACAAACGTTTGATCCATCATTTGTCCATTGGAGGTTAGGTGTTTAACACCACTTTCAAAAATATTTCATTTACTACTTTTGTGGCGGAAATTGGAGTACCCAGAGAAATCCATAAACCTGTCGCAAGTCACTGACAAACTTTATCACATAATGTATTATCGAGTACACCTAGCCATGAATGGGGTTCAAACTCTCAACTTAAGTGGTGATAAGCAATGATTGCAAAAGTAGTTGTAAATTCAACTACCATACGACCACGACGGCTCAAGTTCAGTTAAGATGAAAGGTAATTGTTTTATTGATATTGATGGAATTTATGATTATCACTGTTTATAAAATTTCTTTTCATATCATTCAATGAAAAGAATTGGTTTGCTGAAAGTATGTTTTTTGTTGGGGTTCATTGGATGGAATTTGTATCTCATGTGAAGTTCCGTCGATTGCAGACTCAACGTTAGGCATATCAGAACAATACCTTTTCTTTTGCCATCAGACTGGGATGGTTGGCCACTGAATTCACATAACATTTTCATAAATTATATAAAGTTTCCCCTTTTGCGCCCAAATCAAACTTTTAACTTCTATCAGTTCCATTCTCTTAAATCAACCTCCAATGGACAAATGATGGATCACAAGTTTGTGTATGTAGTGCATTGAAAATGCGTTCTGTCACGTGCATAAGTTATTGTTTGCATGATTGACAGACACTATTCATCATATTGTTTTCTAGCTTCTGAACTGTCGATCGAGAAAAAAAAAATATTCTAGACAGGCAGCAAATAGCCAGTCAATGGAGTTTGCAATTAATATTTCGCATGCACAATAGCGACCCCACACCACAAGGTGTGGAAAATAGAAATATTCTTCTGTGGTTTAAATGCGTATTAACTGCATTACATGTAAACTGTATGATTCTGTTTGATAAAGTCCTTTAACTAGAACAGGAACAAAATGTTCACTTGAGTGAAATAGTATTGTAATAAAAGATCGTGAACGTGATGTACAAGTATTAAAGAATGTCCAGGTATACTTTAAATGAGGTTGAAACAAGTCACCATTTGATATTAATTCGGTTGTATTTCATTTTGACGATTCTAATTACGAAAGACGATCACAACCATATTGTTTTTGATTGGATTAAAATTATAGCTGTATAATAATGTATAATATCCTATTATTATTAGAATCCTAACATGACTGCGAATTTGACATCAATAAAATAACAAATGGCTTTCACTAGGAAAACGCCGACTTTATGTGAAAGGGACACCAGACAGCTATGAGGAACGAATTTAATACATCCCTTAGCGCGGGATGTAAAGGACACACACCTTACACGTAAAAGACAACTTTCAGCAGATTTTGATAGCAACAGTTAATTAGGAGTGTTGTTGTTGGTTCGTCACAAAGCAAAATAATATCTACCATCTCCTCTTTTTCTAGTGACAATCAAAACAATCATACATAGACTCATGGCAGCGACACACATTTTACCTACACGATTAATCATATGGTTGTAAACTTGTTCTCATCATAAATAGATATGAAATACTTGATTGTAAAACAATTATCTATCGACAACCACTTTCTATGGGATATCTGATTCCAAGGTTTGTTATCAGTTTATCAAAAAAACAAACATAATTCTCACAGGGTCCTTGCTAAAATCGTTACACATTAAACATTTTGCTTCACACCATTTCCCAAAATATTTCCATATTATAAAAAAAAACGGTTTTTAAATATTGGACATTTTTTTTTATAGATTTGTGATGGTTGTCTGTAAAAATGTACTGGCATATATCATCGCATTGGTTGTCGTGAAGAATAAAGTACGGTTAAAAAAGTGTTTAAAAAATATGACAAAGTTCTATTGTCTAAATAAATCTATCTATTACTTCTTTAAGATTAATACCAAAATTTCGACCAGTTTTCGACCGATCAATGTTAATAAGTTTCTAAATTGATGCCCCAGGGACAGATCCAGGGGGCGTACCCCCCCCCCCCCCCCCCCCCCCCCCCCATAAAATTGGAAAAAATATAATTTGTTGGCGGTAAATCGTGATTTTTCACACGATATACCCCAAAATTTTCGCGCCTCCCTCCGCTCGGCGCAATTTTCTTTAAGTCCGTCCCCCCTAACTTGAAATCCTGGATCCGCCCCTGGTATTAACCTCAATATGTACATTATCAATGTCATAGCAGACGATGAATCCAAAATTGGTCTGTATGAGATTTAAGGTGACGAAAAAATGAATTACGAAAAACTACAATTTGAACGTGAAATAATAGATGTGTATGTAGTTCTTATATTTAATATGTGACATTTTTAGATCAGATTTCATGAGATCATTCATGCAATTTCAGCATCATAATATAACCTCTGACAAATTAAGCGATCAAAATAATGAGAAATTTTATCACGTGAAACAAACCGCCAAAAACAGGAGACCGTCGAAAATGGGTGACGTTGTGACATTACTATTCGTTCACTTTAATTTCATAATACAGTTTCGGAACATATTTTTATTCCTGAAATCATCCATATTGCATATTATGTCAAATTTATGCTGTGTTTATTGAGTTTTATTATGCTTTGTTTTTGTTTTTGTTTTTTTAATGATATGCATTATAATACAATGATACGTATGTTCTGTATGATGAAAAAAATGACGTTCATTGCTTTTCATTACCTGAATTTGTCGATCCGTTGTGAGGAATTAGATACACATATAAAGTAACTGTATTTATTTCTGAAAAGCACATATTGTGAATACATTTTGGAGAAAATTTTATCGACATCTGAGGTGGGGCCGATTTTGGCCCTTATAGCTCCCAGTCCTTTGAACATTTTTCATGAATATCTTATATTTTATGCAACATTCTTTGAAATTAGGAGTTACCAATTACCATTTTAAGTGGGTAAAAGTACCTGGTACCATCCCTTACTGAAAGACCTGTATGTCCCTACCTAAACAGCAGGAACACGATCAATGACCACTGGTCAAAACTTACTCTATATTATCATCATGAGAAATTGGAGGGCATTTGTTTTTTTGTGAATCATGTAAATGTAGTAAGATTGATTGATTATTGCTTAACCTCAAATAAGCAATATATCAGCCATATCATGGCGAGTTCAAGATACATTTCGATGAGATGATGATGTCCGCTTTGTACTACACCAACATGTTTAGTTGGATATTGCAGTGCTAGCTATAGCTCACTGAAAGAACAGTCCGCAGATAGACATGTTGTTCCACTTGGACACATTATCCTGATTCCGAGCCAACCAGTCTTTCCTCATACTCGTTAATGTTGCATGTTTAGTGGAGAGGCAGCAAATACTAATTTAATCGTCTTTGGTTTGAGCCAAATGAGGCTCTAAACCCATGATTATGGATCTACCACACTCGAAACCAGCACGCTTAATTATTACACCACAAATGCAGTTCTGTAGTATGGCTGGTTGGTTGGTTTGACGGTGTTTAATGCCACTTTCAACAATATTTCAGTTATATCGTGGCTGTCAGTTTTATTGGTGGAGGAAACTGGAGGACCCGGAGAAAACCACTGACCTGTCGCAAGTCACTGACAAACTTTATCACATAATGTTGTACACCTCGCCCCGATCGAGATTCGAACTCGCAACATCAGTGGTGATAGGCACTGATTACATAAGTAGTTGTAATACGATCACGGCCATGACGGCCATTAGTATGACTGGGAAAGTCAGTTACAAATAAAGATGTCTAAACAAAGTTTAAATGTTCTTTATTGTTTAAAATAAAATCAAAGTAAAAGAAAACAAAGTACAAATAAATATGTACTCCTAAAAAATTATAAAGTAAATATGTTCGTACCCTTTATCTTTCACACTCACTTTGTGACAAAAATATGTAAATCTGAGCAAATTACTTTGATATCAGAATTTTTATTTTCGACAAAATAGTCAACTAATTCTGGGTCAAAATATTTCAAGCCCTCTCAAAAACTAATGGTCGCCCCATCATGTAGTGAGATTTGAGCAATGCCTTTAATTGTAAAATATGGTATTGATATTGAAGCAAAATATGATTCATTTCACCCTAATAGAATTCAAATTAAGTTTGCAAAATATATTTTAGGAGTTCATAAATCAGTCACTAATATTGCTGTTCTAGGTGAGCTTGGATTATATCCCTTGTCAATTCACTCATTGGAATCTTGTATTAACTACTGGTTATATCTTGTGAATACACAGGAAAATTCTTTGGTTTTTCATTCATATAAAGAAAATATACTTCTTAAAGACGGCTTATTTAATAAAGTTAAAAAATTCTTAACTGATATTGGATTCAGACATATTTGGGATAATCAGGGCACATTATCTAGGGTTGCTCTTTTGAAATTTATACAAAATAAACTGGAAGAGAGATGTAAACATTTCTGGAATAATTTATTATCTCAAAATAATGATAATAATTGGGGGAGAAATAAGTTGACAACATATCGCAAACTTAAGGCCAACTTTGAGGCAGAGATATATTTATATACAGATGTGGATAAATGCAGTATCTCATCATTTGTTAGAGAGCGTATTAGTAACTGTAATCTTGATATTGAAAGAGGTCGATATAGCAAAGTACCAGTAGAACAGAGAATATGCAGATTATATAGCTCTGAGGTCGAGGATGAGTTTCATTTTATCATGCATTGCCCTAAACTAAGTGCATATAGGGTTGATCTTTTTGAAAGTTTATCATTAGTTATACCCTCTTTTCCAGATGTCTGAGATTGAAAAATTTAAATAGATTTTGAGTAGTAATGATTTAGACATTTGTAAGATTTGTATTTTGGGTGTGAAAAAGATGTATGATTTGAACCAAACATTAAAACAAAGTTTGTAGTACTCTCCTAATCTAGTTTAATGTGAAAAGAGAGATAACTCTGTTCAATGAAAAGAGAGATAACTCTGTTCAACCTTCCTCAGCTGAGATATACTTCAATTAATTGTTCTTTTTGTATTGTTATTTTACATTGTACATTGTTGTATTGACATTGAAGATAGAGCATTGATTGGTCTTTATTTCAATAACATTATCTTATCTTATCTTATCTTATCTGTTTTGACACTTCATGCTATGAGAAACTCGAAAAAGTCTAAATGGTAAAAAACCTCAGAAAACGATTTTCAGACATTGCAACATACATGCATATGCACATTCAATAACCCCCTAGCCCCTTCAAAAACCTTTCCACCCACATCGTTTTTTATCCCCCCCCCCCCCTTTAGGCATCAACTTCCTGTTAGGCAGGGTGTACTATGGAAACATTTCTTCTAGTTATTCAATTTTAGGAGGCATGCCATTCGCCTCTCATGCCTCTCTTTTAAGACAGCCAAATGTTGGATATAGACTTCGCCCTTAAACAGGTTGTGCCTGTCTCATATTATGGCCTAGCAACACCCGGGAATATGGGTTTTTTATACCCGGGGTTCTAACCAATCAAAAGTTGTTATGATTTTCAAACCGGGGATAATAGACGTTCTGCAACGTTAAATTTTCTTGACGGTAAAGATAAAAATTCATAGGACACACATTTCAGAGTAAATAAAGGAAATATTTTACATAAAAAATATATAAATCTTTAAGCATATCATTATTTAATGTTTACTGCAATGATTAAACCTTTAAAACATAACGAAACACCATTTTTGAAGTTTTAATTCTTTTTTTCTATGACCATCCCTGCTATGGGACATTACCGTCACGTGTATTATTCTATATGTGACGGTAAAAAAAAGAGTAAATCCATTATTTGGCGTACCCCCTTTTTTTCTTTTCTTTTTATAAATCTTTTAATGAAATAAATACAATTTAACATGAACAAAAGACATATAAACTTTTATTGTAATTTAAGCTTGTTGTTTTTCTGTAATATTAATGGGACACAACTGCAGTATTTACCATCACTATTGTAAAAGTTGTCAGAGAATGATCCCTTTAAAGACAGGCGTAAATAATTGACCAAAAACGAAAATAATAAATTGAGGACATATCGTCTATCTAAAAATATTTTTTTATCTTTGAACCATATTCAGGTGGTTGTCTTTCAGTTTGTCCTGTTCTTTTGGCCATTGTATTAAATGTATAAGTTTGGTTCCAAGTGTAACTGGCCAGTAAAATAAAATCCCACAATAATGCACTCACAGATATGTGTTATTGTACTTTTCTCACTGATTTTGTTCTCTACTATTTTATCTGCAATAGTCATTTTTAAAACAAAATTACCTTCTTTATCCCCACATACAAACAAGGTGATATATATCTTAGATAATATTGCATACAAGTACAACATGCATAAAGATCTTAGAACAACAGGTATGTTGAACAAAGCTGTGTTTAACTCGTAATATTTAATGCTAGAAAGAAAACATGCATGTGAAATTCTGTCTCTTAACTGTTTTGATTCTATTTTGTTCTTCAGCTGCAGGTAAGGTTTAAGATTGTTACCATTCATATTGCCGCTGAGAGTTTGAAAAAACACATTCCCCACACAGGCGCTCGTGGCACGGAATTAAATCATCGGGTGTTCGATAAAGCTTATTGATGTCTGATGTCTTTGAAGTCAGTAATGTCTTTCATCGCAACGACGTCGGTAAACTTCAAACGGTAACCGTAGACATTAAACGAATTCATTCAGCGGATATCGCTTCTATCGGAA
This sequence comes from Bathymodiolus brooksi, assembly GCA_963680875.1. NCBI lineage: Eukaryota > Metazoa > Mollusca > Bivalvia > Mytilida > Modiolidae > Bathymodiolus > Bathymodiolus brooksi. The sequence goes on along the minus strand of OY804588.1, from coordinate 85,380,739 downwards.
TAGAGATTTATATTTTATATTTTTTAAATAAAAAAAACCCCGTCAATTTCGGTATGAGGCAGCCTCATTTGCCTCAATGTAGTTACGGCCATGCATACAGACAAATTACCTATTACATGTATGTCTAACCTATTTGGATGGAAGCGAATCACATGGGCTTGCTCCCGCCACTAATTTTGATTACTATCATTAAGCAACCAACTGAACACAATTGTTTACCCTCATTGTACAACACACACATAAAGTCACGATATTTCCGTGTGTTGTATATTGATATTACATTTTTTCAGTGGGTTGTTCAGTATATATAGTAAATAAAATTTGTGACCCGGAACTGAAAAGCCCCTGTGTCGGTAATCTCGTTGAGATTAGGATTCAGAAGAAATTTTTTGTCTGTATCTTCATCCTAGGATCTTCGGAATCCTAATCTCAACGAGATTACTGTGTCGGTAGAAAATCCTTATGCATGAACGACCAATAACTGTATTAAGAGTGAGTGATTGTTGTTTAACTCCTAATGCACAATTTTTTCAGCTACAGTGAAACCCGAATTATCAGTTATTCTATATAACCAAACATTAAATAATGTTCCAATGTAGGAAATCTTTGTTAACTTTACCTGCATAAATCGACCACCTGTCTATTCTAAACATAAAAACTGGTTCAAGGAGGTTCAGCACAACAGGTTTTACTGCATATCACGGCGAGAACCTGTCATATTGCGAGCAGATAAATAAGACAATGTTCACTTTGGTACAAGACCAACAGGTTTAGTTGGTTTTCTATATTGCCAACTCATTGGAAACAGACCACATGTAAGACATGTTGCTTCACTCAAACACATTGTCCTGATTCCAAACCAACCAGTCTTTGCTCTTACCCCACAATGCAGCGTGCTTAACGGAGAAGCAACAAATACCAATTGTAGTCTTCGTTTGGTGTGCTTCGTTTATATCGTGCACGTGGCGATTAATTTTATTTATTGATTGATTGACGTTTAATGTCACGCGAGCAATATTTAAGCTATATTTTTTACAAACAATAAATCATGTATATGTACACGAGGTGGCACTGTGAATATGTCTGTGGACGGACGGACGTTTTTATTCGCTTTTTTCGTTTTAATGAAGAGTTGTGTATTTGATTTGGAACGCACAATTCAGCGCGGTCACTTTCTATAAAAATATTTCTATATCCTCGATTGTTGACGATGACTCAGTAAAGTTTTAGGCGAGGCTATGTTTTTATTTTTGCTTTGAAATTTTTGTCGACAAACTTTATAGGAAAAATATTTTGAAAAGACACACAAAATAAATAATTTCAACAAGAAATTTTTGGTAAATTTCAAATAAAATGATTTGTCACGTCAAAAAACGTTTTTTTTTTGTTTCGTGAGGACAAAAAAAAGATATGTTGAGCTCGGGGCATAATTCCCCCTAAATGTTCAATGGTCGGTCACTTACAAAAAAATGTAGTTCTGCATGCCATGTCGTTGTTAATTGAATTAAATAAAGAAAATCATAAATTTATGTTTTAGGAACATGTCCACCAGGATTTTTCCATCATGAGGAATCTTGTTATGCTCTACTTCCAAATCCTGCAAACTGGTCCGATGCAATGGTACGTACGAAGATCAACACTAAATCTGTTTCTTTAAACATATCTTGCAAGGTACTACAGGGTACTACAATACAAATGGCAAGGTTCAATTTTTACAATAGAATAGTGTTTTATGGATCACCAATTAACAAATAATAGATCAAGTTAACTATGTTATAGGTATTCTTTTTTAATTGTTTGAAAACCTGTAAACATTATTTATTCACTCAACGAGAAGCGTTGCAAGATCCAGAATACATATACATGTATATCTATCTTTAAAAAGATTTGGTTTGGTTTATGGTGTTTAACGCCACTTTCAACAATATTTCAGTTATATCGTGTCGGTCAGTTTTATTGGTGGAGGAAACTGGAGTACCCGGAGAAAACCACCGACCTGTCGTAAGTCACTGACAAACTACATCACAAAATGTTGTATCGAGTACCTCTCGCCATGAACGAGGTTCGAACTTACAACTTTAGTGGCCGATAAGCACCGATTGCATAGGTATATATCCAACTACCATATACGATCACGACCACGACGGCTCTAAAAGGAAACGGATGTGCTCACAATTTAAAAGGATATATATAAGTTGAACGGGCTGTGAGGAATAAAACATATTTGTGTGTTATTACTTCCAGGGACGGGTCACAATTAAACGTTGGTTAATGTCGACAATGAATAGCTAGATAGTCGGTTCGTACCTTTCCGTTAAGAGGAAAATAATGAGAAAATACTAAATACATATTTATTTCGGAAAAAAAAACCCGAAACGACGGTTCACATATGAAACGACCCATTCTTTATAAGTCCAGAATGTCTGAACGTGATCAGCCGTGGGATCTTGACCATGCTTGCACACTCGCGAGATATACATGTATGTTTTTACCATTATATCTCTGATATTGAATGCATTAAAAATGTTGACAAGATTAAAATAATAAAAAGGTAGTTATTTGTTTTGACAATAAAGCAAGAGATACATTTACTTGACATATGCTTGGATATTTTGTAAGAAAGGTTTGAAGATGAAAAAAACTATATTCCAGCATCTTTGTGAAATATTTGGAGCTAGTCTTGCGGTTGTTGAGAATGAACATGAAGACTTATTTCTGAAAGGACTGCTTGGGAGACGTATAGGTAATGTTACTTAAGTATAAAATTAAAATGTAAAAAAGTTAACGGACAGACAGAAACAAAGTGATGGCCGTTGGCTTTGATGAGTTAAAATCTATCAAACTTAATTGCAAACAAGCCTAATTGCACTTATGTTAAAAAATAAACTTTTACTTAACTGCATTTTTTTTTTTGCAATTTAACATAATGAACGTACAATATTACTGCAATATATTTTGAAGGGATTGGAAATCTTTTAAAAATCACTTGTGCGAATGTTGAAATATTTTTAGCCCGAATATGTTTTACTTTTTGAAGGTTTGTCCACTCGAGAGGTGTGGTTAGGTGGGACAGATATGCTGAATGAGGGAGAATGGTTGTGGGCGAAAACGTTCCAACCGATCACATATACTAGGTGGGCACCTAATGAACCAAATAATGGGGCAGATACAAAAGATCAACATTGTCTGGGTATGGAAAAAGATAATGATTTTAAGTGGGATGACAATACCTGCAGTCGACTGGCAGCACCATTATGTGAAAGACCGTACGTACAGTAGCTTAATCAAGAGGGGAGGTTGAATTGGGATCCCATAACAACGCCACATTTGTGTGCCTCTCCCAAACCAGGACATGGATTTCCAACTTGATATATGTCATGGTCTTTATTTTGTATTCGTGAGGGGTGATTGTTCCCTTTCTTGACCATCACTGTGATTGTTTGTTTTGTTGATATTGGTGGAATTGTTGACCATCAATGTTTAATATTTCTTTTCATGATAAAAGTGTGAATAAATCTACATATAAAGTTAACTGTAAAATTCAAAATCATCTTGATGTGAAAAACGTTTATGGGAATGGTCATTTAAGTGTTAAAGGTGGCTATGGATTTTCATATAAAAAAAAATTCTCTAACCAAATTTTGTAGAAAAAAAATCTGATCCTGCATTTTTCAACAAAAGCTAGATAACATTCTTCTCTTTTTTGAGTTTGTTTATTTTTTGTAAAATGATGTGCAATCTTTGATACATTATACTAAGTTGTCTGAGAAAACAATAGTAACTTCATGTATCCCCTACAGGTAGAATTAATATTTGTTTGAAAATCATTAAAAAAAATAACTAAAGAAATTAAATTACATAACAGGGGTGGCAGATGTCTTGGAAGAGGGGGGCTGCTGTATATGCACATCCTACTAGTTGAATATAAATTTCTTTTTGGAAACCATAAAAAAAAAATCAATTAATTTTAAAACCATTTCAATTATATGTTATTTTTTCTTTACAGAATAGATCTTCCATGGGGCAAGGATGTTGTTAATCCTAATCAAATTATTGGATGAAATTGAACTTCAGCTTAAACCAGGAATATATGGGGGGTTTTTTGTTTGAAAAATATATACTGTCGAGTCAGTTGTAATTTTTGTTTTTTCTAATAAAACAAAAATATTCTTAGTGAGCAGATTTTATTTTAATTTTTAATTTTACTTGGTATTGATTTAGCTGCTTTACAAAATCCTAAAATAAATCTTCCTTTTGAAAATCAAACATATGATCTAGAAGTACTGAATCCACTAAGCTTGTTCTTCAAAACAGTTCATAAAATAGGACTGGTATGTCCTGATATATGACCAGGACTTTCAATATTTTTCAAGTGTACCATGCAGTATTTCACTATATTTACAGGTAGTACTTTTTCTTAAAATTTAAACATTTTTCATGTATATCTTATATTTTATGCAACATTCTTTGAAATTAGGAGTTACCAATTACCATTTTAAGTGGGTAAAAGTACCTGGTACCACCCCTTACTGAAAGACCTGTATGTCCCTACCTAAAGAGCAGGAACACGATCATTGACCACTGGTCAAAACTTACTCTATATTATCATCATAAGAAATTGCAGGGCATTTGTTTTTTTGTGAATCATGTAAATGTAGTAAGACTGATTGATTATTGCTTAACCTCAAATAAGCAATATGTCAGCCATATCATGGCGAGTTCAAGTTACATTTCGATGAGATGATGATGTCCGCTTTGTACTACACCAACATGTTTAGTTGGATATTGCAGTGCTAGCTATAGGTCACTGAATGAAACAGTCCGCAGATAGACATGTTGTTCCAATTGGACACATTATCCTGATTCCGAGCCAACCAGTCTTTCCTCATACTCATTAATGTTGTATGTTTAGCAGAGAGGCAGCAAATACTAATTTAATCGTCTTTGGTTTGAGCCAAATGAGGCTCTAAACCCATGATTATGGATCTACCACACTTGAGTCCAGCACGCTTAATCATTACACCACAAATGCAGTTCTGTAGTATGACTGGTTGGTTGGTTTGATGGTGTTTAATGCCACTTTCAACAATATTTCAGTCATATCGTGGCTGTCAGTTTTATTGGTGGAGGAAACTGGAGGACCCAGAGAAAACCACTGACCTGTCGCAAGTCACTGACAAACTTTATCACATAATGTTGTACACCTCGCCCCGATCGAGATTCAAACTCGCAACATCAGTGGTGATAGGCACTGATTACATAGGTAGTTGTAATACGATCACGGCCATGACGGCCATTAGTATGACTGGGAAAGTCAGTTACAAATAAAGATGTCTAAACAAAGTTTAAATGTTCTTTATTGTTTAAAAAAAAATCAAAGGTAAAGAAAACAAAGTACAAATAAATATGTACTCCTAAAAAATAATAAAGTAAATATGTTAAAATCAACAACTATTGTCAAACCTGCCCTTGTGGTCACCTCTCTTAAGCAGTTACCTGTGTTAAAAGGTCACCTAGGCACCATAGTGATCGTATGGTAGTTGGATTTATAACTACCTATGTAATACCGAGGCACCGCTGTGGCCGTGATCGTATGGTAGTTGGATTTATAACTACCTATGCAATCAGTGCCTATCATCACTAATGTTGCAAGTTCAAATCCCGCTCAGGGGAGGTGTACTCGATGCATCATTATGTGATAAAGTTTGTCAGTGACTTGCGACAGGTCAGTGGTTTTCTCCGGGTACTCCGGTTTCCACCACCAATAAAACTGACTGCCACGATATAACTAAAATAACCCTAACCCTAAAAGGACACCATTTTCTTGTCCTGCCATGAACAATTTCATATTAATTGAGGGTTAGGGTGTTTAATGCCACTTTCAACAATATTTCAGCTATATATTGTTGCATTCAGTTTTATTCGTGGAGAAAACCACATGATTTGTCACAAGTCACTGACAAATTTTCTCACATAATGTTGTACCGAGTACACCTCACCATGAGCACGATTCGAACTGATAGTGGTGATAAGTACTGATTGCATAGGTAGTTGTTAATCCAACTACCATACGATCATGATCACCCCTTCATATTAATTGAACCTCTTTTAATGTCACCTGTCTTAAAATCCCACTTTTTCTTTGTCCCAAAGGTGACCTTTTAATACAGTTTTGACTGTATTATTATAACATGATATATCACAGACAACATAGAAAATAAAAAATAAAATTGACTGATGATCAATATATAATTAGAATTAACATGTAGAAATTAACATAATTATTGCCTGCAAAGATTAAAATTTCTGTGGTTCTTGAAATTCATTATTATCAAAACTATTGTGTACACTCGAACTGCCTTATGCGACTAAAACAGCATTATTAAGATTGATAAAAAATATTATATGAAATTTAACACTGATAAAGGATGAATAAGTTAATCAAAATTTGGAATCGATTTGAAAAATAGCAAACTTTCTATTTTTAGCACATGCAGCCATCTTGGATAGGGGCTTAAGCAATTAAAATCAGCCTAATTTGCATATTTTGGGGTTAAAAAATTGACAAATGCAAAATGTTTGGCAAAACCTCTAACATATGTCATACTATTGATTAAAATCTAACTACTTTTCAAATTTAAGCTCACTTGGTTGAGAGAAAAAAATGTGGCTTAACTGGCTCCAGTAAATGTGTGTTGCCCCATATGTTCTATTTATAGTAATGACAGCCATGTTGGACAGTTCTGATTTTGAAAGTGGTGACCCTAAAGATGATTCAGTCCTAACTTGATCCAGTAGCTTCAGAGAAGAAGATTAAAATGTAAAATTTAATAGAAGGATGACAGTCGCCAAGTGATCGCAATAGGTAACATGACATTTTGGGTCAGGTGAGCTAAAAATGACCTCGCTTAATTTTCTTCTTTCATCAGTTTTAATAGAAGTAAAGAATAGTATATATTTATTTATTCCATTTGGGTCAGATAACTCTCTTCAAAACTGAACATTGGTTGATTGATTCATTGATTGATTTATTGTGTTTTAACGCCACTTTCAGCAATATTTCAGCTATATTATGGCGACCAGTTTTAGTGGTGGAGGAAGCCGGAGTACCCTGAGAGAACTACCGACCATGGGCGAGCAACGGGTAAACTTTATCACTTGCGGCTGCGAGTCAAGTGCACCCTTTTTTGTAATCAACAAAGGCTGGCGCGAACCTACGCCGTATTGGTGATAGGCTGAACATTGGAATAGTTCCTTCTAGAGCAAAATTAAAAATTAAAACTTTTATTACAAGGTGCAATACTGTTTCTTGATATGGCAATGAGCATAGAGAAAATTGATGTCCAACGCCCTATGTAATGTTTTTGTTATGTTTGTGTACAGTGAGTTAAGACGAGAGGTGATTGTTCATTTTGTTGATTTTTTAAGACTTTCTTTTCATAATAAGTAGGTCAATATGTCATTATATGGTACCGTAAAAAGCCTGGTATTAGCCGCATAAATTTACCCTTAAAGGCATTTTCGGGGATGGGGGTGCAGATTATTTACTAGATAGGTTCTAGAAATTTTTTCCAAGATGTCCGATGTGACAATACAAATATTTCAGAAGATATTGACTTGGAAGTTCGAGTGCATATCCAATTTATTGTTTCGAAAGGGGGTGCAGATTATCCACCAATGCGGTAAATAGAAGATTGTTTACGGTATGTAAAATATCGGTATCAAAATACATTACACTACAAACTATTGCTTGTTTTCAGCAGATATATTGTGTTTTAAACACTGTTAGTGATAAATCAATAAAATAGAACTATAATTATGAAAACTAGAAACAGTGCTTTAACTGCAGCAGTTCTTTTCACAAAAATTATTACGATAAATATTTATTGTAAGTGTAAAATTAAGATCATGAAGAGTTTCACCAAAAAAATGCTAAATTTGTCGGAACAGCCTACTCGTATGTGTAAAATATTTATCATAATATTAAAATGACTTACAATAACCATTGTGAAAATAACATAAGAATTATCGTAAGATAATCGTATGAATTTTTTTTACAAATTTTTGTGAAATTGGCTGCAGGTATTTCAAAGGCAATACACAAGAATCTGTATATTGTTAAGGACAATGGAATGTAAAATTTAGAATTGGTATTAATTCAGCAGTAAACTCTAGACTTTCTGCTAATTCCATATTAAAAAAGAATTCCTCTACTGTCCTGGCTATTCTATTTTCATTGGACAAAATCCCACCAACAGCTCCAAATTCTTCTGAATTATTTTCTTCATCCCCAGTCATGTCCCTTTTCTTATGTTCAATATCATCAGTTGCTTCCCTATGTTCTTCTGAGTCCCTTCTGTTATTTTCACCATCATCAGTTGCCTCCCTTTGTTCCTCTGTTGACTTCCCAATAGCTTCAGAAAATCCTTTTCCATTTGCACATGGAAGTTTCATGGAATGAGATACTTTTGTTAAATTTGTTACTGTTTTCGGCTGTTGAGCTGATTTGGTTTTCACGTTTGAAATTTTATTTACTTTCCGGACAGGAGGAACATAGTTTCGTCTAGCTTCTGTTCGAGCCTAAAAAATATCAAAACAATAACAGAGCATGTATCTATTTTCAACACTACTTAATATATAGATAATTTTTAAAAATATTTAAGGAATAGTAAAATTTTTGAATAGGTTATTTGATATAACCTGGTTTGGGGCAATTTACTCTTAATAAACTGCGAAGCGGTTTATGAAAAGTGTAAACTTTTCCATCCAGGTTATACAAGTACAAATTTAAAAAAAAAAAATTCAAATATTCCTTATCATTTAATTTTTACAACAAAATTTAATGATTCTTCGATATAATCAAGATTATTTCATGGGACTATTTGAATTTGTCTGTGGCCAATGATTACATTTGAGACGTCACAATACCAACCCAGATTATCATGTATAACCAATGTTGCTCCAGGCAGATCAGCAAATGCAATCAGATTGCAGTATTGACATCAAATTAAAATATAAAGAAGTACTTTGGTAACTGAAATATTATGTTGTTTCAGTGAAAATTAGTTACATTGTATAATAAGAGTGAACCAGAGGCTCTCAAGAGCCTGTATCGTTCACCTGGTAATAAAAAAAACCAATTGGTCCTATGTAAAAACTATGTCCTGCGTCATCTTGGAATTACGATCAACATAAAAAACACAAAGTTTGTAAAGGACCTTCCAATGATTGATGCACAGTTTAGGTTCAATCAGTGCAATAGCTTCAGAGAAGAATATATTTCTGTATTTTCCCCATATGGTTCTGTGTTAATACTATGACCTGTGGTGGCAGCCATCTTGGATTTCCGATCGGCATAAAAAACAGGACCTTCCAATGATCATTCCTGGGCAGTTTGGTTTCAACTGTCCAAGTGGTTTCAGAGAAGAAGCATTTTGAAACATTTTTCCCATAGGGTCCAATGTTAAACTAAGTCCTGCCTTAGCCGCCATTTTGAATTTCATATCAGAATAAAAAACGTAAATTTTGTAGAGGACCATTCAATGAACATTCATGTACAGTTTGGCTTTAATCATATTTGTAGTTTCTGAGAAGAAGGCATTTGAACATTTTCCCATAGGGTCCAATGTTAATCTATGTCCTGCGGTGGTGGCCATCTTGGATTTCCGATCGGCATAAAAAACACACACCTTGTAGAGGACCTTCCAATGATCATTCCTGGGCAGTTTGGTTTCAATTATCCAAGTGGTTTCAGAGAAGAAGCGTTTTGAAACATTTTTTCCATAGGGTCCAATGTTAAACTAAGTCCTGCCGTAGCCGCCATTTTAAATTTCATCTCGGAACAAAAAACGTAAAGTTTGTAGAGGACCATCCAATGTACACACATATGGACAGTTTGGCTTTAATCATATTTGTAGTTTCTGAGAAGAAGGCATTTGAACATTTTCCCATAGGGTCCAATGTTAATCTATGTCCTGCGGTGGTGGCCATCTTGAATTTTCGATCGGCATAAAAAAACAGAAACTTTGTAGAGGACCTTCCAATGATCATTCCTGGGCAGTTTGGATTCAATTGTCCAAGTGGTTTCAGAGAAGAAGCGTTTTGAAACATTTTTCCCATAGGGTCCAATGTTAAACTAAGTCCTGCCGTAGCCGCCATTTTGAATTTCATATCGGAACAAAAAACCTAACGTTTGTAGAGGACCATCCAATGAACATTCATGTACAGTTTGGCTTTAATAATATTTGTAGTTTCTGAGAAGAAGGCATTTGAACATTTTCCCATAGGGTCCAATGTTAATCTATGTATTGTGGTGGCGGCCATCTTGGATTTCCGATCGGCATAAAAAACATATAATTTGTAGAGGACCTTCCAATGATCATTCCTGGGCAGTTTGGTTTCAACTGTTCTAGTGGTTTCAGAGAAGAAGCGTTTTCAAACATTTCCCCCATAGGGTCCAATGTTAAACTAAGTCCTGCCGTAGCCGCCATTTTGAATTTCATATCGGAACAAAAAACGTAAAGTTTGTAGAGGACCATCCAATGAACATTCATGTACAGTTTGACTTTAATCATATTTGTAGTTTCTGAGAAGAAGGCATTTGAACATTTTCCCATAGGGTCCAATGTTAATCTATGTCCTGCGGTGGTGGCCATCTTGGATTTCCGATCGGCATAAAAAACACACACCTTGTAGAGGACCTTCCAATGATCATTCCTGGGCAGTTGGTTTCAATTATCCAAGTGGTTTCAGAGAAGAAGCGTTTTGAAACATTTTTCCCATAGGGTCCAATGTTAAACTAAGTCCTGCCGTAGCCGCCATTTTGAATTTTATATCGGAACAAAAAACGCAAAGTTTGTAGAGGACCATCCAATGAACATTCATGTACAGTTTGGCTTTAATAATATTTGTAGTTTCTGAGAAGAAGGCATTTGAACATTTTCCCATAGGGTCCAATGTTAATCTATGTCCTGCGGTGGTGGCCATCTTGGATTTCCGACCGGCATAAAAAACAGAAAATTTGTAGAGGACCTTCCAATGATCATTCCTGGGCAGTTTGGTTTCAACTGTCCAAGTGGTTTCAGAGAAGAAGCATTTTGAAACATTTTTCCCATAGGGTCCAATGTTAAACTAAGTCCTGCCGTAGCCGCCATTTTGAATTTCATATCGGAACAAAAAACGTAATGTTTGTAGAGGACCATCCAATGAACATTCTTGTACAGTTTGGCTTTAATCATATTTGTAGTTTCTGAGAAGAAGGCATTTGAACATTTTCCCATAGGGTCCAATGTTAATCTATGTCCTGCGGTGGTGGCCATCTTGGATTTCCGATCGGCATAAAAAACACACACCTTGTAGAGGACCTTCCAATGATCATTCCTGGGCGGATTGGTTTCAATTATCCAAGTGGTTTCAGAGAAGAAGCGTTTTGAAACATTTTTCCCATAGGGTCCAATGTTAAACTAAGTCCTGCCGTAGCCGCCATTTTGAATTTTATATCGGAACAAAAAACGCAAAGTTTGTAGAGGACCATCCAATGAACATTCATGTACAGTTTGGCTTTAATCATATTTGTAGTTTCTGAGAAGAAGGCATTTGAACATTTTCCCATAGGGTCCAATGTTAATCTATGTCCTGCGGTGGCGGCCATCTTGGATTTCCGACCGGCATAAAAAACAGAAAATTTGTAGAGGACCTTCCAATGATCATTCCTGGGCAGTTTGGTTTCAACTGTCCAAGTGGTTTCAGAGAAGAAGCATTTTGAAACATTTTTCCCATAGGGTCCAATGTTAAACTAAGTCCTGCCGTAGCAGCCATTTTGAATTTCATATCGGAACAAAAAACGTATTGTTTGTAGAGAATCATCCAATGAACATTCATGTACAGTTTGGCTTTAATCATATTTGTAGTTTCTGAGAAGAAGGCATTTGAACATTTTCCCATAGGGTCCAATGTTAATCTATGTCCTGCGGTGGCGGCCATCTTGAATTTCCGATCGGCATAAAAAAACAGAAACTTTGTAGAGGACCTTCCAATGATCATTCCTGGGCAGTTTGGTTTCAATTATCCAAGTGGTTTCAGAGAAGAAGCGTTTTGAAACATTTTTCCCATAGGGTCCAATGTTAAACTAAGTCCTGCCGTAGCCGCCATTTTGAATTTCATACCAGAACAAAAAACGTAAAGTTTGTAGAGGACCATCTAATGAACATTCATGTACAGTTTGGCTTTAATCATATTTGTAGTTTCTGAGTAGAAGGCATTTGAATATTTTCCCATAGGGTCCAATGTTAATCTATGTCCTGCGGTGGCGGCCATCTTGGATTTCCGACCGGCATAAAAAACACACACCTTGTAGAGGACCTTCCAATGATCATTCCTGGGCAGTTTAGTTTCAACTGTCCAAGTGGTTTCAGAGAAGAAGCATTTTGAAACATTTTTCCCATAGGGTCCAATGTTAAACTAAGTCCTGCCGTAGCCGCCATTTTGAATTTCATATCGGAACAAAAAACCTTAAGATTGTAGAGGACCATCCAATGAACATTCATGTACAGTTTGGCTATAATAATATTTGTAGTTTCTGAGAAGAAGGCATTTGAACATTTTCCCATAGGGTCCAATGTTAATCTATGTCCTGCGGTGGTGGCCATCTTGGATTTCCGATCGGCATAAAAAACACACACCTTGTAGAGGACCTTCCAATGATCATTCCTGGGCGGTTTGGTTTCAATTATCCAAGTGGTTTCAGAGAAGAAGCGTTTTGAAACATTTTTCCCATAGGGTCCAATGTTAAACTAAGTCCTGCCGTAGCCGCCATTTTGAATTTTATATCGGAACAAAAAACGCAAAGTTTGTAGAGGACCATCCAATGAACATTCATGTACAGTTTGGCTTTAATCATATTTGTAGTTTCTGAGAAGAAGGCATTTGAACATTTTCCCATAGGGTCCAATGTTAATCTATGTCCTGCGGTGGCGGCCATCTTGGATTTCCGACCGGCATAAAAAACAGAAAATTTGTAGAGGACCTTCCAATGATCATTCCTGGGCAGTTTGGTTTCAACTGTCCAAGTGGTTTCAGAGAAGAAGCATTTTGAAACATTTTTCCCATAGGGTCCAATGTTAAACTAAGTCCTGCCGTAGCAGCCATTTTGAATTTCATATCGGAACAAAAAACGTATTGTTTGTAGAGAATCATCCAATGAACATTCATGTACAGTTTGGCTTTAATCATATTTGTAGTTTCTGAGAAGAAGGCATTTGAACATTTTCCCATAGGGTCCAATGTTAATCTATGTCCTGCGGTGGCGGCCATCTTGAATTTCCGATCGGCATAAAAAAACAGAAACTTTGTAGAGGACCTTCCAATGATCATTCCTGGGCAGTTTGGTTTCAATTATCCAAGTGGTTTCAGAGAAGAAGCGTTTTGAAACATTTTTCCCATAGGGTCCAATGTTAAACTAAGTCCTGCCGTAGCCGCCATTTTGAATTTCATACCAGAACAAAAAACGTAAAGTTTGTAGAGGACCATCTAATGAACATTCATGTACAGTTTGGCTTTAATCATATTTGTAGTTTCTGAGTAGAAGGCATTTGAATATTTTCCCATAGGGTCCAATGTTAATCTATGTCCTGCGGTGGCGGCCATCTTGGATTTCCGACCGGCATAAAAAACACACACCTTGTAGAGGACCTTCCAATGATCATTCCTGGGCAGTTTAGTTTCAACTGTCCAAGTGGTTTCAGAGAAGAAGCATTTTGAAACATTTTTCCCATAGGGTCCAATGTTAAACTAAGTCCTGCCGTAGCCGCCATTTTGAATTTCATATCGGAACAAAAAACCTTAAGATTGTAGAGGACCATCCAATGAACATTCATGTACAGTTTGGCTTTAATAATATTTGTAGTTTCTGAGAAGAAGGCATTTGAACATTTTCCCATAGGGTCCAATGTTAATCTATGTCCTGCGGTGGCGGCCATCTTGGATTTCCGATCGGCATAAAAAACATAAAATTTGTAGAGGACCTTCCAATGATCATTCCTGGGCAGTTTGGTTTCAACTGTCCAAGTGGTTTCAGAGAAGAAGCATTTTGAAACATTTTTCCCATAGGGTCCAATGTTAAACTAAGTCCTGCCGTAGCCGCCATTTTGAATTTCATATCGGAACAAAAAACCTTAAGATTGTAGAGGACCATCCAATGAACATTCATGTACAGTTTGGCTTTAATAATATTTGTAGTTTCTGAGAAGAAGGCATTTGAACATTTTCCCATAGGGTCCAATGTTAATCTATGTCCTGCGGTGGCGGCCATCTTGGATTTCCGACCGGCATAAAAAACAGAAAATTTGTAGAGGACCTTCCAATGATCATTCCTGGGCAGTTTGGTTTCAACTGTCCAAGTGGTTTCAGAGAAGAAGCATTTTGAAACATTTTTCCCATAGGGTCCAATGTTAAACTAAGTCCTGCCGTAGCCGCCATTTTGAATTTCATATCGGAACAAAAAACCTTAAGATTGTAGAGGACTATCCAATGAACATTCATGTACAGTTTGGCTTTAATCATATTTGTAGTTTCTGAGAAGAAGGCATTTGAACATTTTCCCATAGGGTCCAATGTTAATCTATGTCCTGCGGTGGCGGCCATCTTGGATTTCCGACCGGCATAAAAAACAAAAATTTGTAGAGGACCTTCCAATGATCATTCCTGGGCAGTTTGGTTTCAACTGTCCAAGTGGTTTCAGAGAAGAAGCATTTTGAAACATTTTTCCCATAGGGTCCAATGTTAAACTAAGTCCTGCCGTAGCCGCCATTTTGAATTTCATATCGGAACAAAAAACCTTAAGATTGTAGAGGACCATCCAATGAACATTCATGTACAGTTTGGCTTTAATCATATTTGTAGTTTCTGAGAAGAAGGCATTTGAACATTTTCCCATAGGGTCCAATGTTAATCTATGTCCTGCGATGGCGGCCATCTTGGATTTCCGATCGGCATAAAAAACAGTAACTTGGTAAAGGACATTCCAATGATCATTCCTTTACAGTTTGGGTTCAGTCAGTTCATTAGTTTCGGAGAAGAAGATCTTTGAAATTTCAGCCAATCAGAGCATATTATTGGCCCTGGCAGCCATATTGAATATCCAACTGGAACGAAAAACAGTAACTTTGTAGAGAACCACCCAAGGAACATTCCTGCTAAGTTCGGTTCCAATCGGCCAAGTGGTTTCGGAGAAGAAGCTTGAAATGTGAAAAGTTTACAGACGACAGACGACAGACGACAGACGACGGACGCCAAGTGATGGCAATAGTTCACATGGACCTTTGGTCCAGGTGAACTAAAAAGCAATAGGACACATGCTGATATATACTAGCCTGACTATTACACGATTCAACTACCTATAAAGCTAGCTCATGCACATATGCACATATACCTTAGCCAATCTACGAAAAAAATGTATAAAAATCCTTAACAATTTATAAGATAGATTTTTTGACAGGATTTTAAATAAATATCAATACTTTTCATAACAATTTTAATAATCTGCTATACTTTTTTTCCCCAAATATCAGTTATTTTTATAATCTCTAATACTTTTTTTTCTTCAAATATCAGTAATTTTCATGATCTCCCAGAGGAGGCACAACGCTTTTCACATGACACGCACATAGCAAGTATATTACCAATAACCGGATGTTTACGATTCAGTTTAAAAATGGACGCTGAAGTGAAAACATCTCGTTAAAAAAAATTACTTAAATTAAACGTGAATTTACCCAGCTGTCTAAATTTGTTTTCAATATGTTTTACTGTGAAATTGCATAATCACTATAAAAATGGCTAAAATATGATATTCTATGGATTCAAATTGTCACAGGAGATGTTTGATACAACGACAAATCACGAAAAATTGGGGGAATTTTCAATGTCAATTGTGGCATAATGGATGGAGACTTAAGGAGACTAAAAGAAATATTGGAAGCACTATGATTGATCTACGTCATACTAAAAAGGATAGGAAAAGTCTCCACCAGATTATACAAATTTTCATTTTTAATGTTCATCGGTTGAGGACGCTATGAATGAAAAACAAGATGGCGACAAAATGTCCCTCTTGAAAATTGCAGATGATCACATTTAACATTCAACCCAAACATTCTTATGTTAATTCCATTCATATATAGATATCTATCAATAATTTACCCAAAGGAACTCGCCATTAATCATCCATGAATGCTGTAATCGGCTTAGTAAAACACTGAAAAATCGATAATGTCACTCTCATCAGATAACAATATATTGATGCTGACTTCCGGTTGTGCAACATGCAAATTTTTGCACATGACACCAACACGTCGTGCCTCCTCTGATGATCTCCCATACATTTTTTCAAATATAAATTTCAAAATCTCCTATATTTTTTGTTTTCAAATATAAATAAATTTCATAATCTCTCATACTATTTTTCAATATAAATAATTTTCATAATCTGCCATAATTGTTTCCAAATATCAATCATTTTCATAATCTGCCATACTTTTTTTTCTTTTTTTCAAATATCAGTAATTTTAATAATATTTCATTTTTTCTTTTCAAATATAAATAATTTTCATAATCTCTCATACTTTTTTTCAAACATAAATAGTTTTCGTAATAAGCCATGCCTTTTTTTCAAGCATTAGTAATTTTCATATCTCCCATATTTTTTTGTTCAAGTTGCAAAAGAAAAAAATATGAACAGGATGGACAGAACTGCAAATATCTTCATCTTAACAGTGCATATATAATGCTTCTGAATAACAAAAAAATGCATACTGACCTAGATAATTTTGATAAATGGGGCGACTCTGAAATCAGAGGAAATACTGATAAATTCTTCATTTCTATTTCACACCACTCACCAGTTTTATCTTTTTAATATTTCTTTTATTTGTACATATAACTCGTTTATTTCATAGAATAGTATGTTTTATTTCTAAGGGTCATGTAGGTGTCTTAAGTTAATATAAAATTTGTTCACGCTAAAATATAGCTGAAATACTGCTAAAGTTGGTGCTAAACACCAATCAATATATCAATCAATCAATCCATTGGATATGATACCGTAAATCTGGAAATTTTGGTCATGGTTTTATTTTGGCCTATTTTGGCCCCTAAATACGAAGTGCCAAAATTAAACACGCCAAAATATGTCACACTCCAAAAATTAACCGCCAAAATTGAACACTACCTTAATATCTTTTTATATTTATATTCCCTAATCTGTACCCTTTTGTCTTACTTCTTTCCTATGTAAAACTTTGTCAATTACCGTTATACATGTATATACAAAATGTACACACACAAGTCAAACTGAAAAGTGTTCACGATGTGAAATCGTTGGCTTGGATGACAAGAGAGAAATTACAGGTAAATAAAGTACATTGATAAAAACCATGCAATACCAATAAAATTTAATCAATCAACAAAATGTCAAATATCATTAAAATGACAATTACCTATAGAAAAAAGAAAAATTAATAAACACCTAATTAGTGTCTTATCAGTTTTATTTATTATGTATAATTGTTGTGTAAACAAATACATGTACTGACCATTATAATAAGACTGTTTACCTGTAAAAGCGACGATTAATACCAGTGCAAATTTTTTATTTTTTCATTTTTTATATTAAATGCATTTTACTTTATGCTGTTTAAATATTTAAATTCCTAGTTTTAATAAATATCACAATTTATCCATAATCGATTTAGTGTTTAGTACGACATCAAAATATCCGGTAAGTAAGAGTAAAAACGTAGTATCGCTGGTTGAAATGAGAACGCTTCCATTTACGTTTGAATTAACTGACAAAAAAATCAAACACATGGGAACCAAAAGTGGCCAAAATTAAACACACTAGAAACGAAAATGGCAAAAATTTCACACATCAAGATAAAACAACCCTCTTTTGGAGAAAAAAGGCCAAAATTAACCTACACCAAAATTTCCCGATTTACGGTATATGACTAGCAACTAGAGATATGTCCTTTTGAATAATGATTATCTCCCTTTATAGATGGATAAAATCAAGAGAACTTAAGAAAATCACTGCACTGCATAAGGTTCTACCAAGTACACTTCGGCACAGTCTGGAGTTGATCTCGAAAAACCATTATTAATCCAATGAAATTTCCCTTGTCAATCAAACAGCAAATAATTAATATTTTCCTATCTCACCTTTCTTTAGTGATGAAAATATTATTAGATTTAAACATAAAAATGAAGGTAAGAAAATCAACATGCTTATATTACTTAAAACAAATGACAATATACTATACTAATAATATAACTAAAGATACATAGCACTGAAAGTGCTGAGAAATCAGCATACTTATGACACATGTACAACAATCCAAGCAATAATAATAATTTTTTTTTTTTTTAAACACATCTACCTATTCATGTGGGGTAGGATACAATGTCAAAATTAAATACTATACGTCTGTCTGTGTCTTGCTTTTTTCATTTTTTTTAGTGTTTTTGATCAGTAGAATTCAAAACAAAAGCAAACTAAGCAAAGCAAAAAAAATACAGGTAAACCAGAATTTGTTTACTTTAATCGTAACTCTTTACCTACCGGTATATTCATATTCAAGATACACACAGCATTTATCAGAAGAAGGAAAATTTGCATAAAAAGAGATGAAATATTATTTGAAAACATATACAGTATTCCTTCTCTTATAAAGTCACTCCCATCAATGGCCACACCTTTTATCGGGTCAGATTTCAGATCCACTGAGATAATAAAATACTAATAAAATGACCCCCTCAAGAGAGGCCACCCCTTTCATAAGGCCACTTTATCATTGCAGAAGGGATGGTCCTATAAGAGTGTGTAAGGGGGACTACTGTACCAGTGTGTAAAGATACACACTGACTAATTTCTAGCTGTTTCTAGCAAAATAAAATAAAGAAATCTACAATACTGACCTTTGCTACTTTTTTTGGATCAGGAATTGTATTTTCTAAAAACACAAAGCTTCCACCTGTAATAAAAAGAAAATTCAGATGTAAGAAACAATTTAAAAGATACATGTACATGGTTAATGCCATTTTCAACAATATTTCAGTTATATCGTGGCACTCAGTTTTATAGGTGGAGAAATCCGGAGTTCCAGTGAGTCACTGACAAACTTTATCACATAATGTTGTATTCAGTCGACCTCGCCATGAATGTACATGTAGGTAGAATTATTTTCTATAGACATCAGAAAACAATTCTATTTCTAAATCAAATAAAAATTAGGGACGTCGTGGCCGTGATCATATGGTAGTTGGATTTACTACTACTTGTGCATTCAGTGCCTATCACCACTAATGTTGTCAGTTTGAATCCTGCTCTTGGCGAGGGGTACTCGATACAACATTATGTGAGAAAGTTTGTCAGTGACTTGCGGTAGGTCTGTGGTTTTCTCTGGGTACTCCGTTAGCCTAATCCAGCATAAAGCAGGCATCATCATAAAAAAAACTTCTTCCTCGATATAGCTGGAAATTGCAATCGATCAATCACTCTTGTTATCATAAATATTACTCCTTACCTTCAAGTAACTTTGACTTTGTATCTTTTGACAACAGTTCCCAACCAGACGTGTTTATAACTTTATGAACATGGAGCTTTAGAAAATCTTCACATTTTGTAAACAGGAAATTAATAAAATTGCAATAATCCTGTAAAATACAGATTTATAAATATCAACATTGTACATGAATGATTTTTTTTAATTACTACACAGAAAAAAGTGCAACCTACGTTCTACATACATAAAGCATAATAATTCAAATTTCAACTCAACAGATATAATTGGCTCTGGTGGCCACTTTATATTTTTGATTACATTAAAAACACAGATCTGAATGAGGACCAACTAAGGAACATTCTTTCAAAGATTGGCTTCATTTAGTTCAGCGTTGTCTGAGAAACACATTTATGCAATGTAGAATTTTTCCTGTTAACCTAAAAAAGAAAAAAAAACGCTAAATAGATCCGCTCAACTGCAGGCTATGGATTGTTTCACACTCATTATAGGGTATGAGTTATGTTCATTATTGAAGACACTACTATGACTGTGAAATGTAGAACAGCAATAAATGTGTTGTTCTTTACATTATCTGTGGCTAAGTGTAAATTTGGATTGTCTCTCATGTTCATTTACATCCATATTCTTTCTTAATCATTCAATACCACAATTTGAAACAATTCTATGTAAGGGAGATAATTGGTTGTTATTATGACACTGACCATGCTCCATATATCTTGTTCTACGAAATTTCAAACAATTTTATGCAAGGGAGATAACTGGTTGTTATTATGACACTAACGATACTCCATATATCTTGTTCTGGGTAATTTGAAACAATTCTATGTAAGGGAGATAATTGGTTGTTATTATGACACTAACTATGCTCCATAGATCTTGTTCTAGATAATTTGAAACAATTTTACACAAGGGAGATAACCGATTGTTATTATGACACTAATCATACTCCATATATCTTGTTCTAGGTAATTTGAAACAATTCTATGTAAGGGAGATAATTGGTTGTTATTATGACACTAACTATGCTCCATAGATC
The DNA here is from genome assembly GCA_963680875.1 of Bathymodiolus brooksi. Taxonomy (NCBI): domain Eukaryota; kingdom Metazoa; phylum Mollusca; class Bivalvia; order Mytilida; family Modiolidae; genus Bathymodiolus; species Bathymodiolus brooksi. Next base: position 85,360,126 of record OY804588.1, on the reverse strand, counting down.
TTGTTCTAGGTAATTTGAAACAATTTTACACAAGGGAGATAACTGATTGTTATTATGACACTAATCATACTCCATATATCTTGTTCTAGGTAATTTGAAACAATTCTATGTAAGGGAGATAACTGGTTGTTATTACGACACTAACTATGCTCCATATATCTTGTTCTAGGTAATTTGAAACAATTTTACACAAGGGAGATAACTGGTTGTTATTATGACACTAATCATACTCCATATATCTTGTTCTAGGTAATTTGAAACAATTCTATGTAAGGGAGATAACTGGTTGTTATTACGACACTAACTATGCTCCATATATCTTGTTCTGGGTAATTTGAAACAATTTTATGCAAGGGAGATAATTGGTTGTTATTATGACACTAACCATACTCCATATATCTTGTTCTAGGTAATTTGAAACAATTTTATGCAAGGGAGATAATTGGTTGTTATTATGACACTAACCATGCTCCATATATCTTGTTCTAGGTTCTCTTTAGCTTCAATCTGTTTTAGTAACAGAGAATGGTAGACTTCACAGGCTTTATTGACTGGTAAAGATTTAATAACGGCTTCAAAAGTCTCTTCTAGTAAACTGATCTTGTATCCAAGGCCCTGAAAACAAAATAATGCAAAAAAGTTTAAACAGTGATGGTCAACAATTCCACCATTATCAACAAAATGAACAATTACCTCTAAACATAGCATTTTTCTTCTAACTAATATCTACCTCCATTCTTTAATATTTAGAGCAACCTATGCAATCAGCCCACATCACCACTAAAGATGCGAGTTCTAACCCCGTTCATGGTGAGATGTACTCAATACAACATTATGTGATGAAGTTTGTCAGTGACTTGCAACAGGTGGGTGGTTTTCTCCAGAGAATCCGGTTTCCTCCACCAATAAAACTGACCGCCATGATATAACTGAAATATTGTTGAAAGTGGCGTTAAACACCACAAACCAAATCTACCTCCATTTTATATTTACATGTACAGTCAAACCTTTCTTACATGACCTTCCAAGAGAACATTAAAATAGGGCCAGATAAGACAGGTGGTCGCTATATACAGGTTATATCAATATGAAGTGCACTGTTAAGTTAAAATTAAGGTCACACAATACAAGTTATAGCTGAAGAGAGGGGAACACTAAAGCAGGTTTGACTGTATGCAGAAATTATTAACAGAACCAACCTTATCAAGTTTGTGGAATGCTGTACTTTGTAACACGGCAATAAAATTACAGCTGATAAATTCTATAGCAGAATCGTTGAGCTTTGTAATAAGACACAACAAAGGCTCACTCCATCTTAATCTGGGTATATTGTGATTCAGGTTCTGACAGTCCAGTAATGTCTCTATGGCTGTCTCTCCATTCTGAAATTATCACAAAAGACCATTCAAGCAAAAAAATCATTTGAAGTAAAAGTTAAAGTAATATTACACCAGTTACTAAGCTATTCATGCATGTTTCAAGTCGAAATATGTTCCCAACAATTAGAAATCTGCAAATCTGTGTGCATGTTTATCGTCCTCGCCATTGTTGTGGAGACTGATTAACTTTCGGTTGTTTTGTTCCGATGATTGCCGATCATGATATCGTGACGAAAAGATAAACAATCATGGATGCTGAGATAAGCACGCACACATTCCTGACAATGATTATTGGGGAATCTGTCTGTTTCATGTCGTGTGAACCATTTTTTTTGGTGCAATTATTCTTATGTGGTACACACGGAATATATTTTTACTTGCATCCAACATTTTTTTCATCAACTGAACAGTGCGCATGAGCGATAATCTCCCCGAAAGATTTCAAATCTTGGGTCACGTGCATATCATTTGCATTACTGTACGGGAAAACAGAATTATCTGCTGTCAAATATTTTGCGATTTACTCTTAAAATCTGTTTTTGAGTGGATTTTTAATGTTATGCAGTTGATTTTAGTTAAAATTAAGTGACATATTAAGTGAAAATATTTAATCCAAAAATTCCACGATATTTGCCTTTCATATTACTTTAAATTATATAAAAACAGTTCAACCTCCTATTTCTACAATTGTTTTTCTATGAATGCATGAACATGCACTTTTATAATGTACAGTAGCCATTTATGTATTATATGCATGTGTGAATTGTAATGATTGGTGTTAAAATATAATTTGTTAGTTCCTACACAACTCCCCATTACTTTCCTTCTTGCAGTTGAAATTTGTTTCCCCATACTTTAAATAACGTCCCAATGTAGGAAATCTTAGTTAATTTAACCTGTATAAAGCAAACACCTGTCTACTCCAAACACAAAAGTTCGTCTCAAGGGTGTTCACTTTAGACAGGTTTTCACTGTATATTGCTGAACTACTTCTTCTCCAGAATATGCATGAACTATTGGCTGCTGTACGTTAAGCAACCAACCGATCGATCGGTCGATCGGATCAATCAATCAATCAATCAATCAATCAATCAAACAATCAACTTACTAGTTCTTCCACTGCCTTGTTGTAGCAAAGATCTAGCATTTCCTGAGGTTGTTTTCCTAAGAATTTTGACCTCCACATTTTCACCATGTTACGATTTATCCATTCAACACACTTGTCTTTCAATGAATCCATGTGGAAGCCAGCCGCTATTGTTAATGCTTCCGGAAGTAGTTCTTCACAAACAGGACAGATCTGAAATGATTAAAGGGAGATAATCAAAAGTACATTATATTGAGAAGTTTTGATGTAGATGTTAGAAAAAAAATCTTCAAGCCTTTAAACAAACATTTGATCATTTAACTAGACTGATAATAAGAATTTAAACTGCTTTGGACAATAATTATAACTACTGTTAAACCTGTGTATAAAAGTAGGGAGGTCAGGCTATTTTCTAAAGCAAGGAATTTTCATATATAAATATGACAGCTGTGTAGATTTCTTCAATACCATCACAGAACAGTTTAGTTTTTGGGAATCGGACAAGTGGTTCAAAAGTTATGCTCGATTCAAGTATAGAAATTTACTCCTAAATTTTATCCAAGATGGCCACCATTTGTGCTGTATTTATGGCCGAATTCAATGCAGATTATTGGTAAAAGACCGAATTGTACATGTAATATTCTTTATTTTGCTTGAAGATTGTTTTTTGTTTTTTTTAAAGGAACATGTTTCAGTATTGGCATTGTTTGCTTACTTTTTAAAAAAATTGGTCAGTTTCCAGGTTAGCAGTCATTTTCGAAAAATGAAAAAAGATGCTAGTCTAGATTTCTGTGCTAGTAGTGGCTGCTAAGATATCAAATGATAATACACAGCTTTGTCTCAAGTAAACATTTGCACTTCTGACTGCCAATTTCAGTGTTAATATTGGTTCTTTTTCTCATCAAAGAAAAAATATGTTGGTGCCAATATGGCTTTCAAGCCCCTTTTTTGAAGGGCACCAAATTGTCAAAATGTTGAAATCAACCTATGAAACCCATTTATAGAGCAATTTTTCCTATTGAAATTGTATTTATCCTGATAAAAGCTTAAAAAAAGTATAAATGAACAAAGTATTCCCATTTCAGGCTTATATTTTCTTTAAAAATCAGGATTTGCATCTAAAAGGGGCATTTCTGATAGAATTACCTCCCTTTTTATTTTTGCAAAAAATAGGTTTTACGTGTTTATCCTATTTATCCGGAAACAGCTAGTGGTTATATTGAAAATATAGACTTACCTTATATTTAACAACATTATAACTAATAATAATGACTTCTTATTTGATTATTTGCTGTTTAAGTATAATCTTTGGAAAAAACAGTAAATTTTTAAAAGCAACATCTACAGGCTTCCACAAATTGTCCCAACAACTTCAACTATGGGGTATTTAAGGTAGGAGTGGATTTATTCATTATTTTATCATACTTTCTCATAAATAATGTCCACTTCCCTTTGAATCAGCTTGCAAAACTTGATTTTCTCTGTAATTACCTCCCTTTTTTATTTTTCCAAATGACGTTTTTCACACTTTTGGTATTGAAAAAAGTAGGATTAATATTGGTAATTATTAAGTTTAATACATTTTATTTTTGTGCATTATAATTGTACTGTTGATTGCTCTGTTTCCAAAGCAAATCATCTTTTTAAGTAGAACATTGCAACAATAGGCTGTGACAAATTCAGAATTCTTCTCATCACCAGTCAAGTTAAATGCAGCTCTCATAATGACACAAAAAGTGCTATAATATGATTCAATCTGTTTTCCACTACTGGCACTAGTGAATGCAATAAGGGCAATCTGCAAATTGGACATACAAATATCAATATTAGCTAGTGTTATGTTATTTGCCCAAATGAAGGGAGAGCATAGGTTGTGTAGAATCTACAAATACAAAGCTATGTCCGTTGTTGCATGTCCTCCTACTCCGAATGGAGAAACCAACAGTGTGAAATGAACATATTCAAAGCCCGTGTGTGTGTCAACTAGGGATGATTAAATCCAAGGTGCCATGTTCGAAAAAAAAACTTCATTGTGACCCCTGAAAGGCTTGTTACAAGGCTAAATTTGTTCATATCCATTATACCCGCCTCTTCAAGGACAGTCAAAAATTTAAGCCCAATGACCCATCCTATTCCTCAAAATGTGTTTATTATTCCCCTTCCGGATTGTCTTCTTGTTGTAATTGTTCACCAAGTTCTTATTTTTTTTGTTTTCACATTTTCGCCTTGTCTCTGGATTGTGGTCTTTGGATATTCCCCTTTAATTTGTTGCTTCGGTATTCTATTGTCAATGTTTTATTGCTTGTCCTCTTTTCAACTTGAATATATAAGCTGAAATATTGCTCAGTGCATGTTCAGCAATCAATCATTCAACTTTAACTATTAGTTCCAAATGAATGCTTTCATGTTCACTTACATGTTACATCAATACCCAAATAAACCATAATAAATTAGATTTGAGCATTTGATTAACTGAGAAAAATTCAGTCAAGTTAAGTATATCACAGCAGAATTAACATCATATATAAAGACAAAGGATCTGAAAAAAAATTGCTTTTAATATCATTATTAAAAAATCAGGAATAAAGTCCTCATTTATATTGCTTGTCTTGTACAATACCCATAACTCCCTTTTTCACCAATTTCAAAATACTGTTAAGTTTTAAATTTGTCAAAATTAAGTTCCTGACTAACCCCCTGCCCTGCACCTCTTTTGCCAAAAGAGGGGACAAAAATTGTCATGTCCTATCAAACGATCTTTTCAATGAACATCCATATGATTGTGAGACTAAAATATCATTCTAGTTCAAGGGCCTTTCAAATAAAATGTTAATGTTTGCGCTAAAAAAAAAATCAATAAAGAAAGCCGACGATTGTATTGCAATCTATTGGCGGGAGTTATTTCCCATCATGTGGAAGCGCCAATAATAACAGGGGAACGCAGGTCATTTCGTAACATTTGTTAATATTGAAATCTAACGATTTCATCCACAATATATATTTTTCGTAGCCTATGCTATCATTTAAAACATACCAGTGTAATTTCCTATTGTGATGAGTTGGTAAATCATGTCATTTGTTGCACCACGTGCTTCCAGTTCAGCTCCGACCCAATTTACGATAGACTCGTCCGAAGACTGAATTTTACCGGCCATGTCAAGGGGGGTAGTGGTCTTTATGTTATCTAAAACAAATGTTGCTGAGTTAATTGAAGTGAAAAGATATTTGCATGGGCAAGAAGAAAGGTAAACTTGAGTTCCGCGATTTCCGTTTGATTGAATCACGTTGAATTTCACAAAAAAATAATTTACTCAAGTTTTCTCTTGACGAGATAGATTCCGAAAAGGGGGATTTTCCCTCAAACGGCATTATCCAATCAAAATTGAAAGCTTCTTCTGTCATGTGATAACTTTATTTTTAGGGTAAAACATCAGCAACATTTGTTTTTTTTCGATCTCAAAATAGAAGTGGGAAAAACTCCGGTGCCATTTTTGTGGCTACCATGTTTTCCGACAAAAGTGGGTATCCAACAGACAACAAAATAACAATGTAAACTATGATTTATTTGATTAACAATATTTTTTATATAATTTTTAAACATTACCTGTACGATATAGACACATTTCATTGCACATTTTACGCGACATTTTTTTATATTGCAAATAAAAAAAACTACTGATTGACTATTAAACTCAGAATATAAACAAAATGGCGGAAGTCACTGACCTCCCTAATAAAAGGAACTCAAGGGAACCTGAAAATGTGCCCTTTAAGAGCAGCTGCCATTTATATACAGGTTAAAATTATAAACAATATTTATTAATAGGGAAAAGGAGATTGCTCTTTATAGACAGTGAAATGTTATATAGAGGTGCCCTTTATGGCAGGTTGATTGTATTCTCAACAACAAAAACTACTGCTCTTCCAAATTTTCAAACACAAAAAAAACCAAGAACATGTACCTTGTGAAACATGTGACAATATTCCCTTCTTATGAAACTGTTGGCAACGACCTTGACAGCTTCAAGTCCATACATGTCTGCTGACATTACAAATTCTTCTACAGAACATGTGTCTATAATATCTACAACCCCACCATATAAATAAAGTAATAGTTGTTCTACAACACTAGGTGATACCCTGAAATAAAAAATAGTAAAACTGGTCTTAGCTTATCAGGGGGCAGGGGTTGAGGGGGGTGGGGGCATGCCATACAGGATTGCTTGGCCAATATTCATATTGATTTTTGTTCGTATTGACAAAATTCATATCCTGTATGATTTTTAGTTGGCATGTTACGATAAAGACTGAACTATCATCTGCTCAACTGGCACTGTCAATAAAGTGCCAAAACAATAACAATTGTGATACCCAAAAGACATGATGGATGCACTTTGCAAATAAAAAGAAACAAAACTACACAAGAAAAAATTTAGCCATTAATTAATAAAAATATAATTATGTGATGATTTTGTATTGGCCTTTTTATTGGCCCTCAGCCATCTCTATTGTCATTTGACATCGCATCAGGCCAATACATTTAGCCTTGGACCAATAACAAGGTCAAAACAGAAATCATCAAGTAATATTATCATAGTACATGTATTAAAACTGATTTTAGTTGAACATGAGCGGCTCACTGAAATAATAAAAAAAAAAAAAACAGTCAAAAAAATTAAAAGCAGACGTTTGTTTTTCTATAATTTTATTTTGTTGATACACTAACATCTACAAGGTCATGTCAGCTAACTTTTCATTTATTTTTGACCGTCCAATAATATGCAAGACATGCTTAAACCTGACCTTCAGATCAATTTATCTTATTTTCGTTGTCATTTATATCCTTCCTCTGTATTAACAGAAAACCTATACTAATATGTCTACAGTACCAACACAGGGGCGGATACAGGGGGGAGGGTGCACCCGGCCTAAAATTGGAAAAAATATGATTTTTTGGCGTAAAATGGTGATTTTTCACACGAAATACCCCAAAAATGTTCGTGCCTCCCTCCGTTCGGCACAATTTTTTTAAGTATCCCCCCCCCCCCCCCCAACTTGAAATCCTGGATCCGCCCCTGCAACATGGTGTTTTTGTTAAAACTCACTAGATGTCTGGTGATTTTTCATAGTGTACTAATGTGAATGTGGGTGAAACACCAACAAATTACTTCCTGTATATTGCTTAAAAATACATTGACAGAGTGTAAGTGTGATGTCTAAAAACACCAGCAATCATTAATGTCAGATCACGATGTGTACTCCATTTATTACTACCAATGCAATCAGTGCCTATCACCACTAACGTTGTGAGTTGGAATCCTACTCATGGTGAAGGTGTAGTCGATACAACATTATGTGATAAAGTTTGTCAGTGACTTGCAGCAGGTCGATGGTTTTCTCCGGTTTCCTGCACCAATAAAACTGATCGCCACGATATAACTGAAATATTGCTGAAAGTGGTGTTAACTTAAACACCACAACCCTAATCCTTCTTTTAGTACTGAAACAAATCAAACAAATCAACTGATATTAAAAAATTAAAAGTATTGGTTGCTATGGTAACTATAAATTACCCTTCAAGGTTAATATCTGTATTTGTCTCCCTCCATGAACCTCCCAACATGGCAGCAAAATAGCTTGATCTGGCAGACAATATACATCTACAGAAAAAATAATAACATTCAAATGATTTTTATAAACAAGCATAGAATAACTGGTAACTTTTATGCCATGATTATCTTTTTGTTTTCTTACGGGCCACCGTGGCCGTGATCACCTGGTAGTTGGATTTACAACTACCTGTGCAATTAGTGTCTATCACCACTAACGTTGTGAGTTCGAATCCCACTCAGGCGAGGTGTACTCCATACAACATTATGTAATAAAGTTTATCGGTGACTTGCACCATGATATAATTGAAATATTGTTGAAAGTGGGGTTAAAAACACCATAACCCTAACCCCATAACCCTTTTTTTCTTAGTTTGCTCCATTTGAATATTTTTCAGCATTTTCAATAATCCAACATTGAACATCTTGAAAATTAAATTTTGCACTTCTTTTTTTCATTACATTTTCATGGAATTAGATTACAACACAATTTATTGGCAGAAAATTATGTTTCTTTAAAAAAAGTAAGTTATCTCCCTTTAAGAAGTGATAGGTTTCTTGAAGAAAATGCTAATAATATTAATACAATAATTAAATTAAAAGTGTTTCTTTCCTTAATATGTTCCTCACATTTCTTAGTAACTTTTCCCCCTTAAAGAAAAACAGATAAAGCAAAGGGCTATGGCTAGTGGCAGCTTGATATAGACACAACAAGTACATGTTGGCGCCTATTGAGGTACGTGTAGGAGCTAGAATCTCCATAATGAATACAAAAATTTATTGTAAGGTAAAAGGATCATTATGCTAAATGTCTGATGAAATGGTCAAATAGAACTTAAGTTAACAAAAAAAAAGATCATTGTATCTATGGACAGAAACATACTAATGTTTATGACTGCAATTTTTTTCCTATGAATCATAAACATTGGTATAGAATAAGAACTTCTAATGACATTCTGTCCATAAATACATATTCTTCATATCATTAAAGAGATTTGTAGCAAATGCACATTCGTGAACTACTGCACTGTTTGATTACTCGTGATAAATTTTCGAAGTTCGGAATGCAAGAGCAGTTGCAGTGTTTATTACGTAGATTTTACACTTTTTCTTGTGCTCAATAAGATGTTTCAAAAGAGGAACTCCTTATACATTGTTGGACACACATCGATTGATATTTTTGATTGTGATGTTGTTGGCAGTGTGATGTGAATTTAATGTTTAATTTCACTGGTGAAACATTGATTTTTATTTCACTTGAAAATCTCAGTATTTCACACAGGTATCTATGTAATAAGTTTATATATTAAATGTGTTCTCATAAATCTTACTTGTGAACTTTGAAATGATCACCAGACACAGTAATCTGACAGTCAGTGTCTATCTCCTGTAAATAACCCCTCAATAAATCCTCTCCAACTCTATTACAGGCCTCATAAGGTAATGCCAGTCCATATGATAATTTAATCAAATTTGATACTGATTGCTGTCCAGAATCATCACTTACTTCCCCTGATTTCAAAATGTCATTTCCTGTTTTTGAGGTATCAGTTACTTCCCCTGAATCAACATTGGTACTTCCATTGTTTACGTTGTTATCCTCACTATCTTTTAAAGTTGTGCTCCTTAAATTTTCTGGTATTTGTTTCACATCAATAGACTCAATTTTATGTGTTTCATCCGAATTTAAGTTCCCATTTTTTAGTTTCAAATCCTTTTTATTATCACAGAATTGTAAATTTTCTTCCTGAGAATTTTCTGTTTGAGAACAACCTTCTGAGTTTGACAGTAAAGCATTGTCCTTATCAAGATTATTTACAACTATATTATGACCATGAATATTTTTCTCACAACACACAGAATTTTGTCCATTTGTTTCATTCTCACAGACAGCCGTTTTTTCTAAATTAGATTCATTCCCATGCGATTCTTTTTGTGCGACAGATTCGTTCTCGTGTAAATCAATCTCACTTTCACAAACACTGGAATTTTCTTCATTTTTCCGTTGAAATAACAACGACCTGAGGTAGTCCATTAAAACTTCATCCTGTTTGTCAACAGATTCATCTAAAGGATCTGTTTCCACAAAATACAACCTCCTGTAAAAAAAAAATAATTTTAATCGGTGAATTGTTGTTTTTTTTCTGATTGTTGAAATTAAATTTTTGAGGATTAGCTTGGTTCAGACAACCATCAACGACAAATTAAAACAAAAATTATATAGTAGTGTCAATAATAAACTGATTTAAATCTGCAAACTGTAGAATAAAAAAAAAGTGAGTGAATATGTTATTCTGTTTAATGAGAAATTTTAAGCAACATTTATATAGAAATGTACATCATTGTGGTAACCCAACTGATCATGCTTCAATACTATCCAGTCTTTATCCATGGGTCAACTGACAAAGAAATCCTCAGTCATATTCATGAATTATTTATCTCCAATCCAATTGGCTCTGCTGAATTTGGAGGACTTATCATATACCAGAAAATGATTTTACGCTAATTTATTACCTCATTCAGATTATAGTATTAGTAAACAAAAAAAAACATGGTTTTACATTTTTTATTTTTGGGACATACAGACAGACCAATGGAAAATTTGAGCAATGTCATGTTGCTATAACAACTTGTAAATGATGGGTCTGTAACCAGACAACTCCAAAACAAATGTAATTGTTTCAACTGACCAACGGGTGATGAGAGAAGAATATCGTAGTGTGGTCAGCCATGAGTTATTGGCAATGAGCAATGTGAGAAGAAGAAACTTTTTGATGAGATGATGATGAAGTCTTGTGCACTAGACTATCATGTTAAGTTTGATTTTTCATTGTGCTAGTTCACTGAAAACAGTATACAGGTAGACATGTTGCTCTACTCTGACACACAATACAGGTAGACATGTTGCTCTACTCTGACACACAATACAGGTAGACATGTTGCTCTACTCTGACACACAATACAGGTAGACATGTTGCTCTACTCTGACACACAATACAGGTAGACATGTTGCTCTACTCTGACACACAATACAGGTAGACATGTTGCTCTACTCTGACACACAATACAGGTAGACATGTTGCTCTACTCTGACACACAATACAGGTAGACATGTTGCTCTACTCTGACACACAATACAGGTAGACATGTTGCTCTACTCTGACACACAATACAGGTCGACATGTTGCTCTACTCTGACACACAATACAGGTAGACATGTTGCTCTACTCTGACACACAGTACAGGTAGACATGTTGCTCTACTCTGACACACAATACAGGTTTAGAGGCAAACATTCTTTGTTGTTACTCCTAAATACTGCATACTTAGCATAAAAGCACCAAATAACAATGTTATGATATTTGGTTTGATTTGACCTGACATCAAACCCACAATCTACGACACTCAAGGCAAGCACTCCATAACCATAACATCACAGTACAGGATTAATGTAAGTGTCATATAGGCTACTTACCTGATTATAAACAATGCTGTATTGTACGTAACCCACAGTGGCATAACTAGTACGTCTAAATCTAACCATTACACCACAGTGAAGGTTCAGTTGAAGTGTCATGTAAGCCACTCACCTGATTATAAACAATGCCGTGTTATATGTAACCCACAGTGGCATAACTAGTACGTCTAAATCTAACCATTACACCACAGTGAAGGTTCAGTTGAAGTGTCATGTAAGCCACTCACCTGATTATAAACAATGCCGTGTTATATGTAACCCACAGTGGCATAACTAGTACGTCTAAATCTAACCATTACACCACAGTGAAGGTTCAGTTGAAGTGTCATGTAAGCCACTGACCTGATTATAAACAATGCCGTGTTATATGTAACCCACTGTGGCATAACTAGTACGTCTGAATCTTTTCCTATTGATAGTTCTACAAATCTGTCATATATAGCTGGGCATCTAAATAAGAAAGGATAAATGAATTATATAACTACAAGTATGTAGAACATTAAATATTTAACTACATTATTAAAAACATAGATTTCAAATTTAGTGTGCATGACACATTTTTGGAATAACCATCATCAGATATGCTCAAAATTGAAAGATTGGAAAGCCAAATAATTTAAAGTTTTGGGAGCAATAAAACCAAAAGGCCTAAAAAGGATAGCCAAAATCAGGGAAGGTCACCTATGTCTGAGGGAGGAAAACTTTAATTAGGCCAAAATAATACATGTGATGTGTTTCTGCTAATACTACAGATCCAATTTTTTAGTGCCTTATTACCCATAAGTTTTAGTGCCTTATTACACATAAGTTTTAGTGTCTTATTACCCATAAGTTTTAGTGTCTTATTACCCATAAGTTTTAGTGCCTTATTACCCATACGTTTTAGTGCCTTATTACACATAAGTTTTAGTGTCTTATTACCCATAAGTTTTAGTGCCTTATTACACATAAGTTTTAGTGTCTTATTACCCATAAGTTTTAGTGCCTTATTACACATAAGTTTTAGTGTCTTATTACCCATAAGTTTTAGTGCCTTATTACCCATAAGTTTTAGTGCCTTATTACACATAAGTTTTAGTGCCTTATTACCCATAAGTTTTAGTGCCTTATTACACATAAGTTTTAGTGTCTTATTACACATAAGTTTTAGTGTCTTATTACCCATAAGTTTTAGTGCCTTATTACACATAAGTTTTAGTGCCTTATTACACATAAGTTTTAGTGCCTTATTACCCATCAGTTTTAGTGTCTTATTACCCATAGGTTTTAGTGTCTTATTACACATAAGTTTTAGTGTCTTATTACCCATAAGTTTTAGTGCCTTATTACCCATAAGTTTTAGTGTCTTATTACCCATAAGTTTTAGTGTCTTATTACCCATAAGTTTTAGTGTCTTATTACCCATAAGTTTTAGTGCCTTATTACACATAAGTTTTAGTGTCTTATTACCCATAAGTTTTAGTGTCTTATTACCCATAAGTTTTAGTGTCTTATTACCCATAAGTTTTAGTGTCTTATTACCCATAAGTTTTAGTGCCTTATTACACATAAGTTTTAGTGCCTTATTACACATAAGTTTTAGTGTCTTATTACCCATAAGTTTTAGTGTCTTATTACCCATAAGTTTTAGTGCCTTATTACCCATACGTTTTAGTGCCTTATTACACATAAGTTTTAGTGTCTTATTACCCATAAGTTTTAGTGTCTTATTACCCATAAGTTTTAGTGCCTTATTACACATAAGTTTTAGTGCCTTATTACCCATAAGTTTTAGTGTCTTATTACCCATCAGTTTTAGTGTCTTATTACCCATAGGTTTTAGTGCCTTATTACCCATAAGTTTTAGTGCCTTATTACCCATAGGTTTTAGTGCCTTATTACCCATAAGTTTTAGTGTCTTATTACCCATAAGTTTTAGTGCCTTATTATCCATAGGTTTTAGTGCCTTATTACCCATCAGTTTTAGTGTCTTATTACCCATAGGTTTTAGTGCCTTATTACCCATAAGTTTTAGTGTCTTATTACCCATAAGTTTTAGTGCCTTATTATCCATAGGTTTTAGTGCCTTATTACCCATAAGTTTTAGTGTCTTATTACCCATAAGTTTTAGTGCCTTATTACCCATAAGTTTTTATTTTCATTGTTGGACAAGCACTGTAAATAGTCAGATTCTTGTCCTGTATAATCTAGGTAAACATTTTGAGAAATTAATATCTTGCCTACATAAGTAACCTACACTATTTTTCATGATTTTTAAGGTTCATCATAACCAATTTCCCAAAATAACCAGGTAAAATACCTGATCTTTATACTGAGTAGAGCAAATACTATACAAAGTTCATGATTTTAAGGGGTAGAAGCACATAGTTATGTATAGTTTAAAAATAATTCAATGAAAATTGCTAAGAAAACTGACCTGGTATTCGTTGTGTATTTTCTTTATTTCAATTTTCCATTTTTCTTTGTTTTCAGTTTTTAATATATCTATTGCACATTTCTAAATTGATTTAAAAATTATATGTTTTTACATCTTTTCATAAGCATTATTTCCCTTTAAGATGGGCAAAAACTTCAATGAAAATAACATATATTTTGCCCATAATCTGCACAAAATTTAAATATTGTAACACATTTGGAATTTTCTTCTTGCTATAAAATTATCCTCCAATGTTTTATACAAGGTTTAAATGTCTACAAATTGTAAGAAAATGGTACTCAAATTTGTCTTTTCCATTGCTCTTACTAGAATGGGTACCATTTTTCCTGTCGCTAAGTGAAATAACTCCTTAAAGAATATTAAAAAAGATATAATATAATATAAATGTGAAAAAGGTCTATTAGCCAGTGAATGTATCATACTTACCTAGCTTTGAGTATAAATTTATGAACTTTGATATCAATATCTCCAGCCCTTATTGACAAATCAGAATGGGTTTCATCTTCTAATAAGCTGAAATGCATAACTGTAAATCTATAGACAAATGTATTATACAAACATCATGAGTGTAGACACAGTAATGTAGTGTTATTTGGCATTGCTTAACATTTGAATACAGAACACATTTTGATACATTGAATTTGTACAGAATAACAACAGTTTTGAAGGTAGAGACAGACATTAATTATCGTTAGAATCACAGCGAGTCCAATTTTATGAAATTGTGATTTTGGAATTTGATGGCGCTCAGTGAGAATTGAGGATTAAAGGGGTGGGGGGGGGGGGGGGGGGGCGGTATATAACAAGGGTCTGTACAGCTGAACCGTATTATCCCAAACTCAGGCATGTTATATTCAGGAAGAGAACAAGTTCTACAATATATAAAAACTATCTAGAAATGAGGGAGAGATGGGTCAATGTCTTTTGACTGCAACTGGAAAATAAAAGTATAGTGAGTTGGGTAGGGACAAAAAATGTAGTCTTTTGTAGCAGTTACAATAAATTAATGCACCTACTGGTTTTCCTAAATCTACAAAAGAGGTTTTAACGTGCATGGAATGTGCAGCACTCTCCAAACATGTTACCCGCTACGGTCAATGGTCTGGCTTTCTGTATTAGAATCTTGGATAATTTGAAGTAAGCATTTGGTCCATTTGTGGTACATGTACAAATGTAGCTTTCTGCTCAATTAATCCATGGATGACTCAAATACTGCTGTTTGAAAGCAAAATCATCTGCCCAGGCATCAATGTTTTTAGGTGTGCATTATGTCATTGATGTATTGTATACACCCCTTTTATCCTCAAAAGGGGTTTGTCGTGGTCGTATGGTAGTTAGATTTACAACTACATGTGCTATCAGTGCCTATCACCACTAAAGTTGTGAGTTCGAACCCCATTCATGGCAAGGTGTACTACTCGATGCAACGTCATGTGATATAGTTTGTCAGTGACATGCGACAGGTCAGTGGTTTTCTCCAGTTTCCTCCACCAATAAATCTGACTGCCATGAATTATTGTTGAAAGTGGCATTAAACACCCTAAATCATAAACCTCCTACAAAACTTAGGGAGAAAAGTCTAGTTTGGATGTACTATATGCACACACATTTTAAACAAAGTTACAGTAAATGTGATTCTTGAATAGTCCAAATCATCAGCATCTTTTACCTTCTATAACAAGAATTAACTGCATTTATTCATCAAAATACTTACTTTCCTATATCTTTCTGTAACTGTTTAATAACACTTTTTTTCAAATTATCTTTTTCATGTTGACACCGATCAAGTAAGGTTTTCGTTTTAGATGCAGGAATCTTTTCTTTAGGACGAGCCATTCTTTAAGAATCTTAAATAAACATGAAGGATAGTAATAACAATATTAGTTTTAACCAGATGAGAATTTTTAAAACATGTGATCTTCTGAAAATGACTGAGGGTAGATCTACATGTAGCAAATTCAAGAGGGAAATTTAACCCCTTTATAGAGAGAAGTTTTTACACATTAATTCTTCAACACTTTTTTAAATGTATATTTACAATTTAAGTCGCTTAATTTCAACCAGCATTAACATTAATAATAAGTAAATAATCACGACATGTTGGTGCAACGTCACCCATTTTCAACAGTTTGCTTCATCTGAAAAATCTTGTGTCATTATCATTGTTTCATATGTCAGAGGTTATGTTTTGATGCTGAAATAACATAAGACCATCTCAAGATACCAGTGAGCTTAAAACCGATTTATCGTCTGCCATGTCTTTGATAATGTAATTATTGACGTTGTTGCCATACCCATTAGGAGTTCATATTTTAATTACCTTAAAGTGGAAAACTGGTGAAGTAGTACATATGCTATAATGATAATAATAATAATAATATCCTTTATTTAAACAGGATGACATATTTAGTTACAAACTAGTTCACAATATGGTCCTGCATTATATACATAAATTACAGCATAAATTATAAAAGTGATATGCACAGCGCGTCTTAGCAAGAAATCACTCTGAGCCGACGTCGGTGAAATCAAGGAAATGTCGGCGAAATTTAAACAAAAGTTGGTGTTGACACCGCGAAATGCTCAAGAAAAATCGAACACGGTGTTGCCGGTGATTTACTATAAAATGCCGCCAAAACACCGTGTGTTTTTTACATCGGTAAACATTTGTCCTATAACGATGTTCTTCGGTAAGTATCTGTAAGTATTAGCTCGAGAATACTATTCTTATGTGTCATAAACGAAATAATTATGAAGGTTGAATTAAATAAAATTTTGTTTTTAAACTTGTGTTTGTGTGGGTTTTTTTTATGAGGAGTCTGGTTTGTAAAGCCAGACATCGATGACATTCAAAACAGGCCATCTGGCACAGTGTGGGTGTCAAAATAGATGGTAAACGGATGTTCATACAATAAAATAATCAAGCTGTCAAAACAATGTAACACCTTGTGCAGTTTTATTGACATACCTTTAAACTGTGTTTAATTAATAGTACACAAATTATGTGATCGTCTCAGTCCAGTAAATTTTCAATCAGCTGATCATGATATTTAAGTGTCGACTGAGGTTCACCTGTGTTGATTATCTCATGGTGATTATTTTATTTGTTCCTAATTGACCAATTCAAGCGTACAACATTCTAGTTTAACGAAATTGATAATCATTTTCCAGTATATTTAGTATAAAAAGCTTGTTCTCCACGTTTATTGTGAGATGTAATGCAACTGCCATTTTTTACTACAACCTCGTGCGCATGCTCGTGTTTGATGGAAAAGCTATAGCTATATTTAGATATTTTGTGATAATTATTCTATATTGTAAATCGATCCACCCTGTGATTTTTTTTTCAACAAGATACATTTTTTACAGTATATATTTTTATTATAAAATACAATATTGAACTGATTTTCGCTAACACTTCAAACATTGAATATTGATTTTTTTCGGATGTTGAACATTTTTTTCCCCAAATTGCACCCTGTGTTAGTATACTTTTATTGTTTTATTTAAAAAAAAATAATAACACCAAGAACATCGATGATATGAGTCTTCTAATTCAGAAATAAACTTACAGCAAAATAAAGGTATACTGTAAACAAAATCGGCATTTTTATCTAGATTTTTTCTAGGGATTCCAGATTATTTTAACTTCATCCTTGTATAGGTCGATGTGGACGACAGGTCGAAGCCAGCATGTTGAGGAAAAAAATATCGACCTATCGTCCGAAAAATACGGTACAAACGCTTAGTATTATGTGATCATTGCCATTTATAAGCTTGTAGTGTATTATTTTTTAATTAAAATAAACTTGATCTTTTGAATGCAAGCTTGGTATCCAGAGTTAATGTGTGGCTTCTGAACTGGTGTAGTTGAGTTAATTTGTGGCTTCAAAGTGGGTGATAGCTAATTGTAATCAAAGCCAAATACAAATCTAAGCTGTCGTTGATTGGAAAAGAAGGTTCATCAATGTCTCAAAATTGTTTTTACAATTCACGTTTGTACTAACACAAATAATCATATCGCAAAATTGAAGATTATATCTTATCATGCTTGTAACAGTCAATCAAATACAATGTGTACAATTTGGGTACCGTAATCAGACGTTGAATGTTTAACTCACTGAAATTGAAATATACAGTACGAAATAGTAAAAAAACAAAAATAAACAAACAAAAAACAAAAGAACACATGAAGTGCAGTTACATGTGCGTGTATACACGTATGATTTTCGCCGCGGTGTTATCATCGACAATTAAATATTTCACCGATATTTAGGCCCTAATTTGTATATTTTCGCGGTGAAAGTTCACTGTGATTTCACCGACATTTTACAGAGATTTTATGATGTATCACCGCCATTACACCGAACAAGGTGATTTCGTGCTAAAAACCTCTGTGCGTACTGTATAAGCAAATAAATAATATTAATTAAGCTACAAGCTGAAATATAAAGATAATAAAAAAAAAATGATTTAATTTAAAAAAAAACAAAACACATGCAGTGTTGATTTTCGTGACACCGTATCAACACTAAAAATAAATGCTTGGTTTTCAATTGAAATAAAACAAGCACAAAGGATATTTTTTAAACATTTACCTGATAAACTTCGATTCTATTCGCTTTAATGAGAGATCAATATTTGTGCACTAGGTCGTCGAAAACCGGCGATACCAAGCTCAACTTTATCTAATGCACCCAGTATGGCCTATGTTAATCCGAGATTCCTCTGTCGTTTAACGGCATTGATAAAGTTGCTGTAGCCGTTCAACGTCAGAGCGTGATACATACGGTAAACAGCGGATTTGCTTCTCCAACTCTGGGTCAGCACATTTCCACGTTTCGTGGCTATCGGATTTTATTTTCTATCAGAAACCCTTATATAAATCGCTTCACCAATCATTTTTCTATTCATTCATAACCATCTTACCCTCAGAAAGTGGTGCTACACTCCATTACAGCACGATTTTGCCTTAGATCCTATAATTCCGCCATTTGTCTTCCATTTTTCAATTATTTGTCACGTGACTACGAGAAAACCAAGATTACCGCAATGTATCATGGGAGATGATTTGCATATAAACAAACAAACAAATATTTGTATTGCCAATCATACACGCCTGTTAAGGCATAACAATTAACATAAAATTTAATACAGTTGATTATATTGATTGGTAATGATTTTAACAGCAATAGTGAATTACAGATAACCATAAGAAAAAAAAAATGATGTAGTACCTTGTCCAAAAAAGGGGGACGTAACACATGCTCTTTCCGAAGCCCATTGGCAACACTCTGCCATTGAATCTTTTCTTTCCAACACATTCTGTATTATTTCCTTCTGCTCTGCTTTGATCTATAGATGAACTGTTTGTCCTGTAGAATACGCTTAAATGTATGGTCTTCCATGTGATTTGAATGTTGTTTACGTATGCAAATAATGCTAAAATAATTTGGCACGCTGAATTAAGTAGCTCCCATCATGCAATGCGTTACTGTTATCATTCAGTTAGTATCGCGAGATCACGTTTGTAGATTCGAAAATGGAAGTCAAATGGCGGAATAATAGGATCCAAGGCAAAATCGTGCTGTAATGGAGTGTAACACCACTTTCTGAGGGTAAGATGGTTTTGAATGAATAGAAAAATGATTGGTGAAGCGATTTATATAAGGGTTTCTGATAGAAAATAAAATCCGATAGCCACGAAACGTGGAAATGTGCCGATCCTAGGGCTGGTGAGGCAAATTCGATGGTTTCCGTATATAGCACGCTCTGACGTTGAACGGCTACAGCAACTTTATCAATGCCGTTAAACGACAGAGGAATCTCGGACTAGGCCTATGTCTACGACTACGATTATGAAAAGAGCCAAATAATCCTTAATCTTATATATACTCATTAATCCTACATTGCATACATTTCATACAATATATGAGCCCATCAGTCATGTATATTTTATGGATTGTACCTGTAAAGGACAGTGAATCACACCTAAAAATAAATTATGAGAATTTATGGAAAAATTAAACTGGAGGCTGCCATCTTTAAATTCTAATACGTATTCCTAATGCGGACACACTTCCGGATTTTTTCTCGAATATATAAATAGAAGAGGAAGAAGAAGAAGAAGAAGATACTTTATTTGCCAATTATGGGCCCACGACGGGCATGAATATTCACATATATAATTATTTAAAACATAAAATATGCTTAACAAAGACAAAGATACAATAACATATACTTATAATATGTCATTGATATGCTCAGTGTGGTTGATATGTTTTAATACAGCTATGATATACAAATGTATGTATCATATAAATACGATGATAAATAAATAGATAGAGACGACTATTTGTATCCTACCCGTGTCTGAAGCAGAGAGGCAAACACAATGATAACCTTTCTGCAGGAGACACCAGGTGACGGTACTAAAAGGATGATAGTCAACACTTAATTGTGAGGTATTAGCCATTTATATCCTCCCTGTGTCTAAAGCAGGAAGGCAAGCACATAGGTTGCCCTTCAGCAGAAGACACCAGGGGACGATACGATGCTAAAAGGATGTTTGCTCATACCCAAATATTTAATTGTATGAATTGATTATCATTCCCGTGTTTAAAGCAAACAAGTTAGCGAATAAGGTAGCTTGAATTAAATATGAAAAAGAACATTTAATTTGACTGTGTCTCAAAATAATGTTCTTGTTTCAGATACATATATACGTAGAGATATAAAATGACTATTTCATGCAACGGTACTTTTCTGGAATTCTAACAATTACCAACTTTTTACATGATCTTTATTTCAAGATTTCTATATTTTTAAATTTCAATTTGGTTGAATACCTGAAAGACTCCCATTCCTGATTTTTCTTCTTCAAAGTACCTAGTAACCATTACAGCACACTTGTTATGCCATAGAACGATTGGATTTCAAAATATTTTAACATCCGAATTATTTCTTCTTCTTCTTCTTCTTCTTCTTCTTCTTCTTCTTCTTCTTCTTCTTCTTCTTCTTCTTCTTCTTCTTCTTCTTCTTCTTCTTCTTCTTCATCATCTTCTTCTTCTTCTTCTTCTTCTTCTTCTTCTTCTTCTTCTTCTTCTTCTTCTTCTTCTTCTTCTTCTTCTTCTTCTTCTTCTTCTTCTTCTTCTTCTTCTTCTTCTTCTTCTTCTTCTTCTTCTTCTTCTTCTTCTTCTTCTTCTTCTTCTTCTTCTCCTCCTTCTCCTTCTCCTCCTTCTTCTTCTTCTTCTTCTTCTTCTTCTTCTTCTTCTTCTTCTTCTTCTTCTTCTTCTTCTTCTTCTTCTTCTTCTTCTTCTTCTTCTTCTTCTTCTTCTTCTTCTCCTCCTTCTCCTTCTCCTCCTTCTTCTTCTTCTTCTTCTTCTTCTTCTTCTTCTTCTTCTTCTTCTTCTTCTT
Source organism: Bathymodiolus brooksi (assembly GCA_963680875.1). Taxonomy (NCBI): domain Eukaryota; kingdom Metazoa; phylum Mollusca; class Bivalvia; order Mytilida; family Modiolidae; genus Bathymodiolus; species Bathymodiolus brooksi. The sequence goes on along the minus strand of OY804588.1, from coordinate 85,338,720 downwards.
CTTCTTCTTCTTCTTCTTCTTCTTCTTCTTCTTCTTCTTCTTCTTCTTCTTCTTCTTCTTCTTCTTCTTCTTCTCCTCCTCCTCCTTCTTCTTCTTCTTCTTCTTCCAAATACAGGATAGAATCGAAGGGTCAAGTGATATTATCCCGGCGTGGAGACTATAAATTTTGAATTTATAAATTGATAAAAATCAAAAATATATATTCATAATTAATGTAATTTAAAAAGAATGCAATTCGATTTATAATTTATGCAAAAAGAAAATATAGTGATATAAACCATTGGGTTGTTTCGTGTTTATTTAATATATTATTTTTCTTCACATGTTAATAACCGCATCGTTGGCAGAATGGTTAGCATGCTTGCCTTGAGTGTGGTAGATAGTGGGTTCGAGCCTCGCGGTCGGGTTAAACCAAAGACTATAAAATTGGTATTTGTTGCTTCTCCGCTATAAGCACGCATCATTAAAGAGAAAGGACAAAGATTGGATGGCTCGGCAATCAGAATAATGTGTCCGAGTGGAGCGATATGTCTATCCGCGGACTGTTGTTTCAGTGAGCTAGCACTATACAAATTCAACTCAACGTGTTGGTCTAGTACAAAGCGGACCTCATAATAATCTCATTGAAAATTAACTTCTTCCCGCCATGATATAGCTAAACAATTATTGAATTGGGGTTAAACAACAATCACTGACTTACATGTTAAACTACTCCTATGCCAATTCCGACCTTTTTAGCAGGATTCATTGCATTGTTATTGTTATCAGAACAATTTATATTTTATTTTGAAAATATTTGTTGTTGATTTTTTATCGAGGAAACAGCCTCGGTTGCCTTAAAAGAAGTTACGCCATTGAATAGCAAAAAAGGGTAATAACAAAATTACCGAACTCCGAACAAACTAGTGACTGATGGCCATTTTTCTACAGGAACATTCTAACCAAGTTTCTCTTTTATTGACGATTCAGTTGTTTCAGATAGAATAAGCCCTTCAATGGTGGCCATCTTGAATTAGTAATATGCTATAACAAATTAGAAAAATAAATACTTTTGAGCCCATTCTCAGCTTCCGTTATTATGTATTCACTAATTAGATAGTTTATAGGTTTATAACTTGTTTAACGCCACTTTCAACAATATTTCAGTTATATCGTGGCGGTCAGTTTTATTAGTTGAGGAAACCAGAGTACCCGGAGAAAACCACCGACCTGTCGCAAGTCACTAACAAAATTTATCACATAATGTTGTATATCTTGTACACCTCGTCATTAACGGGGTTCGAACTCACAACTTTAGTGGTGATAGACACTGATTGTACAAGTAGTGGTAAATCTAACGACCACGATGATCCCTCGTTCAGTTGAAGGTAAATCTTAGATGCTGAAGGGTATACTTTTATAAAAAGATATTTCAAAAGAATAAACAAAAAGAAGATAAATGCAAAACAATAAAAGAAGTAAAATTCCTACAACCCTGGACTAAGCTCAACCTAAAACAAAATATTATATTGATCTTGTTAAGAAGAGTTTGAAGATACAAAGGGATAATCAGAAGAAGAACAGACAACACAATGGCCAAAAGACAAAAGACAAAAGGACAAGCAACGAACTACAAAGCAATACACATAAAGCTAAAGATCGAGTAACACGAATTCCACTAATCAATCAGAACTCATGTGTTCCGGAAGGGTAGGTAGTTCATGCTCCACTAGTGACACCCGTCGTGTTAATCTAGTTACAACCCCGGTGAAAAGTAATGAATGAGGAGTATATAATTTATAGTTTCGAAATAATGTAATTGATTAAAAGTAAGGTCAATTCCCCTCAGGCATATGCAACATTAGCCGATTGTGTCTGTTCTGTTCAGGGGCGGATCCGGGGGGGGGGGGGGGGGGAGCGCACCCGGCGCCCCCCCCCCCCCCCTTAATTGGAAAAAATATGATTTTTTGGCGTTAAATCGTGATTTTTCACACGAAATACCCCAAATATTTTCGCGCTTCCCTCCGCAATTGGAAAAAATATGATTTTTTTGTCGTAAAATCGTGATTTTTCATACGAAATACCCCAAAAATGTTCACGCCTCCCTCCGCTCGCCGCGATTTTTTTAAGTGCGCCCCCCCCCCCCTAACTTGAAATCCTGGATCCGCCCCTGCTGTTTAGCCCCTTTCGGTTTATTTGCCACCCATGGACTTTCCAATTATTGATATATATCTTTATTCGCATACAGTCAATGCAAATACAATGGTACAGAGAAAAATAAGAACATGATAATAACATAACAAGACAGGAGGGTATTCAAAAAATTTGACAACATGATGTCATTATTTGCATTTCCAATCAGTTCACTAGTTATTCCAGAAAAACGCCACATGTGAACAAAATTTAGAAATATACGTTTTTATCAGAGAATAACTATTTAGAAAATAAAAATAGAAATATGCAATAAAACACACGTGATATACCATAATAAATCCATAAAATCAGAAAAAGACAATACAAACGATTCATCATAGTTATTATATATACAGTTGTCCTATATATGAGATAAAAACATAAATATCAGACCTATTAAATCAGGAAACATAATGAGAAAAAAATGCAGTGTCCTTTTGTACATTTTATGATAATACAGTGATGGGTCAAAAATCTTTCCGCACGAAGATCTTTTCTTATATTTTTAGCATAAAGCCAGTTATTTTCAAAAAATTCTCCGAAATTCTTAATTTTTCACCTTTAAAAACTGTACTAATAAGAGTTTATCTTAATATTTTCATTTATTTTTCAAACTTTTATTTGCAAGCATTTATGGTTTAACAGAAATGTAAATTATCGACGTCACAATTTTCTATGATTATATTGTGATATTCGGTAAAACACACAAGATTACGACGATTTCGATTGGGAATCCACAAATGTAAAAAAGGTTTCTTGATATTCTTAAAAGGAAAAAAAGTATGACCTATAGGTTCAAGAAGAATTAAATTAATTGATTGATTGATTGTCGTTTAACGTCAAATCTGCAGTATTTATAACGAAAACAAGTTGTGTTGCTCATGTTATTAGTTGTCTACGGGGAGTGCATGTGTATGTGTGTGTTTGGCTTCTTTCTGTTTTTTGTGCCTAAAGTTGATCGTATATTGTCCATTCTTGATTGCTCCTTCCGTTTTCGCTAACATTTATTTACCAACAATAAATACATTATGTATGTAAAAGTTAGAAATTTTTATTTCACACGAAACAATAATCAGGTTATTTTTTTTTGGACATTGATTTTTCATCCAATTTTAACAAAAATTCTTGCTAAAAAAATTGCAGGAACACTTTTCAGATCAGAATATTATTTTTTCTTAATAAAAAATTTTCGACAGTTAATTAGAAGAAAAAAAATCACAGCTCCCCTCACCCACACACTAAAAGTTAAATGCTTCTTGGTCCTTACGACCTGTTCTATTGAGAATTGGACCGGGATAAGACGACATTATTTGAAACAATGCTACAAGATTGTTAGGTGTAAATATCTACAATTGTACGTGTTTTTACAACGGTCCTGCAGTAATTAACATGTTATCTCTACTGAACATGTCACAGAACTCGTAAAACATATATATCATTAATTTATCCCACATCTCGCCGGTCAGCATGGTAAGTACTACTTATCTGATCTATTCCTAATAATTATTCCATATTTCATATTAGAATATGGGTAAAATCCAACCTAATGATAAGTAGAAACGTAGATATCAAATTCAGTGCTCACGACGCGTTTCTGGAATAACCATCATGAGGTACGAACATCATCGAAAGATTGGTAAGCCAAGTAACTTAATGTTTTGAGAGCAATGAAACCAAAGGGCCTAAACGGGATAACCAAAATCGGCTAAGGTCACACAGGGGCGGATTCAGGAGGGGGGCGCACCCGGCGCGCGACCCCCCTAAAATAAAAAAATAAAAAAAATTGGCGTAAAATCGTGATTTTTTTACACGAAATACCCCAAAATTTTCGCGCCTCCCTCGGCAATTGGAAAAAATATGATTTTTTGGCGTTAAATCGTGATTTTTCACACGAAATACCCCAAAAATTTTCGCGTCTCCCTCCCCTCGCCGCAATTTTTTTAAGTGCGCCCCCCTAACTTGAAATCCTGGATCCGCCCCTGTCACATATGGCTAATTTCAAATTTCCTCCTTATGAAATAATATTATTTATAAGTACTGTAAATTTCAATCAAGAATATTTGATCTAATCAACCGTGTTAGTGCCGAAGCATTGTCTGTTGGGCATAAAGAGCGGGAAAAGGTGTGTGGGGTGGTAGTGTTATAATGTTTAACACCACTTTCAAAAATAGTTCAGTTATATTGTAGAGGTCAGTTTTATTGGTGGAGGAAACCGAAGTGCCCGGAGAAAACCACCGACCTGTTACAAGTCATTGATAAACCTTATCACATAATGTTGTATCGAGTACACCTCACCTGAGCGCGATTCGAACTCAAAACTTTAGTGGTGATAGGCACTGATTGCATAGTTAGTTGTAAATCCAACTACCATACGATCACAACCACGACGGCCTCTCTGTTAAGCGCATGAATCACGCGAGGACTAATAGTCCACCAGCAGAGATATTGGCCCAGTGATAGTAAATGAAAATGTGGATATTTAATTCAGCATGTACCATCCGTTTCTGGAGTAACCCTCATCAGGTATGCTCAAACTCAAAAGATTAGAAAACCAAATAATATAAATCTTTAGGAGCAAGTAATACAAAAAGCCAAAACAAGATAGCCACAATCGACAAAGTTTAAATATACTGAAAAAACATTGACATTAGTTTAAGTAAAAATATATAGGAACTGTAGATAAATATATCTAAAATAACCACGTCAGTGCCAAAACCGCGGACTCCCTGGGAGGATGATACCCTGTTCACAAACAGTCCAATAGCACAATAAAAAATGGTTTTGTACAAAGCGGGTATTATTATCATCACAATGAATGTAACTTGCTTTCGCCATAATAGATGAAACATTGCTCATTTGACGTTAAGCAACAATCACTAGTTCACTCTAATGTAGAAGTATTCTATAAGATATATATCTCCAGAGTCCAATCTGTAATATTTTGTCCCCAATTAGCTATTTTTCATTATTTCATTATTGACTTTATTTATTCATTCAAATCTGCCTTCATTGTCTCCGATAATTTATTTTCATAATCAAAATTTGATTTAAACTAAGCCACTACCACTACAATGATCGAGTGAATTGTTGTTTGAAAATATTCAAGTACATTTGTATCCCTTCTTCCAATCTGATTTAAATTTTGCTATTTTTTTGCAACAGTATAAATAGAAACGTAGATATCAAATTTAGTGCGCACGACGCGTTTCTGGAATATTCTTCATCAGGTACGCAGCTTCTTGCTAGACAAAAGTATATCTTCTTTTTTTCATTTGTCTACCGTTTTACGTTAAAAGTTCTATTACTTGAATGACACAAAGACCTATCTTACATACATTTCTTAAACAAGTTCAACAAAGAGTTTTTTGCAGGAAAAACAAATATATCCTCTTTCTGTCCATTTGTCAATCCCTTTACAGTAAAAAGTTATAATACTTGAATGATACCATGACCTATATTTCTTAGACATGGGCAATCAATTAAGGAAACATAGTTCAGCTTGATAGATATATACAAAAAATGGTTCAAGCGTTGGAATGTTTGGACACACACGTGGACACATATACACGTATATAAAACAAATAACACTAAAGCATTTGGGGGTATGTCATGTCACGTATACAACGGAGGATTATTCTTTTGGTACAGTACATGGTATCGCAAGAGTTTCAAACATTTCTCCATTCCTTCAGCATGGAAACGATACCCATTCATATATTCAAAGTACAAAGCTATCCATATTCATATCCTATCAATTATTAATGATAAAATGAAAAAAGTAAAATGCCATACACCTAACACACAAATACATGATCATTCACTTTTCTGCCTTGGTACAGGCACTTCAATAAAAAGTGGCGGGGTTAAGCTAGTTAATGGGCCCAAACCTCCCCTTAGTGAAATGATGCGGGCATGGACGTGTTTTTTCACATGTGAGTAAAATGACCACCGTTACATATAACTGGACAAACAAAGTTGAAATAAAGAACGCTGAACGCTATAATCTTGAAGATTATGCATAATATATTTAATCTTCGTGACACAGAAATTGTCACATGTAGCTCTAATAATTTGTATAACACTTTCCGTTACAGATGTACTGTCTTATTCAATGCATCGTTGTGGCGGCTTTGACCATGCCATCAACCAGGGCCGTAGATCCAATACTGGAATCTAAGACCAGCACTAAGAAGAAAGCATCATTACCAACCTCCTTTTCGGAGTGTGTAGATATCACAAGTCATCCGAATGCCCCTCAGCATTTAATTCAATCAATACAGAATCAATGCTTAGATAGATTTATTTCGGTGGACCACACACACAACTGGTCCAGTAACTTTACCATGGACGAACAGAACTACATCAAATCTTTATTTAGAAAAGTGATCAGTGATGCTTCGCAGATGAAAAACGTTCACAGCCGACGTAAGAGAGCCGTTCACGTGTTTCCAAGGAGAGTTCGACGAGAAGTGAGGGACCTGCCATACAAAAATTGGCAAAATTATGCAAATAATGTGAAAAGACTAAAGTATGATACGGTAATATTTGTTTGTTTGTTTATTGTTTTCTTTGCAATATTTAGATATTATTTGTTGAATCTAAACTTGTAATACTGTGAACACGAACTCATGAAGATATTAGGAGCCTCCATGGTCGTGATCGTTTGGTAGTTGGATTTACAATACATGTGCAATCGGTGCCTATCACCTCTATAAAATTGTGAGTTCGAACCCCATTCATGGCGAAGTGTACTCGATACAACATTATGGGATAAAATTTTTCAATGATTTGCGACAGGTCGGTGGTTTCCACCGGCTGCTCCGGTTTCCTCCATCAATAAAACTGACCGCCACCGATATAACTGAAATATTGCTGAAAGTGACGTTAAACACCATAACACTAACCACAAGAAACTTTAATGATCCACAATACAACGAATCACAACACGATTGATTGATTGTTGCTCTACCATCCAGTGAGCAGTATTTCTACTATATTCAGGACGAGAACTTGTTCAACGTATAAAATCTACATAGAAACGAAGCCGGTGGGATGAACCAGGGGGGGGGGGCAATGACTTTTGACTGCCACTGGAAAAGCATGGAGAGTTTGGCAGGGACGAAAGAAGGTAGTATTTTGTTGCAGCTACAATGCGCCAACTCTACTTCAAAATCTACAAAAGAGGTCTTTAATGTGAGAGAACGTGACCTTCTCCAAACGCGTTACCCATTATGGTCCAAGGTCGGGACAATATTATCCTATACTTGGAAAAACTGAAAATGCATAGTCATATTTCGTTGAAATGTGTGCCAGAGAGTAATTGAATTCGAATATAACCATCACTATAAAAATATAAACGAAAGAGTGACAAAACTCTTTCCACAGATGTATTTTGTCAAAATATATTGTTTACAAAGAAAATACTTCACCGACATATTTGTTACATTGTAGATTTCACCAACTGGACGTAGTAAATATGATATCGTAGCAGATATCCACTCAACAGCTGTAAATAGCGCTCACTTTGGACCAAACTTCCTGCCATGGCATAGACTTTATTTGATCATGTATGTATAAATATAGATATTAAAATTAGTAGATAAAATTAGAGAATACCGAAGGGGCAATCAAACATGGACAATTCAGAGAAACTTGCAACATAGGGTACACAATACGAAAAAAAACAAAACAGAAACACAACACATATGTGTTGGACACCACTATACACAAACAAACACAAATAACGTAAATAAGACATGAGCCCTCCAACAAACAACTGGAGGTAAAGACGGACATCACAACACGGAACTCAGAACGTAAAGACATCCTTAATAAAATATTAGTTTGTCCAATTCCGATAACATGTGTGTTGAACATGGGTAGGTAAGGCATTTTTCTTTTAAAATGTCGTAATAACAACGTAGCACTCGTCGCAACTTCGGCTGATTCCGTACCTTCATCTTATTGAGGGAGAGAAGCGGACTCACCCGAGGTTTGCCGATTGAACAACGTAGATATCTCATCTAGTGCACACGGCTCGTTTCTGGAAAAACCTTTATTAGGCAAGCTCAAATGGAAAAGATTGTGAAGCCAAATAATTTAAAAGTCTTTGAAAGGAAGAAAACTAAAGAGTCTAAACAGGATAGCCAAAATCAGCAAAAACTGAAGATGCCTGATATACAATGTATAAGAACAGTTCATTTCAATAATAAATACATCGAATAATTCATGTGAGTGCCGAAACACTGACTACTTGGAGGATGATACCACCGGGGACTCCAGCAGAGGCATCGTCGTCCCAGTGATAGTAATCAGGTATTGCAAATCCAATCAGGGAGGATTAATTCCTTATCTTTATACATGTATAAATGTGTTTATGTTGGTAATATTTTCATTTATATATATGGAGATTTTTTTTCATAATTCCACGAACATATTTTGGATTCATACAAGGACAGTTTGAAAAATCCAAAGAGGTAATCAGAGGCAGTAAATCAAAGAAGAACAGACAATACAATGACCAAAAGAAAAAAGACAAAAGGACAAACAATGACTTGCAAAACACTATACAAGAAACTAAAGATTGAGCAAAACGATTATACAATGTTGATGCTGCCAACAACAACAACAAACACAAAAACAAAAACAAAAAACACAAAAAAAAAAAACAAAACAAAAAAACACAAAAAAAACAAAAAAACAAAAAAACAAAAAAAACACAAACAAAAAAACAAAACAAAAAAACACAAAAAAAACACAAAAACAAAAAGCAAAAAAAACATTGCTTAGAAAAATAAAGATTGAGCAAAAAGACAAAACAATATTGACGCTGCAAAAAAACCCAAAAAAAACCACTACACAGAAAGCTTAAGATTGAGAAAACAACTAAACAATATTGATACTACTACTTGAGATCTTTGTGATTATTACATACGACGTGTGCTGTTCTTGGAACATAACAAAAACGTAGATATCTAATTTAGTGCGTCTCTGGAATAACGTTCATCAGGTACGCTCATAGTCAAAAGATTAGAGAAACAAAATACATTGGTAGCATGTAAACCAAAATGTCTAGACAGGATAGCTAACAACGTCTAAGGTCTCCTATGCCTTAGAGAGGAGATTGACGTTAGTTGTTAGTTATGATTTCCACATGAAAACTATGTTCGGTTCGTCTTTACCTCCAGTTGTTTGTAAGAGGGCTCATGTCTTATTTAACATTATTTGTGTTTGTTTGCGTATTTTTTTTTTATGTTTTGTGTTGTTTGTCTCCGTCCTATGTGTTGTTTGTCTCCGTCCTATGTGTTGTTTGTCTCCGTCCTATGTGTTGTTTGTCTCCGTCCTATGTGTTGTTTGTCTCTGTCCTATGTGTTGTTTGTCTCCGTCCTATGTGTTGTTTGTCTCCGTCCTATGTGTTGTTTGTCTCCGTCCTATGTGTTGTTTGTCTCCGTCCTATGCGTTGTGTACACAATGTTTCCAGTTTCTCAGGTTTGTCCATTCTTGATTGACACTTCGGTTTTCTATATCGTTTATTTAATCAATTACAATTATTTGGGAACTGTTATAAGATAATAAATCTATCCTTATGTTGTCATATTTAGGCATCCCTAATGATGAAGTAACACTTTTGCTTGTTTTTTTTATATAATTTACAGTGTCTAAATAATGTACATGTATTTATTATTAAAACTGAGATTCTCATCTCTCAGGCAGGGCCGGCCTTAAGCCAATTGGACCAATCGCGCTGAATTCATTTACTCTAGGCTGTTCAGGTACACATAGCATACTGCAGGCGTTACAGAGAGCCCAATACCCCATACGGCCGACCTTGCTCTCATGCAGGCACAGGTGAACTTAGCCAATTGTTGTTAATCTGTTTAGGACCTTTGATTTACTTGTTCCCTAAAACATTGACATTATTTGGCTTTCCGGTCTAGTGACAATGATCACGTGATGAACATTATTCCAGAAACGTGACGTGCGCACTAAATTAGATATCTATGTTTTTAATATGACTTTTTCTTCACAGAAATGTTTTTAACCTTATACCCGGTATTTACGAAACTCTTTGTCAGAGCCAGAGGGGCCGTCGCAGTCGTGATCGTATGGTAGTTGGATTTATAACTACCTATGCAATCAGTGTCTATCACCATTGACGTTATGAGTTCAAATCCCACTCAGACGAGGTGTAATCGATACAACATTATGTGGTAAAGTTTGTCACCGACTCGCTGCAGGTCGGTGATATTCTCCGGGTACCTCCACCAATAAAACTGACCGCCAAGATATAACTGAAATATTGTTGAAAGTGGTGTTAAACACCATAACCCTAACCCTAACCTTATATTTCAGAAATCATTTTGAACAGTACATTGTATATATTTATGATTTTAGATTGGAAACGGCACTAGATGTACCGATCCCTTATTGGGATTCCACCATCGATTATGAAATGGACGATCCCACACAGTCTATCCTATGGTCCAAAAGATATTATGGAAATGGTATTGGCTATGTGAAAACTGGACCTTTTGCCAACTTTCAAACACCGGTTGGGCCATTGTATAGAAATATAGGTAGCGATGGTAGCCTTTTTAATAAGAGAGATATCAATATAATTTTTAATAAGTTCAGACTATCCCAGATCTCAGAACCAAACGCTGATGAAAGGGCTTCTTTAGAAGGACAACATAATGGGGTACATATATGGGTGGATGGCCAGATGAACAATTTAGATGTTAGCCCTCATGATCCTGTTTTCTTTGCCCATCACAGTTTTGTGGATTATATTTGGGAAGTATTTCGGACACTACAAAGTCAGCGCGGCATTGACCCTACCACTGATACATTTGCACCACCCGCTAATGTCACTTTTCAAAACATTACAGAGCCAACGGTTGGATTAGCCGGATATTACAACAACGATGGATATTCTAAACGAATAGCCGCGATGGTGCAATACGGAAAACCCTTATTGTGTCCACTTTGTTCTAAAAGTAAAGACGTTTACTGTGACAAAATGAAACATGTGTGCGTCAGCGAAAGGCGAAGCCCATTTGAATACCGTGGCAAACTAGAAGATGCCAAAAAAGCAGCAAAAGACGGTGGCATGGAAAAAGATGGGCCAAACTATAAGCCGTTCGGTCTTTATAACAGGGACACGCGTGCTCGAATGGACTCAGTTACTATGGATTATGACCAAACTATGCAAAATGGTGGCAACAGAAATACCGATAATAGTTTTGTAATGTTCATGATGAATGGCGATAGACCATTAAACATGAGACAAACAATGACTAACGAACCTTATGTGATCATGGACGGTAGACGCATGAACACGAGGAATTTGAATGGAAATCATATTATATTAGATCGCGGTAATGGAGTTTACGTGGCTAACCATGGAGTTAGAAGCGAATATACAATAGACCTGAATGTCAACCCGAGAAATGTATATCAAAACAATAATTTTGGCAACCAAAACGCATTTCATGTTCAAAGTGAACCTATCTTTAGGGGACGACATCCCATAATTCCCCAAACAGGAAGCCACTCTAACGGTAATATAAATGGCATTGGATATCAAAACAACTACAACCAACTGCGCATGCTTCCTGTGAACAATATTAGGAAAAGTACTTATGCTCTCCGAGCCTAAACATTTTTAGAAATAAGTTATTCGCCATATTGAATACTTTATTTCTTTACTTATTCACAGTTCACGTGACAGGAGATACTAACAATTTTTAAGAGCTTTGGCTTCACTACCAGTTTTTTGCGGGAGTTCCTGTTATCCTGTTTTTTCCTCTCGTCTATTTGTTTTGTTTCTACTATTGTGTTTGTAATGTAATTATTCGTTTTGTAAAGAGATGTTTTCTTTTCATTACCCGAAGCAGACATTAAGTTTACTCTTGCTTGCACGTTCGTCCATTCGTATGCCTCGCTTTCGTTTCCGTTGAATAAATTAAGTTCCACTCAAATGAAAAGATTGAGGGGAGTGGGTTATGATGTTTAACGCCACTTTAACAATGCTAAAGTTATATCGTGGCGGTCTAACAGATTGAAATGTATACACAATGTTGATAGCAATAAAAAGCAAGTCAAGTTTGATATCGGACTTTACCCCTTTTTAACCTTTTCCGTTCTGAAAGTATGCCCTTTGATTTGCTGAGAAATCAGTATTTTTGCTTTCGGTCAACAACTAAAGTTTTCCTCAAGCCAATCATTTGAACTTTGAACTTAAGGTCAGGGACAATAAAGGAAAGGTCAATTATCATTTTTCAATTCTTGAACTATAACCATTGATATTTCTTAGGCTTCCGTTCAATAACTTTTTTTTAACTTTTGAGGTTTATGCAAGAGTTCAGGAACCATATAGACAGCCAAGATATATTTCGGATTTTGGCACAGATTTGGCTCTTGAAATATGCCCATATATTTGCCGATTTTTTTTCTTTATTTTTCTGCTCAATAAGAAAAGTTTGAAGATACCAAAGGTGTAATCAGAAGCCGTAAATAGAAGAAAGACAGACAATACAATGGACAAAAGAAAAATAAAGTGAAAAAAGACAAACAATAAGCCACAAAACACTACACAGAAAACTAAAGATCGAGCAACACGGACACCACTAAAAACCGGTTGAACTAGGTTCTCCGGAAAGGGGAGCAGTTCCACACGTGGCACCGTCGTGTTATATATTCTTGTTTACAAACCCAGTGATAAATCATGAATGAGGAATGAACTGGATAGTGATTACGACAAACGGTTAATTAATTCATGGTGGCGACCGTAAAACTTTCGTAGTGATGACTTCAACTCAATTACTAGGCACCCTTAGTTCAGAAACTTCTTGCTAGCAGCATATGCAAGTGCTGCTGGAATGTTGCCACATATAAATAGAAAGTTCACAATGGGAACCCTGTTCATGGCGAGGTGTGCTCGATACAACATTATGTGAGAAAGCTTATCAGCACTTTCAGCAATATTTCAGCTATATCATGGCGACCAGTTTTGATGGTGGAAGAAGCCGGAGTACCCGGAGAGAACCACCGACCATGGGCAAGCAACCGGTAAACTTGATCACTTGCGGCTGTGAGTCGAGTGCACCCTTTTTGTAATTTACAAAGCCGGGGGCGAACCCACGTCGTATTGGTGATATGCTTGTATGAGTTGTTAGGTATTCCAACTACCTAAGTCATTGAGCCACCTGGGCCAAGATAATCTACCAATAGAAAGTATTTTCCCTCCAAAATTAATGTGTAATGAACCATGTAATGTACTATCCTGTATATGCAATATGTGAAGTTTTATTTTGTAATTTTAATTTCAAAAATATTATAAATCTTAAAAACATGAGTAAATAATAACATTATAGCATATAATGATTTTCAGTAATTATATAAAAGTCTGCTCGAATTTGGCAGCATAAATTGTGTGCGACATTGTCCACAAACGTAAATATAAATTACCGTCTTCCAATCAAAGCATACTACCGTATTTGTACTCTTAGACATATCAGATAAAATACTAATATCCGCCAACCCATGTTAAAACTCAAAACACATTCTGGATTCCATGAATTATTTCTTAATTAAGACTACCACATGTTTCTTTTATGATTGTTTTATTCAAACAAAAGATAAATGCGTGACAAAGTATGCAAGGTGGACACAAGTTTTAGTTATTAACGCATCACAATTTAAATGATTAAATCCTAAAATAGTAAGGATCAGTGCCGGATTTAGATAAAGAGAGGCACTAGGCTATTCCACTTGTGAGGCCCCTCCCGATTCCCCGCCTTCACGACTGGAGGAAGATGATGGAATTGTGCTTAATCAATTCCAATAAAGGCGAAGATGATGTGGGGTGTTTGAAATTCTGCAATATTCTGAAATGGAGCGCAACTGTGGAAGGATAATTAGTGAAGGGTTGTTTAGAAAGTACAGTATTTTATGACAGCAAAAGTGTGAAAGTCCAATAACAGTGTTAACAATATTATACACCTTGACTAGAGGCACCGTAAATTTTGAGGCCCTAGGCTTCCGCCTATCGAGCCTATGGGTAAATTCGGCACTAGACTAAGGATAAACGCGCCGTAATTTAACGGATACATACAACAAAAAGGACTATGCAAATAGTGACTGTGTACTCCAAGCAAGTAACTAGTCGGTTACATCATGACCCGAACAAGTTACATTATTGTACAGAACCAACTCGCTGATTTTGATTTTCAGAGTACTAGTCAAAATAAAGAACAGCTATAGGAATAGTTAATACTGTTTATACCCTTTGATATACTTGCTACCAACGAAGTTTACATTATTTGGCTTCTTAAATCTGTAGATATTGAGCATACCTGATGAAAGTTATTCCAGCAGCGTATCGCTGTCATGTGTATTATATTAGATTGATTTGATTTTTTTTGTGTTTAACGCCACTTTCAGCAATATTTCAGCTATATCATGGCGACCAGTTTTAGGGGCGGAAGAAGCCGGAGTACCCGGAGAGAACCACCGACCATGGGCAAGCAATTGGTAAACTTTATCACTTGCGGCTGCGAGACTACTATATTAGATGTCTACGTGTTTATTAGAAGGCTGACATTTCGATCCATGCATCGGGAACATCATGTTGCATGATTGCGAGATAACCATAGTCTTTATTCGTACTATTTAATGCACCTTTCCCATCAAATAAAAATCACATCGCCTATGATTGAGCCCAAAGTTGAACGAGTACAAAATCTCCCGTATTCGAGGCAAATACTATCCATTACATTACAGCAATGGAACGCTTTGGTAGGTAACCCATCACCATCACAACATCATAACTACAGCAATGGTACGCTTTGGTTTGTGACCCAAGACATCCATGACCTCAAATATACAGCAATGGGTTGCTTTGTAGGTGACCCATGACCATCATCACGTCATATTTACAGCATATCACAAAATTGTTCCCCTTTTAATACATGTGTTCGCTCAACCAAACAAAAAGGTATATAAAAGTCATTGTTCTACACTGACCAGCACGGTAAGATGTGTTTTTTTTTATTAATAGCCTCAAAGCATACGATTCAGTAGTATGTACTATGCACAGTCTTAGGAACATAAAATATGGTAAAAACTAGAAAACGTTGTTAAAAAAGGTTGTGCTCGATTTTATAAAGGCTTTGCTTAAATATATAATATGAATTATAATAAGGGACCTACCATTTAACTTGAAGGGGGGGGGGGGGGGGTAATTGTTTTTTGTTTCGTTCAGAATTTTTTTTTCGGACAGCACAAGAGTTAGAATATTTATTTTTTTATCGCGCAAAGCGCGAATTTTTTTTCCAGAATTTAACATTAGGTTATATGACAAAAACTCTGAATCAAATTATTTTTTTTTTCCTCCACCAAAATCAGAATATTTTTTTCAGCAACATTGGGAATCAGAATATTTTTTTAGAAAAAAACCATAACCCCCCCCTTCAAGTTAAATGGTCGTTCCCTAATCTGTCGTGTCGTCTGCTCAAACATAATTTACATTAATGTGCCGTGTCGTCTGCTCAAAAATAATTGACAATTACCTGCAGATGGAACACTGTCGTCAGGTAAAAATGATGACATTTTGCTAAAAGAAATCTTCGATAAGTCAGCAATAATCGAATTACATTGAAGAGTGAGTGGGTGATTGTTGATTAACGCCAATTTAGCAATTTTTCAGCTATATCATGGCGAGAACAAGTTAATTTTCAATGAAATGATGATATGGTCCGCTTTGTTCGAGACCAACAGGCTGAGTAGGATTTTCATAGTGCTAGGTCACTGAAACAACAGTCCGCGGGTAGACATGTCGCTCCACTCGGACACATTATTATGATTCCGAGCCAACCAGTCTTAGCTCTTTCTCCTTAATGCTGTGTGATTAGCGGAGAAGCAACAAATACCAATTTAATAGTCTTTGGTTTGACCAGACAGGAGCTCGAACCCACGATCTACCACACTCGAGGCGACCACGCTAACCATTACGCCACTGATGCGGTTAATTAAACTGAAGAAATAGTCTTGTAGACTTACTATATGTTATGGCTTTTGCCATTAGAATGTCAAGAGGGTCATTTATCTGTAATATTTATACATTTTTCCTTTGATCTCAATTTGGGAATAGTTTCAGTATAAAGTTTATATGGAAGCTTCGTCAGCTTTATTAAATATAAATGGGGCGCTCCATGATATATTTATACATTTTTCCTTTGATCTCAATTTGGGAATAGTTTCAGTATAAAGTTTATATGGAAGCTTCGTCAGCTTTATTAAATATAAATGGGGCGCTCCATGATATATTTATGTCATTTTTTAAGCATATGCTTGTTTATTAATTTGAAAGAAAAAAGTGGAATTTCAAACTCCAGAACAGAACACCCCTTCCGGATCTGTCACTGGACTACGTGGAAGTAGGTCTTTTGACTTTGAACGTACTTTATGATGGTTATTCCAGATATCCGTCGTGTGCACTAAATGATTGATTGATTTATTGTGCTTAATGCCACTTTCAGCAATATTTCAGCTATATCATGGCGACCAGTTTTAGTGGTGGAAGAAGCTGGAGTACCCGGAGAGAACCGCCAACCTTGAGCAAGCAACTGGAAAACTTTATCACTTGCGGCAGCGAGTCGAGTGCACCCTTTTTGTAATTTACAAAGCCGGGCGCGAACCCACGCCGTATTGGTGATAGACTTGTATGAGTTATTAGGTAATCCAACTACCTAACTCATTGAGCCATCCAGGCCCTCGCACTAAATGACATATCAATGTTTTAACAAGTGTGCCAGTAGGAAACGAGTACAATTAGACAGAGTCGGGAATGTTTTCCTTGCAACGGGCCATCAACTCCAAAATAAAATGTTGTTTATTGGGAACTGTTGCACGCTGCCTTTCACATGTGAGACATGACATTCAGCAAACACAATGCACTCAGTTACATCCCTTCCTTACGGCGAGTTTGTGCATTAAATTTATCCCAAAACAACAAGCTGGCAAAACTTTAAGGGTGATGTTTACCGCAGTGGAGAAATTAGATCCCGCGGGTTTCCTCCAGTATTCTTATAACAGGTATCCCCAAAACATCCAAACGCCGACTGAATAAATGTGTTAAAAATGTCTGTAATTTCTGAGTTTCTATATGGAGGAATTTTCTTGAATTATTAATTCTGAATCGGGTTTGACATATTCTAAATCATCTTTGAGAGTAACCTGGTGAAGGTTCTTCCAGAAACGCGGCGTGCACAGTAAAATACAAAAATGGGTCTGAAATATGTCCCTATATATTTCATATGAAACCGTGTTTTTAAATAAAAAAAATATTCTTGTCGAGGAATTTCTTACAAAATTTTCCGCATTAAAAGCAGATATATAGTTTCTTCGTTTTATGATTTTCATATAATTTTATTTGTTTACCTTTCCTCAATATACATGTTTACATGATTTAAACATGAAGTAAATCCTACTATATAATAATTGCAAATTGTGAAGTCGAAAAATTACACGTGTGCTTAAATCACAGATACTTTTAAATAAATAAATTCTTATTAATTCTGCTTTCAAGCGTGAAAGTGTTTAGAAAACCAGATAAGAAGTGACTTCAGGAGAATATTTTTTTAAATAAGTGTTTTTTATGAAAAAAATATAGGGAAATATCCGAGTGCAGAGAAACTTTTGACCCGTGAGTGTAGATATCTGCGTTTTTTATCATGACCTCTTGAATTGTCTCGACACATTCAGGGATGTCATAACCATGTGTTGGTGATGTTTGAACTTGTGTCGACCTAATCTGAATTGCTTCCTGACAATATTTAAATCTATGTTAACATATTCTGAAGGGTCAGCTAGAAGTGAAAGTGAAAATACAAATGTATATATTTCATGCTTGTGAACCGGTCATCACGGTACTTATAGATTTAATTTACAATATAAAGCCATTATAAGCCTATGCCTTTATTCTTAAGGACAATATGGTAAAAAGGACGACAGTGCTATATAACTAGGCCATATTCCCCATAAACCTGTATTTATAACATTGTTCACCATGCACCATAGCCGTGTAACAAAGTATATATATTTGAGCAGCATTGCATCTCTTTCTGCGTGATAAAGATCTCGACGAGGCGAAGCCGAGATCTACTTTGAAGAAATGCATTGTTATATTCTTACAAACTTAGAACATTGTACAGTGATTGAGAGAGATCATTTGAAGTGTTAATACATGTGTAGTTATAATTATTAATTTATTAAATTAATATCTAGCAGGAATCATCAATAAACTGGTTCGGGTTTACTAAGTGACACATTGCAAGAATGTGAAGACGACTGTCTGGTTAACCTAGCTGCCATTAATTAGCATTGGAAATACTGATCAGGAAAATTGAAATAATTATAGAGCAACGATACACTTACAGCCACTCTGCCAAATTCTGTGAAACAGATTGTAATTTTGAAAATGAAAAACAATTTTCAACGGAATTATAAACATTTTTACTTGTCCAGGCGTTGGTAGATATTTAGATTCAATTAATATGCGAGCGTGAGCGAGCTCTTTATGGTATAAAATGTGTACTTAGGATTTTTTGACAAACATGGCTGCACGATACTGTTGACACTTTTTGATGCACTGGATGAGCGTGAAATTGCCAGAAAATTTTCAGATTCGCGAGCATTCATGGCCGTGCCTGTTTCATATTATTATTGATAGCTTCTTCTTTATCTTACAACTAATATAATGTCTTGTCCACCTATGTATCGCTGTAAATGCCCACATCCCCCCTCAAGTTATTGGACAAGTTTATATCATTGGTGCAATAGAAAAAGATCAAATAATCTCGTATCAAGAGCATGTATTGTTATTTCCTTCACAATGAATTTCATTCATGATTTCAAAACAGGAGTCATACCCTCAAGGTAGTACATGTGTATCCTGTCATTCAAAGAATCATGCTGTCATGACAAATGTATCTTCAATATTGCAAAACAAGGTTACAGGTACACATTTATTTAAATAGAGTTTTATTATTTGATGGAGTGGACAAAAATAAATCTAAGTACTGGATAATTAGATGAAAAGTATTTTGAATATTGTTTTTTTAACGTTCACATTACATATTCTTCTCTGAAACCACTGGATCAAATTAAACCAAAGCGGGTATATATAATAATATCATCAAAATGTAACGTCTTCTCGAATTATGTCTTCTCCTAAACATAAGTTTTCAAACCTTTATATGTCTTACCCTTAAATCAATAATTTTCAGACTTTTCACATTTTGTTGCAGTGCTTGTAACTCGAATAATTCAAGCCCTTTCCGTCTCCGATTCTCTCCGCGAATGAAGCGATCGATACACTCGTTGCAACTTCGGCTGATTCCGTACCTTCATCATACCTCGTCCGTATTACGATAGCTCCCATTGGAACTACTTTCGGAAATCTTCAATGAAGGAGGTATTAAAATAATTTCACTTTCGAATATTCGTCCAATGATAATATATTTTCATTCGTGGCAATGTCGGCTGATTCCGTACCTTCATCAAAGACCAATATTTTTCAAAGCAAGCTCATCTATTGTCGCCATTTTAGAACTTATTCGCAGTGCGCAATGTTTGATTGAAGTGATACGGTCTTCCGGTGAAGAAATGTGACGCGTAGACGCATATCAAATACCATATTACAGCCGAGGTATTGAGGTAGAGAAGCGGACTCACCCGAGGTTTGCCGATTGGCGATCGATAGAGAGTGGAACATAACGACTGGATTATTCGGGTTACAGTGCTCGATGAAATATTTTGGTATTCTAAACCATCCCATAGTAGGAACGGAATAACATCCGGACGATGTTAAATCCGTACCCGTTAGAGTTAGGGTTAGAGTCTCTTTTATTTGAATGTCGAATATGTAAATATTCGGTGTAGACACATGAAATATGGTCGATTTGCGAAATATGTATGTCGAAATTAAACAAATTTGAGACACAGAAATTATTTGTTGTTATTTCTTAGTCTCGAGATATGTACAAATGTATGTCGAAATTAACAAATTTGGAACACAGAAATTATTTGATTATACATTGTAACCACGTGATATGCACGATAAATATATTGTCTTAACTTCGAGACATATCTGTAGAAATTACTTGATGCTATATCATAGTCTCGAGATATATATGTCGAATTTAATGAGTTCATCCCAGGGTATTTGGTGGGAACCGTGTTGATCATCTTTTTAGTTTTTTTGTGGTGTCCTATTATGTGTCTTTACGTTTTGAGTTCCATGTTGTGATGTCTGTTGCGATTTCCGCATAAAAATGATGTTCGGTTCGTCTTTACCTCTAGCTGATTGTAGGAAGACTCATGTTTTATTTACGTTATTTGTGTTTCTTTGCGTATAGTGGTGCTATATTGTGTTCTGTGTGTTCTCAATGTTGCCAGTTTCTCTGGATTGTCAATTTTTGATTGCCACTTCGGTATTCTTTAACGTTTATCTGATCTACGACATAATTCCTTTTTTTACTTGGCGCTAACCGGCTTCCATACAAATACAATTCGACCATAATTGGCTTATCAAGACCGTAAATCAACATTCAACTTATATATATATATATAGGGAGTGGATGTAGTCGAGTGGTCTAGGGCGCTGGACGTAAGGCTAAGCGAATGGTGCTGCAGTGTAACAATGGTGTGGGTTCAAATCCCGTCGAGGGAAGAACAAAAATTTGACAGCTCTAAAATCTAATTCTAACACTGTTTGGTTTAATTTTCAGACGTATATATATATATATATATATATACCTATCAAGTAATTACAGGTATATATTTATATTAATATATGTCATAGTTTTATTGGGAAAATAACATATTTGTTTTCACCTTTTCTTGAACCGAGACCTATATAAAGAAATCAAACATGTACTTTTTGTTTATATAATTATGTTTGTCTTGAAATACGATTTCAATGTCATGAATTTTCATGTACATGTAATGTATTTTAACATAATTTTCCGTCACTGCCGATATACTTCACATAAAACAACAATTTTTCAAAACAATTATAAAGTCAATTTTTTTTTTTTTTTTTTAACAATTTTGTTGAAAGGTAAATTCGGAAAACACAAAAAAATTAATTCAGGCAACACATTTTCAAATCAATATCAGAAAAAGCTAGTTAAATTCAGATATAACGAACATATTTTAAGAAAAAAATATGACAGTGATAAAATCGGGTAGCAAAACCCAAAACAATTTAAGACAGGTAAATTCAGAAATAACAAAATTATTCCTTCCGGAGCACCTGAGTTCACCCCCGGTTTTTAGTGGGGTTCATGTTACTCGATCTTTAGTTTTATGTGTATGTTTTGTAGATCGTTGTTTGTCCTTTTCTGTTGGGCATTGTGTTGTGTGTTCTTCTTCTATTTACGGATTCTGTTACCCCTTAACTTCAAACTCTTCTTAATAGAGCTCAGTCCAGAAATAACAAGAAATGTTGAAATATTTGACAGATCTCAATTTAGGTAACATATTTACGAAAAATAATATAAGACAGAGCAGTGTCGGATTTAGGACAAACGAGGTCCTGTGCTAATTAAATTATGAGGCCCCTTACTTGGTTCAATAACCAGAAGCCCCCTAATAATTTGCTTTCTATGTCACTGGGCCACTGTTATGACTGTCCGCTTTGTGGCATATTCCTATAGACTATCAACTCTATTATTATGTCTGGATCGCTCCGACACAGAAAGCCTTCAAATTTAAAATTGCACCACATAAGTAAAAATCCATCGTAAAGATATTTTTGTTGGCAGGAAGGTGCCCTGGCCAACGGGTCCTGTGCTTAAGCACACCTAAGCACAATGGTAAATCCGGCACCGAGACAGAGGGGAGCTCAGAAATAACAAAAGTACCTTAGAAATATTCAAAAATTCACTTCTCTCAAGCTAAACGGAACTGACGAAAACTAAAAGTAAAAATAGTTTTAGAAAATAGGTAAGATTTTAATATTTATGGATGTTTTCTAATTGAAATTTGAGGTTTTTTAATTATATCTTTTTAATTTATATTGACCGAAAAATGAGAACGAATGTAAACCATGTTTTTATAAATTATTTCTGAAATGACAGCGAACACGTGCATATTACGTCAGCGGTGTTTTTTTTTTCAATTATTTCTGAAACGACATTGAACACGTGCATATTACATGCATTTCTGATATGACAGTAATCACGTGCATATCTACAAGCAAACATTGTCAATAGGTTTTCCGTTTCCACGTGAATTATTAATAACATAGGACAATTATCGTTTACTGGGGTTTTATTGTCATGTTATACATTCAACCCTTACTAAATAAAACACGGAATAATAATTATTGGCAACGAAATCTGCTGGGGTAACATATTGTTTTAATTTTGTGCTAATAAAATGAAAAAAAAACCAAAAACACACTGTCAGAACAGTTCCAAAATCCATAGAAAATCGTAGAAAAAACTTCAGATGTGCTTGTTCATATAAAGAAAGCTGTTATTGAACATATAATGCAATATTAGTACGACACTGACGCAGTTAATAGAAGCAGATGTGATACAGTTTAAAATACACTCACTCTTCAATGTAATTCGATTATTGCTGACTACCTGACGACAGTGTTCCATCTGCAGGTAATGGTCAATTATTTTTGAGCAGACGACACGGCACATTAATGTAAATTATGTTTGAGCAGACGACACGACAGATTAGGGAACGACCATTTAACTTGAAGGGGGGGGGGGGGGTATGGTTTTTTTTCTAAAAAAATATTCTGATTCCCAATGTTGCTGAAAACAATATTCTGATTTTGGTGGAGGAAAAAAAAAATAATCTGATTCAGAGTTTTTGTCATGTAACCTAATGTTATATTCTGGAAAAAAAATTCGCACTTTGCGCGACGAAAAAAAATAATATTCTAACTCTTGTGTTGTCCGAAAAAAAAATTCTGAACAAAACAAAAAACCATAACCCTCCACCCCCTTCAAGTTAAATGGTCGGTCCCTAAGTCATAAGTCATAAGTTTATTAATTCACCAATCAAGGGCCCACAGGGAGCATACACAATATGATCATTTGTTACCATTGTTTTATAACATAACAAGGAATGAGAAAAAGAAAACAGTTCACGGAAAGAAAAGAAAAAAAAAAAGCCCAACAGCACTAACGTTTTCGCCACTAGTTTAGAGCCATAATCTTAGGTGTGTATTGATCCCTCTAACAATTGAGGAGGAAATAAAATGTATCTTGAAAAAAAAAAAAAAAATGGTATGACCACTTGAATATATCGTAGCGAAATAGTTCACTTCCGAATTTTAAGTGGTTTTTGTTGCTCGATCTTTGGTTTTCTGTGTAGTGTTTTGTAGATCGTTGTTTGTCATTTTGTCCTTTTGTTTTGTCTCCCCTTCTTCGACTTACGGAGTTTGATTACCCATTAAGTATCTTCAAACTGTTCTTATATTTTATTTTTATTACAGATGTGCAGCTTAGTGCAGTGCATGACTCTGTTGGTGTTTATTGTTCTTTCTGTCAGTTCTGTGTATTTACAACATCAAGAGTATGCTACTGTTGTCATTCCACAATCATATTCAGAATGTGTAGAATACGTTATAAATCCAGCAGACCCGAAATATGTAATCCAAACAATACAGAGTCGGTGCTTGGAAGGATTTATTTCCAATGATCATACATACAACTGGACTGAAAAGTTCGATAACGACGAAATGAATTACATCAGATCTTTATTTAGAAAAGTGATAAGTGAAATCTCAGATAGAGATGGGGATGATCTATTTCCATGGAGATATCGACGTGAAGTTAGAGATTTGCCCTACTCACACTGGGAAAATTATGTACGTAACGTGCAACGACTAAAGAACCAAAAGGTAAAGTGAACTACATTGCAAATCTTCCATGTTAGCTCGTGGTCTTGTCATTACTTAGCCTCCATCTACTATTCTATGTCCATAAGCTTTCCACATTTCGGTCTTTTTCTAAAAATCATCTGATCAAATGAAATCAGACCTGGCAAAATGTTTTTGTCTGATCCTAAACATTATATATGATTTTCATTTCAATCGGTAATTCAATATGGCTGCAAGCAAGGTCAATTATGCTGGTAATTATGATTGACTAAAATTTCAAAAATCTTCTTCTCACCACGTGTGTGATGGAATTGAAATCCTCATATCTTTATGACCTCTAAACTTGACTTAAATATTCTTTGGATATCCCATTACAAACTTGCTGTGTGTCAATCAAATATCCAAGATGGCTGCCATCACAAGAGTTTTAACATAGAGATATTTGGAAAGATGAAAAATCTCAATAACTAAAAATTTGATGAAAACCAGCTCTCGTCCGAATAATGGATCCTACGCCAGGTCCTCAAATTCAAACCACGTCGCGCTAAACACCATGCCAAGCGTAATCGTTGATGTCGATCTGATAACATGGGACGTTTAATTACTCTCCTTGACTTCAGTCCTGCTGATTTAAAACGGTCCCTCACTGTTCTTGCTGACATACATCTATTTGGTAACCATTGTCTTTTCAGAACAGGGGTTGTCGCGAATGGCATCCGTCTGACCAAGCGATACAGTGCCCCGTCTTCACGCTGCGATGTTACATGTAGTCTTCCAGATCTTGGCAAGTCTTTCACGGTGTTGGTTTGGGTGTGTTTTCTGACAAGCCGGCTGATTACTGTATATTCTAATACAATTATAATGTAACGCGTATTTTCATTGGCTATCGAGAGCCGTCAAATCTGCAGTTGACAGACCTGAAGGAATTCCTACGCCGAATACACTTGTCTGTAAACAATATGGCTGACCCAGATATTTCCGACTATGAATTAAGGAATAACAGTACTGTATTTGAAGAGTTGGAGGTGTCAATTGTGGATTTTCTCTCAATTTCAGTTTTGAAAATATAAAAATTCTCTCAATATTTGGATACAAGTCCTACAAATTATGATAAAACATCAAGTCATGAGCAGTACCGAGATAAATGAATTGAAGAAACAAATCAGTCTCAGTGTTTCTATTTTCTTTTTACAGAAAAATTAAACTGCAGTGCAAAATAACCACTTCATAAACATCAAACAAACACCTGAATTTCCGGAAAATATTGCATCAAATTAAACGAAAATAATGTTACCTATGTTATACAAACTATGACTTCCATGAATTATTTTGATTCTAGTAGGAAAAATCTAACATATATTTTGAATGGAAGTCAGTTATAATTATGGAAATGCATGCCTTCATAGTTTTCCTACATTGATAACTAGACGGTGATGTAATTAAGTTACTGATATCTTCCAATTTGATGGCATTTTGCATTTAGCTACTTAAACAAGTAAAATGCTCACAAAATCGTAAAATAAATCAGTAACCAGCTTGTGTCAATGTCACCAGTCGGGAAGCCACGCACAGATTCCGTACCTCCAACAATGCAAAGTCAAATCCCGAAATCAAGGGACGTAACTCTATTTTTTTTTAGACATGACGCTTTACAAGTGAGCGGCCATGCATTGTTTACGTCGACACCCATGTGTTTTTACTGAATATCTTCATAAATAAAACTGAAAGAAGTATTCATTTTTATTGAATCCATTTTTTAAATAAAATTGTAACGTGACTGACGCGTGAATACGTGTATTTATGATATCGTTTGCTTGAAATCAACGTTGGAACTCGGGATACCGCTGCTGATGAAATGTTGTAAAAAAAATGGCGCTAAAAATAGACTCTTTAACTAAGTGGAACAATTGCATCCCATTGGCTGTTTATTAATAAATTTGGTAAAAATAGCTAGAAACACGTATTAGAGTATGGATTATTTGCATATTTTCCCATCATTCGTCACTAGAATTCCATATTTGGATGTAAACAAGAAGCACTATATTTCGAGATTCTAACCAAATATTTCTGGGTTTTTTCATAGATTGATCGATCTATTAGGATGAAAATGTGACTGTTTCTGTTTAAACACGAAAGAACCACTTGACCAATCATAGTCACACATATATAGAGTCATTTTATTCCATTTTTAACAACAAATCTTTCATTGTCGTTGACTCGTTCCATGGCATTTATTGACATGTCAAAATATTGACATAATTAATAAATACATTTTAGAAATAAAAAGGTCTGCATTATATAATGTATGATCTTGTCATGCAGAAAATGGTGAAAGATTATGTTAAATTCACTCTAGATTAACATGGCATAGCATAAGGCTACATATTTAGTTCATGTCAAGCATTTACACCCCCCCCCCCCTTTTTTTCATTTTCAGTCTGTTTTCCTGAAATACTTATTGATGTGTGTACATGCTACTTTTCAGTGCCAATGGCATTGACAACCTCCAATTTTAGTTAGTTTTAGATCATTGTAGGTAGATATATATATATACAGACTGGACATGGGATGTTTATTTTTTTTTAACAAGAGTCTGAAGATACCAAAGGGGCAAAGTAACAGATTCTATTAAATAAAATGGATGTTTATTTTCTGTTAGTTTCAGATTCTATGAGTATAAATGCAAAGTTTCCTGTGATGTTTATTGGTTGAATATTTGAATAAATAAAAATAAGAATATATGATAAGTCTTATATATATATTCATACAGGTTTGAAAATCAATATATATATATATGGTTTTTTTCTTCTAAAATATCCATGAAGTAAAAAAAATGGACCAGCATTCCAATTATTTTTAAGGTACATCATCAAACAAATGCCATGAGTTTTCAAGACACCTTGTGTAATAAATTATAATAAAGTCATTCAGAAAAGAACTTTTTGATTGTGTAATTTGTGTAATTTGTGAAACTTCATCTAAAAGTCAAAAGGTTTATTTCAATTTCAATTGAAAACCAGGACTTGTCTTAAACATTTCAAGAATGAATTACATTTCTTTAAAGAATTTGGCTCAGAAGATAAATTATATTGTGGTACATATTGTTATAACAGTTGCAACACATTTTCTAGGTCAGAAAGTGGAGCTGAAACAAGATCTCAAACTTTTCAATTTCTTATAGATATATTGAACCAGAACTAAGTTGTTGAACAAGTTTCTACAGACATTTAGACCTGTATACACTCCAACATGTTGTTGAATTTGTTATTCATGCTTTTTTTTTAAATGAAAAGGTACTTATGTTGCCTGTTGTTTATGAGAAATATAATTATCTTTTATCTATGAATATTAATGCCGAAATTTATAAATATTCTTTTACAGAAAAGAATTTTTCAAAATGTGCCCATTTATTAACTTTTTTCCAGTCATTGGAACAAATAAAATAATTTTTTTAACTTCAATTTTAAACAATATTAACCAATACTTGGTTATTTTGCCAACAGAAAACATATTCATTCTATTCTAGTCATTTAATTTACTTAGTGAAATTTGGAATTCTGGTTTGTCCTTTCATGTGAATGCAAGTATTCTGTATGTGTCTTAAAATTATGTGAATGGTAGTCATTCAATATGCTCTTTTATGTGAATGCTAGTTATTCTGTATGTGTCTTTTATGTGAATGCTAGTCATTTTGTGTCTGTCTTTTATGTGAATGCTATAGTCATTCTGTTTGTGAATGTCATGGTGGAAAAATTATTGCAATCTAAGTATCCATATTTTTGTAAATGCGGGTAATTTTGTGAATGTCCTGGAGAAAGAATTATTGCAAACTAAGTACCCATATTTGTAAATGCTGGTCATTTTGTGAATGTCCTGGAGAAAGAATTATTGCAACCTAAGTACTCATATTTGTAAATGCTGGTCATTTTGTGAATGTCAAGGGGAAAGAATTGTTACAACTTGACCACCCATATATGTTATAAAAGCTAGTTTGTAGTTGTGTTAAACACATGAATATTCCAAATACATTGATATTTACATTGTGAGATAAACATGAAACTTAGTAGCTTTCATTCAGATAATATAATTTCCTAATTTCAAGAAAAATATTTGCTTACACTGATTTTTTTTAAATTTGTCTTGATATAATAGGAAGGGTTAAGATATCTGAATACAATTTTTTATGCCCCTTTTTGTCTCAAGGTTTCACTTTATTTTTAGATTTTAAAAAAATTATTAATTTTTTTACATGGTTTTTTTTTATAATATTTTCATATTTTTTCAATTCGCTTAATTTTTGTTTACATGCCTTTATTTTTTCCACACATTTATTTATTTCTATTTATCTTGTACCTGTTGTATTGAAATTAAATTAAATTGAAATTATTAATTGTTGTACAGTCTTGTATCATAGATGATTTTTTTTTTAATTTAAAGTGATAATAAATAGTAATTCCCCAGTCTAAATTACAAAATGCACAATGTCTAAAACAATATTGCAATACAAATAATTCAATTAAACTGAAAAATACGGTATTAATACAAGAAAATTAAAAAAAGACATAGACACCCCTTTCCCAAATGAAATATACTCTTTCGGATGTACGCTTAGGTGTCGTTTATTGTTGATGTTAAGAAACACCACCGATGTGTTCCGAAAGACAATGAATTTCGATGTTTGGCAAATGGTATCAAGGTGGGTGTAGGGCTAAGTGGAACAATTGCATCCCACAAGACATTGACACTAGTTGTCGGTATGACAATGATCCTAGATGATTTCCTCAGGCAATGTATGTTACAGAAAGCCATCATATTGTTTTAATTAAATTTTCTCTTTTAAATAGAACCACCTTGACATTTGTTTTGAAATTGAGTCCACTTCAAGTAGCAAAATTCGATGTTTGTACACAATATAAATAAAAACTGAAGTGATACAATAAATTTCTATTTATCCATAGACATCTTTCGTATATTTTAATTGATTTCAAGCATAAATATTTATTGTAAACCGACGTATTTTAAGCGAAGGGTTGAACGTCATTTTTCATCAAAAATGAAGCGAAAGTCACGTGACTGGGACTTGACTTTGGAGCTCTCCTGTCACGCTGGCTGTCATACTGTCACCAGAGTGCGCGTTCCTTGTAAACTACGTCACAGGATGACGATAAATTACAAAAGTCAAAGTCGATAGATTGTTGTTTTAAGTATTTTTTCCGGAATTTTTTTTATGTCAACAACAATTGTAGAATTTTTATGTTTGCATGCACCACGGTCCTACTGAATTAGATGATACATTGAGAGCATTAGAAGAGTTGTCAATGTCGGTGTCAATTGTGGATTTGACGGACTATTTTTTTAGCGGAAGGAATTTGAAAAGTGCATATGCAATATTTCATCATTTATTGGTATGTTTTCAAACTAGTGTGTACACGTTGGGAGAATTTCATTAGAATAGGAATAACAGTACTGTATTTGAAGAGTTGTCGGTGTCAATTGTGGAATTGACGCGGTCGCAAATTAATGAATAACAGTACTGTATTTGAAGAGTTGGAGGTGTCAATTATGGATTTGACGGTCGCAAATGCCGTTTTACTGGCGACGAAATATATGCACTTTTCAAATTCCTTCCGCTAAAAATATAGTAATGTAGTTGTTTAAGGATCCGCCATCTTGAAAACGTGAAACCCTACATGTCATATGTGCAACAATACACAAAAATAATTAAAATGCCTACCTTGAAAACTTATGTTTGTTAAATTCTATCTACACGAAGCCAAATAACGTCTGATCTTTACATTTTAAACTGGAAGTCTTCATATGACGTCACGTTGTTTATGTGCCAAAGTCGTTCAACAATATTTCCCGGAATTTTAATTTTTGTGATTTTTAGACCCAGGGACATGCAAGAATATATTTTTATGTTCAGTATTGCATTATAATGGATAGTAAACTCGATTTGCGACCATCAAATCTCCAATTGATGCCGTGAAATTTTCAAATATAATACAGTTATCTCCTAAACACAGGCCGTCAGCGTCAAATTCATAGTCGGAAATATCTGGGTCAGCCATATTGTTTACTAACAAGTGCATTCGGTGTAGGAATATAGTATTCTTTCAGGCCTGTCAACTGCAGATTTGACGGCTCCCAATAGCCAATGAAAATACGCGTTACATTATAATTGCGTCGCCAGTAAAACGGCATTTGCGACCGTCAAATCCACAATTGACACCTCCAACTCTTCAAATACAGTACTGTTATTCCTTAAATGATAGCCAATCTGACGTCCAATAGCTTTGAAGGAAATTACTGTTGACCGCATGCCGATTATTTGCCATCTTTGCGCCTCCGATATTCGCCTTCGTACCATGTTCACAGAGAATGAATACATTTTTCAAAACACCGGACTTAATTACCCAAGTTTGAAGCGTTGCCATACTGAATTTTGGATAATGCATGGTGTTGTTAAAATCAATATTTGTATTGAAA
The DNA here is from genome assembly GCA_963680875.1 of Bathymodiolus brooksi. Taxonomy (NCBI): domain Eukaryota; kingdom Metazoa; phylum Mollusca; class Bivalvia; order Mytilida; family Modiolidae; genus Bathymodiolus; species Bathymodiolus brooksi. The sequence goes on along the minus strand of OY804588.1, from coordinate 85,308,149 downwards.
TTGAAACTCATGGTAATTATAGATTAATACATGGCCTTTTTCATATTGACCTTGTTATCAGCACGAGACCTTGATATCGGCCCCCGAGGGACGATATCAGTCGAGGGCTGATGACAAGGGCAATATGAAAAAGGCCATGTATTAATATATTTATCACATATTTTGCCAGGACAGATAACATGTTATTGCCCTTCACAAGAGGACATATACCATGTTATTGCCCTCGTAAAATGTTATTGCCCCGGCGGAGGCAAATAACACGCCGCAAATTATGCTTTTATTACACATGCAAATTCGGCGTTATTTCAATAAAATATGTGATAACATGTTATAATTCAACATATTCAGGGGGTGCATAACGTTTTTCTTTGTGTATATGATTTCCAACAAAAAGACGAGATTACTTCAGAAAAAAGCAAGAACGTTTTTTGCTTGTTCGTTTGATGGTGTTTAATGCCACTTTTAACAATATTTAAGTTATATCGTGGCAGTCAGTTTTATTGATGGAGGAAACCAGAGTACCCGGAGAAAACCACCGACCTGTCGCAAGTCACTGACAAATTTTATCACATAATGTCGTACACCTCACCCTGATCGAGATTCGAAAGAAAGCATATTCAATGTACATATCAGGAAATTAGAAGAATACTTGTGTTGTTGTTGTAGATATCAATAGAAGGACGAAGTAAGTACGATGTTATAGCTAATATACATGGTAGAGCCATGCTAAGTGGACACAGAGGACTTAACATTTTGCCATGGCACAGGCTTTATTTGATCATGTACGTATTATGTAGAAAAAAATACAGGCATTGTATGTTCGTCAATGTTAGTTGCTAAATCTCTCATACAAATACTCCTAAAGTTGGCGTTAAACACCACCCAATAAATCAATCAATCTTTTTCTTTTTTGGAGATGCACTAACACTAACTCCTGAAAAACGTATGATTAGAGAATCAAGTCGAAAATATACAAATGGTCCAATTAGATAACTGATATTTGTGTTTTATTATAGCGAGCATCGCAAGATACGACCTAAACAGCAACATGTGTGTAAGCATTCTCTATCCAGAGTTGTCGTTCCTGCTACGCTACACTCCATCTCTGTCAACGCCCATTTTACAAGATTTTTGTAAAATTTAGAAACAGTAAAAAAAATTGTTTTAATTATTGTAAATATAAAAAAAAAGATGAAAAAAAATCACTCATTTCAAATCAATTCTCTCTTAAATATGATTTTTGATCGTTTTAAACTTTTTAATTTTTACCTCCGCAAAATAGCACTCCAAGAAATTGAGGGGGGGGGGGGGGGGTAATTTTTAAGAGAGATTTGATTTGAAATGAGTGATTTATTTTCATCTTTATTGATATTTACAATAATTAAAACAATTTTAAGTACATTTTTTTACTGTTTCTAAATTTTACAAAAATCTTGTAAAATGAGCGTTGACAGAGATGTTGTGTAGCGTAGCAGGAACGACAACTCTGGATACAGAATGGTGTGTAAAGGAGATGAATCAATATATGATCAATACCAACCGGAAATGGATTCTAAGTTTCGGCATAAAATGGACATACGGAGTGGAGTACAGGAAATAGCCTTTTAATTTGAATACAAAATAACTATCCAGTTTAAAAATAACAACAAAAATTAGAAAGGAAACCGTACAGCTTCTTTACATGAAACGATTAATTTATTTAAAAAATGGACAATCGTTAGACCTTCTTGTTTCGCCCCTAAAGAACGATCGGCCCAAACAAAAAGTCTTCCCCGATATATCTCGGCCCTTAAAAAAAAAGTCGTCCTCGTTATATCTCGGCCAAAAAATCTCCTTTGCAATTGAATTAACTGGGTAAGTCGAATTGAAGAACAAAGATGAATAATCAAGAATAATGAAGAAAAGAATCCAAAACTACTATTTGTGTTGTTTAAATGTGTTATTTCAATCATCCCAAGCTAAGATTTACATGATTTAAATATTAGATAATGTGGATTTTGCTTCGTTGGCACTACATGTAGCACCTGTCTCATATTAGACGTTTGACTCATAATCATAGACTAGTAAAACACGTGTACATGTCTATGCGTAGATGCGATGCTCGCCTGTAGGCTGTGCCTAATCCATAGTATAGATAGCTGTGAATTATGGAGATTTATCCGTGAAATAAATTCCGGTATTTTCATATGTGAAAATATCAGTTTTTTCCCGCCGGAACTACTTTTACATAGCTATAAGTGTGATGGTTACTATGCGTCCCTTGTTGTGTTACAGTGAATACACATACGATTGTAAAACTGAAAAAATTCCGCGAAATGTCATTGACGACTTTAGCACATAACCAAGATGACGTCATTGACGTCATGTGAAGACTTCCAGTTTGAAACGTCAAGATTATACGTTATTTGGCTTCGTGTACGCTTCAATTTTGATCAAATTTAACTAAAATAAGTTTTCAAGGTAAGCATTTTAATTATCGTTGTGTATTGTTGTAAATATGACATGTAGAATTTCACATTTTCAAGATGGCAAACCTTTCCAGCTGAACCCCCTAGTATCATTGCGCGTGGAATGAAATATACAAATAACAAAAATAATATATCAGAAATTTTGAAAGTCTATATAATAAACAGTAAAACTAAATCATACATTTTGAATATCACAATAAGACCACTCGTGACCGAATACGCATTAACAATTAAACTCGTGGGCGCAACAAGCCCTCGTTTAATCCTTATGCGTACTTCGGTCACTAGTGGTCTTATTTTGATATTCAAAATCTACGATTAGTTATACTATATTTATCCCTTTTCTTTTTTGGCGACACACTAACATCCAACGTTAGTTAAGTATCTCCATCAGTAGAATAACATAACTCAGCGTGTATTCCGAAACATGAGTCGGAAATGATCTCTCTGCATGAGCACGGTAAAACCAGAAAGATCCGAACCATAAAAAGTACGGGAAAAAGTGTGCCGTTTAAAGATTATTGAGACTATCTCCTTAAGAGGCAATTTTCATTTGAACTAATAACCAAGATTAAACGTTTAATTTTCATGTGAAAAATAGTTATTTTATCACTCTTTAATTTCATATAGAAAATATCTACTGAAATATATACAAATTAATTACACACATTTCCGTACATCGATAAACATACAAAATTATGTTCCGCAGTTCCGACGAATATATATCAAATTATAGGGTTATAACGATAATTGCTAATAATTTAATTTGATGCGAATACTGGAATCTGATTGACTGATCCGCCTGGAGATAAAATTGGTTATACTTGATAACCTGGGTTGGTATTGTGACGTCACCAACATATTATTTCGCTAACGTCAAATTCAGATAGTCCCATGAAATAATCGTAATTAAAATAGAGGAATCATTAAATTTTGTTGTAAAAATTAAATTATAAGGAATATTTTAAATTTTTGAACAGGTTATACTTGCATAACCGGGTTTGGAACAGTTTACGCTTTTCATAAACAGCTTGGCGGTTTATTAAGCGTAAACTGACCCAAACCAGGTTATATCGTATACAATATTCCTTATTTATAATTTTTTTTCAGCTTTGAAACTGCATTAGAGGCACCTATTCCTTATTGGGATTCCACAATTGATTATGAAATGGACGACCCAACTAAGTCGATTCTTTGGTCTCATCGATACTTTGGAAATGGATTTGGTTATGTAAAAACAGGACCGTTTGCCAACTACGATACACCAGTTGGGAAATTGTTTAGGAATATAGGTAGTGATGGCTCTCTTTTCACCCACGATGGTATCAACAACATTTTATCAAAACATAGATTAAAACAGATTTCAGAACCACACGCTGATGACGATGCTTCTCTAGAAGGACAACATAATGGTGTCCATATCTGGGTTGACGGTCAAATGGACAATATACTGGTCAGTACCTATGACCCAATTTTCTTCACACATCATAGTTTCGTAGATTATATTTGGGAAATATTCCGAGCATTACAAAAACAACGTGGTATTGACCCAACAACTGATACTTTTAAAGCACCAGATGATACTGTTTTGCAAAATTTCCATGATCCAACCGTCGGTTTACCCGACTTTTATAACAGAGACGGATATTCCGATCATATTGCCTATCTGGTATCTTACACACCTCGTGCACAATGTCCGTATTGTTCAAACAGCCCTAACCTATATTGTGACGCGAAAGCATATATTTGCATAAGCAGAGAGCATGATTCGACGGAGTACAGAGGAAAACCAGAAGAAGCAAAGGAAGCAGCCAGGGATGGTGAAATAAATAGTAGCGGAACGAAATCAAACCCATTTAGTATGTATTACAGGGACACCCGAGTCCGTATGGATTCGGTCACCGTGGATTATGATCCAAAGGTCTAGAAAAGGAAAATCAACTATAGGAAATTGGAATTTAAATCGACAATGGTCATCGAAAGACAAATTTCATCAACAGAAGAACATGTTTGGTAATATAATGGAGCCATCTTTATTGGGAGATTACTTACAGACTACTAATTCAACATTACAATCGAGGTTGAATATCTAACTATTCGGCGATTTAATAAAAATTCTTTAATTGTTTTTTTTTTTTGGTTTTATTTGACAAATTTAGTTACATATATTTACAATAATATAAAAAGTATTATATCTTTGATAGCTTGACATGCCACATAAGCAGTTTCTCAGCAATATCATGGCGCTAATAAGTTAAATTTCAATGAGATGATAAGGATATCCGATTTGTACTAGATAAACACGCCGAGTTGGATTTTTATAACACTAGCGCACTTGGATACATTATCCCGATTCCGAGTCAACCAATCTTTACTCTTGCTTCTTAATGTTATATGTTTTCTCTTTATTTTTAAGCAGTACAAAGAGAGTCAATTGTACATGGGGTGTACTATCACAATCTACACTAGAACCTGTTTTAATTATCAGCATAACAATAGGACTTCACTATCACAAATTATTCACTTTGCTGGTATCCCAACTACTAGTACTTGAAACTAACGCGATCTCTCAAATAGGTCATATGATCAACGAACTTGCGAGATGTTTGTATGTTAGCCGATGCAACATATGTTCCTCTAAAAACAAATACATGAGTGAGAGAGAAACCGAAAAGTAAATGAGTCATGGTCAATATGAAGCACATGCTGGAATAACGAGAAGGTCGATTTTAGACCATTATACTCTCATAGACACACGAAGCTCCAACAGGTAACTACATCTTTACATAAAGTCGGGCATAAATCCCAATTATCGAACTAAAAATTGACACAATTACCAACGACTAAATAAAGGCTTACAAAAGTAAACTTGAGACCCATATAAATACACAAACATAAAATAGAGGCTCGAATAAATTCCTACAAGATCTTAGCAACAAACCAAAAAGCATAAACAAAAATCTGATTAAATCCTCAGCGGTTTGTGTGAAATCTTGCATACACCCAACAACAACATAAAGACTCGCATGGAATATGAAATAAACTCCCAACAACAGACCAGAGGCTCCCATGAAGTCTGAAGTACACACAACAACAAACCAGTAAAACGGAACGGCATAACACGCCACAAGGTAAAACAGTTTCCTACACCAGTGAAACTGACCAGTATAACACGCCACATGGTTATTCAGTTTCCCACACCAGTGAAACTAACCAGTGAAACTTGCCAGCATAACACTCCATATGGTAAAAACAGATACCACACCAGTGAAACTGACCAGCATAACATGTCTCATGGTAATACAGTTTCCCACACCAGTGAAACTGAGCAGCATAGCATGCCTCATGGTACAACAGTTTCCCATACCAGTGAAACTGACCTGTATAACACGCCACATGGTAAAACCGTTTCCCACACCAGTGAAACTGACCAGCATATCATGCCTCATGGTAAAACAGTTTCCCACACCAGTGAAACTGATTAGCATAACACGCCACATGGTTATTCAGTTTCCCACACCAGTGAAACTGGCCAGCATAACTGGCCAGCATAACACGCCACACGGTTATTCAGTTTCCCACGCCAGTGAAACTGAGCGGTATAACACGTCTGTGAAACTGACCACCATGCCTAAACTGTAACTGAAATATTGTTGAAAATAGTGTTAACCTTCTATGAATCTTAGTCCTAAATAATACAGACTGGTGTTATAAATATACATGTCTATCGTACCTAAGACATAACACGCCACATGGTTATTCAGTTTCCCACACCAGTGAAACTAACCAGTGAAACTTGCCAGCATAACACTCCATATGGTAAAAACAGATACCACACCAGTGAAACTGAGCAGCATAGCATGCCTCATGGTAAAACAGTTTCCCATACCAGTGAAACTGACCAGTATAACACACCACATGGTAAAACAGTTTCCCACACCAGTGAAACTGACCAGTATAACACACCACATGGTAAAACAGTTTCCCACACCAGTGAAACTGATTAGCATAACACGCCACATGGTTATTCAGTTTCCCACACCAGTGAAACTGGCCAGCATAACACGCCACACGGTTATTCAGTTTCCCACGCCAGTGAAACTGAGCGGTATAACACGTCTGTGAAACTGACCACCATGCCTAAACTGTAACTGAAATATTGTTGAAAATGGTGTTAACCTTCTATGAATCTTAGTCCTAAATAATACAGACTGGTGTTATAAATATACATGTCTATCGTACCTAAGACAATGTAAATAAGTACTGTTACTATGGTAACACTTAGTGTGATGTCTTTGTATCATGGAAACAAAACAAGTCGAGATATAAAATTGTATATAATTATATATATATATTATATGTAACACATTTTCGTTAATATAGTTCTTAAAACAACAAAAATTAGTATGGAATCATAATATTGTTTTTGTACAATATTTTTTTATAGAATATGTCACAATTTCACATACAATAAGATTATCTGAGCAATTACAGATAGTCATCAGTGCAATGTATTCGTGGTTTCCAAAATTCATGTAAACTGGAAACGTGACTGCACTATTTCCCTTGACTTTGTAATCAGTTATTTCCCTTTACCAACTAAGTAGAGTGATTTAAGATGGCTATGTTTTATTGGATCCGAGACAGAGGAAGATGTTTTTTTCACATGAAACCAAGATCAGATTATATTTGGTAATTTTTCTTAAATTTTACCAAGATGTCTTTTTTATTTCTTTATTTATTATTTGCATATTTCAGATCAAGATATAGTTTCTATGAAAAATGGCAACATATTTTTTTTTTAATTGCCGACCCCTGAAAACTTGCCAAAGGGAAGTAAATAAACATTGCATTCCATTTAGTATACATATATTTGTCATATCTGAAATACAACAAATATTCTAAAACTTGATGCGGAAAACAGTATTATCTATTAAAAACACCTAAGACAAAATGTGTCAATATTTTTTGTTTATATATTTGTCATTGTCCATCGATGTCTTATATAAATTTTTTGATTAAATTCAAATATAACATCAATAAAAAACATGATTTCTAAAATTAAAATGTCTATCACAAACTCAAATGTTCTACTGTCATTGATTAAATTATGTTTTTCACAATTTCTGTTATTCGACTACTGGTTTCAACAATCCGTGAAAATTGGAGCCCACGAAATAAAGACATTTATCATGATAAGATTTACAAGGAGGTAGTTTATAATAGCACTAAGTATGGCACTTGAAATAACAATAATACAGTAAACTTTAAATGTGAGTTACAATAAAGTAACATGTAAATTTGAATCACAATAAAGTAACCTTAAAATGTGAATCACAGTAAAGTAGCCTTTAAATGTGAATCACAATAAAGTAACATGTAAATGTGAATCATAATAAAATTACCTTTAAATATGAACCACAATAAAGTAATATTTAAATGTGAATCATAAAAAACTCACTTTTAAATGTGAACCACAATAAAGAAACTTTTAAATGTGAACCACAATAAAGTAACCTTTAAAGTGAACCACATTAAAGTAGACATTAAATGTGAATCATAATAAAGTCACCTTTAAATGTGAATCACAATAAAGTAGCCCTAAAATGTGAATCACAATAAGGTAACCCTGAAATGTGAATCACAATAAAATAACCTTTAAATGTGATTCACAATAAAGTAACCTTTAAATGTGAATCACAATGAAGAAAACTTTAAATGTGAATCACAATAAAATGACCTTCAAATGTGACCCACAATAAAGTAACCCTAAAATGTGAATCACAATAAAGTAACCTTAAAATGTGAATCACAATAAAGTAACCTTTAAATGTGAATCACAATGAAGAACACTTTAAATGTGAATCACAATGAAGAAAACTTTAAATGTGAATCACAACAGCAAAGCCTATATATGTGAATCACAATGAAGATAACTTTAAAAATGTGAATCACACTAAAGATAACTTTAAATGTGAATCACAATAAACAATAAAGATAACTTTTAATGTGAATCACAATAGAGATACATTAAAATGTGACTCACAGTAAAGAAAACTTTAAACGTGAACCACAGACCACATATAACATAACAAACCAGATTAATTTTTGACATGGGTTTTGCCTGGTTTAGTATATCGTCTGTCATTGTGGAATACTGACGTAATACAAACATAGATTACAAATTAAAACAATGCTGTATAATAATGATATTATAATACTTAATTTCAACCTTTAGAAATTGACGTTGGTAACAATTGACCTTTTCACAATTTTAAACATTTACTATTTAATAACTACAGTAGTAAAGGCTATGGTTATAAATGAACATGGGAGACTGTCCAATATTCATAATACATATGTTAATTCTCTCTATGACTATTTTTAAACTTGCTTGAAGAATAACTTTGATTATGTTAAACAGTCTGAACATATCAATTGAAAAGAACTATTGTAAAACCTGTCTTAAAGAACACTTGTATATAAACCACTGTTTTTAAAGGACAGTTTGATATTTCTCCATTTCATGAATAGTACATATTAACTGAACCACTATATCAAGGGCATATTTTCAGCACCTTTTTTTATACAGGGTTGACTGTATTATTTTGCAGATGAAGATGATAAATACATTCAGAACAATAAAATATTGATTTGTTATCACACCTTTAGTGACCTATTATCACACGTTTATTGATCTATTATTACACCCTTATTTCATATTCAGTAATGCACAATTGCTTATGTCTGGAATGTATTTAAATGTAATTTTTGTCCATTGATTATCTTCGATTTTTTATTTCTTTGGTGGTGGAACATTATCTTTAAAGTTTCCCACCATATTCCCAGCAGGTCTGTAACTACCTACAACAAATACTCTTCCGCCACCACTCTTAGCCTTGCCAAATCCTACTTCTTTTGTTTCTTTCCAGACAACCTGTGTAAAATGCCCTGTAGAGCAAAATAGAAAACAAATACAAAATGCCTCCTAATTCAACCATAATTTACTATGTAGTTAAATAATTGGTTATGCCTCCATGTACCTCCATGTATATTATAAGATTACGCTCAGGAATATTCAAAGGGGAATAACTCGAAAATAAAACAAACACCTGTCTTCTTCCCACCAGAACTATTTTAGACACATGTAAATTGTATATGCACATATGATCATAAATATGTATCACAGCGTAAAACAACATCGGTGGAGTAATGATTAATATGCTCGCCTTGAGTGCGGTGTATCATGAGTTCGAGTCCCGGTGGGTCAATCCAAAGACTATACAATTGGTATTTGCTGCTTCTGTGCTAAGCACACAGTATTAAAGTATAAGAACAAAGGCTGGTTGGCTCAGTATGAGGATAGTGTGTCCGAGTGGATGGACATGTCTACCCATGGACTTTTGCTTAAGTGAGCTAGAACTATAAAAATCCACACGAACTCCACTAAAAAGCTGCGGTGAACTCAGCAGCCCCGGAAAGGTAAGCAGTTCCGGTTCGACTAGTGGTAATCATCGTATTACTCGTGTCAGAAATCTGGTGATAAGTCATGAACGCAGAAAGGACGACATTAGAATACAACAAACGGAATATACCCGTGTTCATTTATGACAGATATTCCGTAAGGGCTAATCAAGTCATGAAGCGACCGCTGTGCGTCAGATGCGTATTTATATATAAATATTAACCAGAAAGAACTTTGAAAAATGTACAATCCCGATAAACAAACCAACCCCAGTGCAATATAAAATAAAGGATCAGAAACCACGCTTCTCCAATTGTGTACACCTCACCTGTAACATATAAGACTATTTTGCCGTATTCTCTTTCCGTTTAACTTCTGCTTAGTAAAAAATTGTAGACTCATACGTATACGTTAGATATTAAAATGCCAAGAAAGCCAGAGTGCAAAATCGGAAATGACGTACATGGAGTGATATTGTCTCGTCAATTTTCTGATGAGTTGAGGTGACATCTTGAACTTATGACTAATGAGATAATTTTAATAAAATTTTAGGGAAATCGAAAATCACGGCATTCATAAATAACTTCCTCTATCGATTTGAACTCTCCAAAAAAAGATTATGTAAAGTCACATGGTATTAGATTTAGCTACAAAGTAACAAAATATTTAAACACATAAATGTATATTTTTTTGTTCGTTCTCTTGTTATATATATACTGACCTGTTCCTGACGATCTTGGCTCAGTTCCAAACTGATGATCTTTGATTTCGCTATACCAATACTCTGTCACATCTTTCCCTAAACAAATGAAAAATTAATTTAACTTGATTGTATTTTATGTGATGTAAAAGGCATTTCAACATGGGTTATATTTCTTTTTAGCTTTACTAATACTTATTTGTTCTTTTGAACATGTAGGCAGTGTAAATAACCGTTAGAAAAACCCGAAGTGACAATCAAGAAAGGACATTCGAGAAAAACTGGCAACTTTGGGTACACAAGATGATGACAAACAAATCAAAAACACAACACAAGATGTGTTGGACGTGGTGCACAAACAAACAACAGTAACGTAAATAATACATATTAATTATTAGTATTTTTTTTTTTGCAAGACAAGGATTATCAGGTCCATATCAGATGAGCAGCGCGAATCTGATATGAGCAGCGCGAATCTGATATGGACCTGATAATCCTCGTCGAGCGAAAATAAATACTAAAAATTTATTATCGGTAATTTGACAATTTTAACACAGCTTTGTGATTTTGTTGTTGTGTTTTGACCTTTTTTTCGAATACTAATAATTTCTTTATCGGTAATTTCACAATTTTAACACAGCTTTGTGATTTTTTTGTTGTGTTTTGACCTTTTCTTTGAATGAAAGGTTTAGTGACGTCACGTTAGACCGCGCATAACAACAGCTGATAATTTCTAGTATCACGAGTCAGTGGTCAACTGAACGTTGTTACTAAATTTATCGGGTAGTAAAGATCAAAGGAAACTAACAAATTACCGATCAATTTGTTTATTATACATGTAAAGAGGGTAGGGTTGGGATCCTATGAACCAGTTTAACACCGCCACATTTTTCTCCCTGTTCCATGCCAGGAGCTGGATTTCCAATGTCATATGTCGTGGTCTCTATTACGTTCAGTGAGTTAAAATGAGAGATGATTGTTCGTTTATTGGTATTGATGCAATTGTTGACCGTCACTGATTAAGCCTTCATTTCATAAAAAGACATAGACAAGAGCAAATCAGCAAACATTTAACTAAAACCAAAACTAAAGGAGAGAAATAGCCTACATCATTTCATTAGGAAAAGTAAGAACTGAAACAAATATTTTCTTTTTTGCTAATAAAAATGAAAAACAAAAATACCACACTGTCGGAATAATGCTAAGAAACAATCGAAAAATCGCAGAAACAGAGATAACATCGATATTCCTAGCAGACATATACATAATCGCACACTTTCCTGCCTTGGTACAGACACTTCAATAAAAAGTGGCGGAGTTAAAAAAGTGTTATGGGCCCAAGCCTCTCCTCTTTATGAAATAATGCGGTCATTTATTTCTAGCAAAAGAACAGGCAGAAAAAATCACATGCAACTTTCACAAACAAAATATTTTGCAATTTCTATCGACAACAGTTTGGGTCACTGCAGTTTTTCAATTAACAAGTGTAGCTTCCAGAAACTCGAATGTATATGACTTGTACCTTAAGTGAGAAAGTCCACACCGACTCTCAATGTTTTTATCTTTGCTATAGCTAAACAATTGCCGAAAGTGCCATGAAGTAAATATCAATCAATCAATCAATCAATGTTTAATGCTCTCCAGTACTAACCTCTACGAATCTAGTGAATAGATTTAAAATTTGAGTACAAATAGGTGACATTTATTAAAACATGGGTTAAATACTCTGTCTGTATATACTTAGTAATTGCTCACCTGAATAATCTACATTTCCGGAACCGGATCTGCATGCTATATTTTCACCCAATCTGTCCGATTTTAACTGACATGGACTATGTCCGAAACTCCCTGAAGCCGCTAAATGTTCTGCCCATTTCTGTGCATAATCACTGAGGTCTTTTGAATGCTTAACTGGTGGAACACCATGCTTCTTTCGCAACTCATTATGAGTTTTGACAGAATCGTCTATAAATTCCTTCAAATTCTGAGGTTTTCGGGTTGTCTCTGGAGAAGAATCAGAAGAACTGGACCCCTTTCTGGATTTATCCTTTCCTTTAAAAAACTTAAAACAACATGCCATGATTTTTTTAAAATTCAAATGTCGTTGATGTATGTGTCACGGAGATAACATCAACACATCAAATGGTGGCAACATATGTTAAATATTATACATATAACTGTCTTCGTAATCGATCAACTGTGTGAAAATTAATTCATATTTTGCTTGACGTGCAACTGTATATTTTAAATCAATGGATATACTATAGTTATTATGTAACATACGTACTAAATAATTTCTCTCATGAGTGAAAACGTCACGTGGAAGCGCAAATCTATATAACATTTGTGTAAACATTAGCAATCATTGTCGATTTTGCTTCTTTTTGCGATTTTGCCATTGGAATAGTGAAATGTTGTGACAGTGGGGGATTTCTGTTTTTCATTTTATTGCATAAGAAAAGTTTGAAGAAATCAAAAGGGTAATCAGAAGTTGTAAAACAAAGGAGGACAGGAAATATAATGGATACTTTATTTTACTGATAAATTTGTTAAGAACGGTATGAAGTGAAACTGCAGCGAATTGTATATGTACATGTATCAACTTTTCCTGAACGTATTCTTTTAATTTTTTTTTTTTCGGTTTATAGCATATTGATGCATAGATGGAGTATTATGTCCCCAAGGTCACCATCGGCCCAGTATTGAATCCTTCAGCACTAACATGCCGGTGTATTAGATATATTAATATTTTAAATTCACAATTCCTAAATAATGTATTATATTCACATTAAGATCAGTCCCCCTCAGACATATGTATCAATAGCCCTTTTTGACTCTTCTATTTATGCCCTTTGGTTGTCTTGCTCCCACATACTTTTAGATTATTTGGCTTTTCAATCCGTTAACTATTAGCGTATAAGCGTATCGGGTGAAGGTTATTCTAGAAACCCATCGTTCTCACTAAAAAGATATAAATAGAAACGAGGATATCAAATTTCGTGCACACGACGTGTTTCTGTAATAATCTGCATCAGGTAAGCGAAAAGCCAAAATATTAGAAAGCCAAATAATTTAAAAGTATATATATAAATAATTGTGCGATTGATTGATACACCGGATGCAGATTATATCAGTAAGGAAGGATACATATTTATAATAATAAGTTCCGTTAAATATAGATCATTTAATATAGACAAGTACATTGGTCAATTTTTTGTAAATTTGAGAACAACAGAGTAGCAGGGGTCCGTAAAACTCATCCCATTCTTATATCCCCATACATTGGCAGTACAAAATTCATACGTATTCATGAAAGAAAAGTTGCAATCAGAAGCCGTAAATAGAAGATGGTCGGCCAATACAATGACAAAATAAAGAACAAAAGGGAAAACAATGACATACAAAATATTATACAGAGAACTAAAGATCGAGAAAACGAACCTCACTAAAACAGGCGGTGAACTCAGATAATCAAATATTGTGCAGTTTTTGGTGACCTCATTTATAGATCAAAATAAAATTGAAAATAAAATCTTCTATGATTCAGATAATCAACGATGATCATGTATACATCCAAGATGCACCTTATCGGATTACATTATAGCAGAAGCTTTCTCTAGTGACGATAGATGTTAATAAATCATGTAGATACTATCAGTCAGTGTGTACGGCGTGCTGTTGGAATCAACTTCATCAGGTACGCTCAACTTCAAAAGATTGGAGAGCAAAATAGTTTATTAAAGTTCGTTGGGAGCGAAACAACTCCAGGTCAAAAGATTGAAGAGCAAAATAATTTAAAATTATTCCGAGACAATAAAGCGAAAACCAAAAACTTTAGTGATAAAAATAATTATATTATTTAGGGAATTTAGATTCCAATAATAAATTTATCAAATAAACCATAACAGTGCCGACAATTTGCATTGGCAATAAATAATTGGGGGCCTGTAGAAATTATGGGCGTGTATATACAGATGTGCTGCTGGAATTGATCGTGGTCCTCACCTTTCAAATATATGATAGAGCTTGTGTTGTATGTATACTATGTATCGACTCTAAATAACACTTTGAATTGAATTGAATTGAATGAATGCTTCGTAAAATTTCCACATTATATCAATGGATGGGGATTGTAAGCTATGCTACACCATGGATCATATTTCTATAATTCCAGCTCCTTTATTGCTGTGACAAAATATTCTATTATAAATAAACGTTTTTTTTTTTTATTATAATCTAATTCAATAGGGTGCAAGCTTGATATAGGTCTGTGTTCATTTTGGTTATTAGTCTAATATATAAATTTGCATATATTTTGTTAATATATGGATGGTTAGGATTTTCATGCTGATAGAATATATGAAACAGGGGTGTTTATTAAATTCCAGTCGCACCCCATCTCTAATTTTACCAAAGGTGACCCCTATTGTCAAAAGTATACTCTATTTATATATCACATATTAAAAGTTCCCACTCATTGATATTTTGAAGTGGACAATTCACGACCAAATCACATATATATAAAGATGAAAAAGTCGACCAAACTCCAGCAGCATGTCTATATATACAAGAAATATATTAATTTTGGTGGAATACAATTTCGGAAGTGCCTGTACCAAGTTGGGAGATTGAGCGGTTGATTGTGTTAGGAATGTCGATTTTGCCTCTTTCTGCGATTTTGATATTTGATTGCGGAATTGTTCCGACAGTGTGATATTTTTTTGTTTAAAAAAAAAATATATTTGAAAGAATTTTATTCATTTATACTCCCATTGCTAGTTAATATTCCAAAAAAAGTTCGTTCTTACTGCACAAAAATAAACCCATCTTGAATTATTAAAATTAGTACTGAATATTTAAAATATATTACAATATTTATATGTGTTATATCTTGACAGATGTTAAAATAAGAGATAAGAAAGTTGACTTTGTACAGAATTTATTAGGTCATATAAAATTAACCCACTCAGCTATTTCATTATCATACTATAATATGATATAGCAGAAACATATTGACTTTGTTATTAAAAGTAATAAACTTGAGACTCGACCTACTTAACATAATGTCATCTCAATATTGACAGTACTTGATTTTGTCGAAATCTCTTTATCAATTTCTACAAAGTTTGATGACAGGGTTATCGTGTGGGTGGTGTCAGTCGTATATGATAAGATATCTATAGATATTGATTTTAAATACCAGATCCGTCATTAGTATTCTAAAAATGTTGATAAACTGCCATCGTGACTTATGCTAAATAGGACGATTTCACAAAATAAAATGTCATTAATGGGTCTATTGAAAAAAAAAAAAAAAAATGTCATACGTCACAATTTCTTTCTTTTTTCATTGTTACATAAACAAAATGTTGATATTTCCTCAAAGTTGTCTGTTTAACTTTTACCTTTAATTGATTAATGATTTTACAATAACATGTTAGTGAATTAATAACGAGAAAACAAAAAAATACCACAACACTGTCGTAACAGCTCCACAATATAATGGAAAATATCAGAATGAGGCAAAATCAATATCCCTAACACACAGATACATGACCGGTTCTTTTACAGGCGGGGTTACGCTAGTAGCACCCCCGCGTTTTAGTGGGGTTCGTGTTACTCGATCTTTAGTTTTATGTGTATGTTTTGCAGATCGTTGCTAGTCCTTTTGTACTTTTTCCTTTGTCCATTGTGTTGCCTGTTCTTCGATTTACGGATTCTGATTACCCTTTAGTATCTTCAAATTCTTCTTATGGGTGAAAAATCTCCCCCTTTAACGAAAATGATGGATAGATGTGTCATACTTAATTAAGTTGTTTACAATTGCAAAAGGGTATACGAATATATTAAAATTCAATTAAATCGGTTTTTATTAGTTTAAAACTCTCTATACAACATGGTAAGTTGAATTACTACACAAAATTAGCACACAACCACAATGGATCCGAGCAATAAATAAGGCCATAAAAATGTTCAAATATTTGTTGTCTTTTATTTACTTTATAAATGATATGTTAATACTTTTATCATCTCAATGAGAATTCCCTTTGCCACTCTCTCTCTCTTTTTTATCAGTGGATCAATTTAATCACATAGAGACAGTTCCGAATGCCCACATGTCCACATGATTTTTCCGTATATTATCAAACACCAGAATAATCCAAATAAAAGGATTTCATTTATTTACTTAGGATAAACATCAAATGTTTGTGTGGGCAGACTTTGTCAGTGTCTAAGCGATAAATATGTTAATTTGCTAGCTTAGTTTAACGTTACCCTAATGTCGTTCTATTTTTTGTTGTTGTTTTGACTGAATACGACCGTGTTTGATTAAATATGCGGTAATTGTAATTATATTATGAAAACGACATGCTTTATAAGATTTTTGTTGGTGTACACATAATACGCTTCGTTTGAATCTAAACAAGTCATTGGTCAATTTTGAATGGTATGGACACATTTGTAAATTTTTTATATTATAAAAACAAAAAAATACCACACTGTCAGTATATAGTTCCACAATCCAATATAAAAATCGCAGAAAGAAGCCAAAACGATACCCCTAACACACTAATACATGACCGTTTATTTTCCTGACTTGGTACAGGCACTTCAATAAAAAGTGACAGGGTTAAATTAGTTTTATGGGCCTAAACATCCACTCTTAGTGAAATATAAAGCTACACTAGCATACTGCAAATGTATTAACGTCATATGATACATTTATACCGGGTTTGTAACCATAGCAACACGACGGGTACCTCTAGTGGAAGAGGAACTACTTACCCTTCCGGGGCAGCCGAGTACATCGCCCCGGTTTTGAGAGGGATTCGTGTTGCTCCTTCTTCTGGTTTCTGTGTAGTGTTGTATAGACCATTGTTTGTCTATTTGGCCATTTTGTTTTGTCTTGTCTGTCCTTCGATTTACGGCTTCTGGGTAATCTTTTTGGTATCTTCAAACTCTTCTTATGTCTTACTCATGTGGTAAAAATATTGGATTTTGAATATAAACACGTGAAAGAATATAAACACGTGAAACCTTTATACACGGGTCAAAAGTATTTCCGCACTAAGATATTTCCCTATATATTTCATATAAAACCATTTATTTTCATACCATTCTAGCCGATTTTCATGAAATTTTCACCTTTAATAGTAGAATTATTAGAGTTTATTTTATTATCTTCATGTAGTTTTTTCTAACTTTTATTTACAAGCATTTATGATTTAAACACAAATGTATATTCTTGACGTCACAATTTTATATGATTATATAGTAAGATTTGGTGAAAAAATTAAACTTTGTTTTTAAATCAATTCTTAAGGGAAAGTAGAAATAAAATTATTTGAAAATCATACGAAGAAGAAACTATATTTATTTCTGCAGTTAATGCAAAAAATTTACTAAAGTACTAATAGTTTTGTTCATTATTAAAACAAAGGTTCTTCTCCCTCCGGTATAGGCGACCGTAACAAATACTGGCTATGGTAGTTAAGCATTTAGGGTTTCATGCTCACGAAGATTTTCAAATTATTTGTGTTTCAATGAGGGTTTCTGATGAATGTTATTCCAGATATGGGTCGTGTGCACTAAATTACATATTTGTATTTTTATTAAGGAATTTCAGATTGTACTTTATATATGATCCTTAAGACATCATATAATAACTACTAATTGTTATTTTTAGTTAATTAACTTATTATCAATCTGATTTATTTGGCTTCATTTTGTTTGTTTAACCTTGGCGAATCAGGGGGTGAAGTGGATAGCAGCTTTTCTATCTGGATAAATGTTAGAATTTACGATGATTTACTAGCCAAATTTTAGTTCAGTTCTCATTTTAGATTAAAGGAATGTAGATATCCTTCTCTTTTCTGAACATCTGTATTTGCCTCTGTTTCACGACTCTTTGAACAATAACTGGATCACATTGTCTCACCATCTTAGGTTTGTTCTTTTTGCACTTGCATGTTGTGTCGGTTTCTGGTAGGGTATACATATTTCATTGCTTTGAGATTCGCATTGTTTTTCTGTATTGACACACAATGGTATATAAAATATACATTGATTTCAAATTCCTCAATCAAGAGTACGTGAAACTCAAACATAATCAAACTATTCAGAAATTTTAAGACCATCATCAAAATTGGTGAATCCATATAGCATCCCAGTGCTTCATCTACAGGTAGACTTATTTCCAGATGGGTGCCACATGTGGAGCAGGAATGGCTTACACATCCGGAGCATCCGAGTTCAACTACAGTTTATAATGGGATTCATTTTGCTCAATCTTTAGTTTTAGGTGTAATGCTTTGTAGATTGTTGTTTGTTCTTTTATCCTTTTGCGCTTCTGATTACCCCTTTGATATCTTCAATCTTTTCTAATATATTGTTGATGATCTCTATTTTATAAACCGGAATTAGGACTTCTATGTGGGTGTATTTAATGAGTCGGAAGATGCTAACACCTCCGGAACACCTCGTCTCACTTCCGGTTGTTGTGAACTGTAAGTGTAATTTTGCATTTGACCGTTCTGTTATTAGAATATCTCTTTAGTACTTGGCACTCTGTGCTTAAATTGATGTTGTAATGTTTGGATTGTTTACCGCCAGATAGGCTGATTAATGCTCACTTTGAATACAGCAAAGGCATTCATGCATCATTTCACAAAGATGGAAGGTTTGGGCCAATAAAACTAGATTAACCAATCCACATTTTATTGAAGTGTCTGTATCAAGCCAGGAAAACACACGGTCACATATTTATGTGTCAGGGGGGCATTGATTTTTGCTTCTTTCTACGATTTTTATATTAGATTTTGGAACTGTTTCTGACAGTCAGTGTGGTATTTTATTTGCTTTTCATTTTATTGTTAATTTTAATTCATAGCTATTAATAAATAAAACACATACCCCTAAAACGCCTCCTTTCTCTTTTTTCTTTGAATCATCGGATGATGGGAATTGTGAACTTTTGATTGCTCCACTGGAAGCGTTGCTGCTGCCATGCGTAATGGTCTCCTTCCGGTTTGTAGTCTTACTTCCATCAGCTCGTATTATTGTTTCTTCTACAACTGTTTTCGTAACGGCATTGGCACCAGAACCAGTTGTTTCAGTAAATGTTCTCGTTGACCTCGATTCTCCTCCTCCACTTCGTCCAAACATTTTCGTACTTGCAACTAAAAGTTAAAAAAATATATTACGCACTATTAAACGTACAAGGAAGATTCACTGTTTTATTTCCCTTTAAGTTAAAAAAAATCACTTATGGTTTGTATTTTCCCCGGAAATGTACAATTATTTAATTCCTTTTATGTAAAATTATATTATAAGATGTCGTGTGATGGTTATTCTATACTTCAGCTGACAACACCCAAATACCAGGTCATGCGATCTATGTCATTTGATATTTTAAAATGACGGGTGCAAGATACAAAACAAGGACGTGCTTTTGTCTTTTTTTCTCTTCTTTTTTTTTTAATTCAAATGTTTATATTGTGGTCTCTGGTATCTTTTTATCTTGAAGTCATAAAATGGAGAACATTTTGAATAAAAAAAAAAAAAAAAAAAATTTTTATCGGTTATTAAATGTTTGTATAATGGGTTGTAATGTACTAATGGCTACGATTAAATCTCATACATGTAGAATTTTTTTTTAATTCAAACTATTTTTCACGTTAATGTAATTCTTCTAAAAATATTTGGTGAACTGGAACTTTCATGGTAATGTACGATTTATTTCCCGATATTTTAATATTTTAAGTATAACATGGGAATTTATTGTTATTTTTCATTTGAATTTTGTTAATCATTTGTAAATTAAATAATCTGATATTAAACGTTCTTAGCGTTACACGTATTTACTATCAATAAAACAGTTTAACTAATATTTGATATAGAAGAAAATGAAATAAATTCCACACCATCGAAATTTAATAGAAAAAAAAAAATGGCAAAATTAATACCCATAGCATACATATACATGTCCGCTCACTTTCCTGTCTCAGTACAGGCACTTCGATAATAATGTGGCAGGATTAAACCATTTTTTTGGGGGGACCAAAACCTGTCCTCTTAGTTAAATGATGTGGTTATGCAAATGTCGAATGTTCAAAATATAATTAAAAGTTATAATGCGATATTGTCCGATGTTTTAACTTGTGCAATAATCGCTGCAAATTATGTAATCGACACATAGTGCTATTATCATTTTTTAAAGTTCTGCTATGCAATACAACTGTTATTATACGAATATTAGTGAATTTTGTCCCTCGCAAAAGATTAATTTAAATCGTAATTAGATTGTGCAATATAACATTAAGCTTTTTGCAATAATCATCAATATTCGTGCAAAAACCGAATATCATATTTTTAGAATGCGATCGTGTCTTTGTTTTAGTTCGCTAAAATTAATTTAATTAATTTACTCGGAATGAAACTCATTTAACTCACCTACTGACTGACAATATGAATTAAATATTATCAAATGACAAAAACAAATCCAAAAAATTAAAACACTTGAGAGATGTACAACACAATTTTATGAATCCCGGGTACACACCTGAGAGATAGACAAATTCCAACGCCTTCCTACCTGCGTAAGGTCAGATAACATACAGGTAATAATCATTATCTATTGATCTTTGAGAAATATTAAACGGTCAATACAACCCCAATACACAACGCCGAACTTTTAAGTAGAATAGGAATATTGACTTTGTTGTAAAATTACAGTGAAAACTAGATGTATTTACATGTATAATTATATGTACTATCATATTTATTGACATTGTATGGTAATCTGTGACAGGGGAGTAAACAATACTTGATTTCATGTATGCTTCTATTGTGTCCACATCGATCAGTTCCCAGCTGTATATGTACTTTACTTATAATTCTCCTATAACAGGTTTCAGAGTCCACAGATGTCAATAAGGTGATAAATGACTGTTACATACATTGTACATAGTATAGCCATCATTTTTAGACAATAGAAACACATTGCTGTGTTTTCAAAGGAGCAAGCATTGTTCTCCGACAATAAAATTAGTTTAACCCTGCCACTTCTTACTGAAGTGTCTGTACCAAGTCAGAAAAGTGAGCGGTAATGTGTCTGTGTGTTAGAGTATCGATTTTGCCTCTTACATTGTATTTTGGAACTGTTCTTCCAGTGTGGTATTTTTCTATTTTTCATGTTATTGCCATATAAATTATATTACCTGTAATTTATAGATTTTCGCTTTGATCTCACTTCGGTATCAATGGACTGATTTTGATAGTGTAAATTATCGGTCAGTGTGATACCAAATACATTATGACGTTCGCGATAAACAAAAAATCAATAACGCTCTATTGGATTATAATAATGATAATAAAAATAATAATAACAAACAAGCTATCATTGTTTAACGAAGGTTTCTGAGTTACAAGTACTAATTACAGTACTCGTTGTGATTTCTAGTGATTATGTCTTCAAATCTGTCGTTTTTCTACATTTATTCAATTAACAAATTCCCAGGAATTGTAACATTACTTCCTTCTCACATGTATGATTTATGTTGTCATATTATGTGTCTTTACGTTCTGAGTTCCGTGTTATGATGTCCGTTACGATTTCCGCATAAAACGATGTTCGGTTCGTCTTTACCTCCAGTTGTTTGTAGGAGGGCTCATGTCTTCTTTTTTTTTTTTAATATTATTTGTGTTTGTTTGTGTATAGTGGTGTCAAGCACATTATGTGGTGTGTTTTTGTTTTAATTTTCTTCGTATTGTGTACAGTTTCTCTGGATTGTCCTTTTTTGATTGCACCCTTCGGTATTCTATAATGTTTTTTTTAACAATTGGTAGATCAATAAGGAATTTCCGTGTTATCAATATATTTAATACAATCTTTCCTCATTTGAAATCTACCCACTGATTGCAAGAAAATTTAGAAGATACCAAAGTGTTATCACAAGCCGTAAACCAAAGAATGGCACACAATACAATGACCAAAAGAAAAAAGAACGAAGGTACGAAATGAGAAAATAAAAATATCTACAAAATGCGGTATTGACATGTGTCATACACTGAGCAGGATAAATCCTTCTTAAGAACATATTCTCCGTCGTGCGTTGAGTTGTCCAATCGTTCGTTTTATTTACTGTGAATTTTTGTACTTTTTCAGCGTTGTTGGTAATTTCATTTATCTTAAACGCAATATCACTGGTATTAGAATGAGACATTACTTCTCCTCTGCAGAGTACTCCCTGGTATTAGAATGGGACATTACTTCTCCTCTGGAGAGTACTCCCTGTTATAGAATGGGACATTACTTCTCCTCTGCAGAGTACTCCCTGGTATTAGAATGGGACATTACTTTTCCTCTGCAGAGTACTCCCTGTTATAGAATGGGACATTACTTCTCCTCTGCAGAGTACTCCCTGGTATTAGAATGGGACATGACCTCTCCTCTGCAGAGTACAGCCACGGTCGATGGTTGTGACGGACGTACCAAATACAATCCGTAAAGATAAGTTGTCAGTCTGATATCAACATCGGAAATGTGGTCAAAGAAGTATTCAGCTCCATATTGACAATTTGGAGTCACTCATCCATGAAAGGCAATTTTAAGATGACATGTATGAGTGGCCGAGTAGTTAAGATCTTTGATTTAAGGCTACACGTCTAGAACTACTGACGGGGTTTCGACGCCCACCTCAAATGTTAATGTTTCTAGGAAGATGATTCCAATGGTCAATTGATAATATCTATACAGGCTCCCAACTCTCTACCCCTAGTAAGTCTGGTAGCTAAACAATTGTTTAAAGTTATGATAAACACCAATATTTCATCGGACCGCAACCCATCCATTATAAGATAGACACACATCTCATCGGTGGTGTAATGGTTAGCGTGTGTATCTCGATTGCGATAGATCTTGGGTTCGAGCAGCGGTTTGGTCGAATCAACGACAGACACATTTTGTTACTTCTCCACTAAGCATACAACATTAAGGAGAAAGAACTAATACAGGCTACCTCGGAATCAGGATAATGTGAGCGTGTTGGTCTATACTACAAAGCGGATACCATTATCATCTCATCGAATGTAACTTGTTCTAGCCATGATAGAGCTGACAAAATGGCACATTTGGTGTTAAGCAACAATCACGCATTCAATCACTATAAGATGGACACCGTTTGCCCTTAGAATAATGGTAATTCTTGTTCTCGAAAAATTATTAAAATAATCAGATAAAAGTTTCAAAATTCCGTTTATTTAAGAATAATGACAAAATGCAACAATTAGCCTAACATTAAAAAGTCTAATAGGTGTAGATACTTACCTGCTCTACAAATACTTGTATAGGCCTAATTTTGTTTGCTTTCTATAATATCCCAGACAAATCAAATACGCCCGTAATATTTTCTGTCCATACAATTACTTTCAAAGTATGTTTTTACGAAATATATATACATATTTTATTCAATATTAAATGACGTTATTTCTAAATCAAATTACTATAGATTTGAAACGACACCTGCATGAAATAGGAATAAGATACACATTTTAAAATATTTCTATCAATTGCAATAGTTTTGCTTTTGATACCACTCATTAACAGATGTAAAGATATCAAATAAAAACTATTAATTAAAATGAAACATAAGTAGTATGTAGTATAATTCTATATTCGTGTCGTGATTTCAACACTTAAATATAAATTATATCAACTTTCATTTCCTTATGGACAGTTCGCGCTTGGATACACCGCAGTCTATAAACATGAAACTTAATTCTACGCTACCTGATTCGAACTTTTCGAAAGGTAGATCTTATGATCGTGTCGAACGGATCGATTACACATTCGACCAAATATATTGATAATAAACTTGTTTTTGTCATGGTATTGATATACATTTCACAATTCGACATGTTGTATCTTGTAAATAGTGTTTGCTGATCGAACTGAAAGTCAAAATCTCACAGAGCACCGACAACGAACATCCCCGTTTACATTGTTTATGACTGAACGGATAGGTAAGGATGTAGTAGAACACCGATAACAGTGATCAAATCTGAACGAATAGTCAAAACGCCATAATACACAGATAACTCGTAATCCTGTTAATAGAGTAAATTAGAGTTAATGGCAGAAAAGATAGATAAAACGTCATAGCCCATGGTCTACTTGCATCTCGCCAAAAGTTATCAAAACTAAGAGGATAGTCACCACGCCACATTTCGGAATATATGTTTCCATGCTAAACCAACGTATTGATTTTTACATTAGTAAGTCACAGAAATAAGATTTACAGATAACAAGTCACCCCAGGATATGACATTCGGATTGCCAATCTGCTCATCCTCTCTTGTCTTGTGTATCTTAGAGGATTACTAGTAAATATTTATTCTTAGTCGTTGGTTTCGCATGACTGACACCGATGTCTAGCAAGTCCTGTCAAGACGGATGCCGATGTCCAGCACCTTCTGTCAAGATGGACTCTGATGTCCAACAAGTCCAGTCAAGACGGACGCCGATGTCCAGCAAGTTCCGTCAAGACGGACCTCTATGTACAACAAGTCCTGCCAATATGTACCCCAATGTCCAGCAAGTCCTGTCAAACGGATCCAGATGTTCAGCAAGCACTGTCATGACGGACACAAATGTACAGTAAGTCCTGTCACGATGGATCCGGATGTCCAGCAAGTCCTGTCAAACGGATCCAGATGTTCAGCAAGCACTGTCATGACGGACACAAATGTACAGTAAGTCCTGTCACGATGGATCCGGATGTCCAGCAAGTCCTGTCTAAGCGGACCCCGATTTCCAGTACGTTCTGTCAAGTTTACTGTTGATTACCGAAAGTTGTTTTTATTTCATACAGAAGTAAAAATGCTTAGCTTAAGAAACGATACACCACATCAGTGAAATACAATACAAACAAAATGACAAGATGACATAGATCTAATGTACTATACTAATACTATACTAATATTACCTGTTTTTCCATAGTTAGTAGATTCTGCAGACGGAAGGACGTTTGTTGTGTAACTTCCTGTGATATTCCCAGCAGGTCTATAGTTTGTCACTACCACTATTTTGCCATCCTTTGTCTTTGATCTGCCAACTCCTATCTCTTTAGAATCCTTCCAAACTACTTGGCTAAAATGACCTGCCAAACCAAAAATATTTGTGTGTACATTCTGATATCTAAGAGATCATTTAAAAAGAAAACAAAAACAAAACAAACAAAACAAACAAAACCATAAAACAAATACAAAACCAAAGACCAGAAATTGATTATAAAATATCTTACATTTGGTGCAAAAAAAAATCTTCTTTTTTAATAATTGTGGAGACTTCAAATAAAATGTTGTATTTATTGGTGTCTAATCCGTCTTGACTATATGAGTAACATGGCTTATAAGAGGCGGGAACTGCTTATCCTTCACGAGCACCTGAGTTCACCCCCGGGTTTTGGTGGCGTCCGTGTTGCTCATCTTTTTAGTTTTCTGTGATGCGCTCTTTTTTTTTTGGCTTTGTTTTTCTTCGTCTTGTGTACCCAATGTTTCCAGTGTCTCTGGATTGTCTATTCTTGATTGTCCATTCTGTTTTCTCTCACGTTAATTGTTGTGCTATAATTAAAACACTCCGGTTTCCTCCACCAATAAAGCTGACCGCCATGATATAACTTAAATATTGTTGAAAATGGTGTTAAACAACAAAATCCCTAAATCTAAATACAGATCTCCTTGATATAAAGAATATACTCTTATATACTTCTGAATTCCCTAAATCTAAATATAGATCTCCCTGATATAAAGAATATACTCTTATATACTTCTGAAATCCCTAAATCTAAATACAGATCTCCCTGATATAAAGAATATACTCTTATATACTTCTGAATTCCCTAAATCTAAATATAGATCTCCCTGATATAAAGAATATACTCTTATATACTTCTGAAATCCCTAAATCTAAATACAGATCTCCCCGATATAAAGAATATACTCTTATATGCTTCTGAAATTGTCGGTTTGTTTAACAATAATAAAAATGTTGGCGTTAATAGTAACAATGATTCACATTTTATTAGTAATTTGTACAGCCGGAATCCTTTAGAAAAACTAAATATTTCCATGGGTAAATATGTTCTTGGAGTTAATAAAAGAACAACTAATTTAGCCATTTATGGTGAACTGGGAAGATACCCTCTATATATTGACACTATTATTTCCGTGATCAAATACTGGGTCCGGCTGTGCAAAGACACTCATCATGACCCCTTGCTGCGGGAGGCATATGAAGAGAATCTGTTAATGTACGGTGACAATGAACCTTGTTGGTTAAGATGTATACATATTTTATTGAAACATCTAAATATGGATCATATGTTGACTCATTCTGAAAATTTCAAATCTAGACACATATATAGTATAAAGAAAAAATTACAGAATAATCATGAGACATTTTGGAAAATTAACTTAAACAAATGTGAGAAACTTAGGACATATAGAAAATTTAAGTTTATATTTAGATACGAAACTTATATTTCTGATATTAGAAATATTAGCCATAGAAACATTCTTACAAGCTTTCGTACTAGTAACCACAAGCTCCATATTGAAACCGGTCGATATACCCGTCCAATTACTCCTGTTGAGAACCGTATATGTTCCAATTGTAACTCTAAAAGTGTAGAAGATGAACTTCATTTTCTAATGTATTGTCCTAGGTTTGAAAACCACAGAAGAGAACTCTTTTTAAATGTCCTTAATTATAATGCTGCTATATTAAGTGCAGAGGATAAATTTGTTTGGATATTGAGCAACGAAGATCCATCTTGCTTCAGAGAACTCGCAAAATTTATTCACTCGTGTTTTCAAATGGCACCATAGTTCTCTGCATGCATGTTTTATATTTTATCTTTTCCAAATACAGTTATCTCTCTTTCATTGCCTCCCAATGCAAACTATAACGCAAACTATAACCTATAATTTTATTTGTTATTTTATTATGTCATTCTTCTTTCATGTACTATCTCATAATCTTTGTCAACCTTAATGTTCAATGATTGAGCTTTCTTTAATAAAGTATTTCGTATTTCGTATATGAGTTTGTATCATAGTCGTTGGCAGCATTCATCTCCACATGGATCGTACAGGATGACCGTTACTAGATATGTTTATATTATCTAAAGCATAGTACTGTCTTTACTATAGCGCTGTGTTTATTAGAGACAATTAAATGAATAAGAAACGTTACTGATAATAATTAATAGCATAGGATATTAAATAGAATGATTGCCAATGGTAACACTTCTTAATCATATATAGTACACAGATCAATTAGTATTGCTCATTAACACACCTGATCATTCTGTCCAATTATTGCTTAGATTTGCTGTTTTGTCAATCGTCTTGAATATGCAAATGTACGGGTAGACATGTATATCCGCTCGGACACTTTATACTGATTTCGGGCGAGCCAGCTTTATAAGAGGCAGGAACTGCTTACCCGTCGCGAGCACTTGGATTCACCCCCGGTTTCTGGTGGGGTCTGTGTTGCTCATGCTATTAGTTTTCTGCGTTGTGTTGTGTTGTGTTGTTATGCTTTGTTTGTCTTCGTCTTGTGTCTTGTGTTCCCAATGTTGCTCATTGTTGTCCATTCGTGATTGCCCCGCGGCTTTCTCCAACGTTTTTGAAATCTTGCTCCTTAATGCGTGCTTAGCAGCCAAGACAAACTTATTAGTCTTCGATTTGACCCGACCGGCGCTCATATTCACGATCAACAGGTATTTCCCGACGTCTATACACGTACCCCTTTATATAATTAAATCAATAAACATTAATTACAGTTTAATTTATTATAAACGATCAGTAAATATGGTACAACCGTGTCTGTACACGACTTGCGGCCTCTGATTCCTCTTCTGGTATCTTCAAACTTTTCATGATAACATTGTTTAACATAATCAAATGTTTCAGCAATCCATTGTACTTAGTTCCGTCCAATAATCTTTTTCAAGTATTTGAAGTATGTAGATAATATACTAGTGGACATCTTTACTACATTATGGCGAATTCAAATGTTTAAAAAAGATGATTGGAGGGAACCCGACAAAAAGACAAACAATGGTCAACAAAGCACTTCACATACAACTAAAGATTGGGCAACACGAATCCCAACAAAACAGGAGGAGGGGTGAATTCAGGCGCTATGGATAGGTAAGCAGTTTCTGCACCACTATTGGCACCCGTCTTGTCAATTAATCTGAATGAAAAGTGTAATCATACAAACAGACAAACGAACTGACATAATGGATCCAATGTTATCCTCTTTGCATATTACAAAAAAAAAAAAAAGTTTTAAAAATAATCCAGTTAGATGGGATTACTTCTTTGCGTTCAATATCACATGATAAATAAAAATGAAAGTGGTAAATAGGTATTAACCACAACGTAATATAGTTCGCCTACATGTAAGAGAGGACAGCAAGCAAAATAAACTGGTGATATACCCGGTACAGAATGTACCGCTCAATCGTGTCTGATAAAAAAGGTGACAACTCATTAAAAATCGTTTGGACTGTTATGTTAAGTAGTAGCCTCTTTGATATATTCAATAAAAGGAATAAGCAGACGAGGATCCCGGAATATTTAACAGGAGGATCTTGTGTAAAAAAAAAGGGGGGGGGGTGGTTCATGCTATTGTTTTAAATTTTCCTAGTAATGTTTGAATTTGTCAGCAAAAGATGGGGTATTGCTCAAATGGCCAACCGATAAAGGTACGAACGAAAATGTGGGGAAGGAGGAAGGGGAATCAAGGATATACCACAACTCCATTTAAGAAAATATAACAGTTAAATTCTAAATTTGTCAGCAAAAGAAGGCACATGTCTCGTCCAAAGGGTTTAAAGGAATCCACAACTAATATGTTTAAATGGTCAACCGACAAGGTACGGACCAAAAAAGGGGGAGGGCAAGAATATGCTACAACTCCATTAAAAGAAATAGTTAATCCCGTTGAAAAAAAACACAGAGAATAAAAACTAGACGTAAACAGCCCCATACATGTAAAAATCATACTACTCCCTACCTGATCTAGTGTTATCCGGTTCTCTTCCAAATCGATGCATGTTTATTTCACTGTACCAATCATCTGTGACTTCTCTCCCTTTATAAAGTAGAATACATGTAAGAGGCTCAAGAGGATGACAATCTCATCAATAATAATAATCAATATGTTCCTCGTTAAGTATTTGCTAGTAAATAACGAAAAGGAGAACAATCCTTAAATATTACAGAAAATCTTATAGTAAGATAAAAGCTACGTTATTCGTTGTAATTGTAAAGTCACCATAAATAGATTAAGCACAATTAGATATTTTTCATATTCTATTATTATTCATAACTTTGTCATTTTCCGGTTTTTAAGGACATTAAGTATGTTACACACAGTGGTTTGATGGTTGAGTGACGATTATAATCACATAGGGAAAGTCTACTTGTACTACAGTTTTTATATTTATCTATATGTAAAATGTCATTTCGTAAATGCTGTTTACATGCTCAAATAAATAAGGTCGACTTGGGGGAGGGTTCGTGAAACTTTATGAATGTATTTAGCCCCGCCTTATGACTGTGTCTGTTCCAAACCAGGATATTCTATTTGTGTATTTTAGATTTTATTGCGGGGGTGGGGGTGTTGGGGGTAATTCTTGTTGTTAAATCTTTATTATTTTATTTTAAATATACCTTTTTGTGATTTATGACAGCAACGTTCACGGCAGAATACAAATGTAATTTATGTAGATTGTCTGAAGATATATAATTTATTTGTACTTGGAATTAGGTGGACATCTGTCCTGTTTTTGGAGAGAGTGCAAATACATTTTAATTTTACCAAAAATGTACATGAATGTACATTGTGTTTATCCTGAAACATCAAGCTCGCTGTCATCGTTTTCAAGTGTGTCCTTTTTCAGGATTCAATGTTCTCCTCCGTCAGGCCATCATTTTAAACTATTTGTTTTTTTTATTCCATAAGTTTTTATAAATTGGTTGGTTTCCACTTTCCCATCGTTTGAATACATCACGAAGGATATTGGCAGAAGCGTGTCGTGCGCATTGAATTAGATATCTACGTTTTTATTGTAATAGTCCCCAAAATTAAAAACAAACGTATTTGGTACATTAAAGGCGGCCATTGTGTTTCAAGCTATACCTGCACAAATTAATTTAAAGAAAAGAAAAAAAAAGAATTATTTTTGAAATATATATATATGTGTGGTTAGGACGACAAATGTATAGTGTTATTACTATCTAATTGATTGCAACTGTCTGGTGGGATCTGTGTACTTATTGAACCTCAAATCTATGCGATTTTTCCTTTAACGATGTAATAATTTAATTCTTTGTAAGTTTTATTATTAATACATGCATATGTAGGCTTATAATAACAAAAAATGAATTATGTTTTGGAATATATATATTTGTGGTTAACACGACACATGTATATGTATTTCTATTTGTGTCTATTGGGGTTTTCCATGTTTAATGCGGTCTGTTCGTTTGTCAGTTTATGATGGGTCTGTTTGATATGTATCATTTGTATGGTATTACATGTAGTTGCACGGAATAAGTTTTGGCGGTTAATTAAATGGGGCTATAAAATGGGGCGTTTATACGATATTGTATCGAGATTGCTCACAGTGACTTAGAGAAAAAGGAGGTGTTGAAGTTCTGCATTGATTACTTTGACAATGTTTGATTTATGTAATAATTTAAAATATTATTTGTATGACTATTGTTAATTAATAAAATTTTGCATTCGCATAACAAATATGAAGTTACTGCGAGCAAACAATTCTATATATACTAATTTGTCTCTTATTTAGCCAAATAGTAGAGAATAGAAATAATTTAAATTCGGACGAATGTCAATAGGGAGAATTTAAACAACTATAACTATCTAATCTAATGTAAAAACACTCTAACTGTGTGGTCTGGTGGTGGAATGAATCAATTGTTTATTTTACATACAATGTAATTACATCTATCCTTCCTAAATGAGTACATTTGTTGCATCTTAAGCATTACATTTTTTTCTCTCCCAAATAACAAAGTATATGATTATATTAATACAAATGTATGTAGTAAAATAAGTCCAGCCAAACATGTACTTAGAGGTCACCTTTGGTACAAAAAATCGACCTCATAAGACAGGTGACCCCTTAAAAGAGGTTAAATCCATACGAAATTTGTCTGTGAAAGGATAAGAAAAGTGTGACCCTTTAATAAATACAAGTGACTGCTTAATAGAGGTGATCCCATGGGTAAGTTTGAATGTAATTATAATCATTGAACTTGTTATTTCAACTTTCTAGTAATGACTTGGTTAACTGTTGTGGACTATGTGCGTCATTTCTGACCACGGATATGTTTTCGTGTGCGTCGTAGTCACAATCGATCCTTCTTCCCTCACTCATGACTTATGATCGCTTTTTAAAAAATAAGAAACACGACGGGTACCACTAGTGGAGCAGGAATTTCTTACCTTTCCATAACACTGGAGTTTATCGCCTTCTTTAAATGAGATTCGTGTCGCTTAATGTTTAATTTTCTGTATAGTGGTTTGTGGACTATTTATTATCTCTTTGTCTATATTCTTTTGGCCATTGTATTGTCTGTCCCTTCTCTGAATACGGCTTCTAATTACCGCTTTGGTATCTTTAAATTTTCCTTGAAGTAGGGGGACATTTTTAAATCGCACTGGGTTTTAGACTGCAAACTTATTGCTTGAATATTATTCCCTACATGACGGGTGTTTTGTATGAAGCAGGCGAAGCTGAATCTTAATATGTGTATTTTTTATAGGGTTCAATGATATCTACTTTTGTTTATTCGTATTCGTATGTCTCCTTTAGTTTAGTATTTGCTATATCAATATATTTCATATATCAAAACCTATGAAAAAAACGTGTTTTTTTTTCTATTAATAGCCATCGTAATACAAGTTACAACTTAATTAGAACAAGAAGAGATCGTGGTCGTGACCGAATATATACAGTTAGTGCATATTCGTCTGCAATGAGATGTGTAATGGGTATAACCTTGTATGCGAGGGTCTAGCGGACAAAAGAATGCTGATTTGCCAAAAGTCTCGATAAAATTATTTCTAATAAACCATGTCGGTACCGAAGCACTGACTATTGGTCGGATGATACACTCAGGGAGGTATGCTCTGTATTTTAGAACAACCATATATTCGAAGCAGAAAATCAACATCCATCTCTTTTACATGTACATGTTCCTGTTCTTTGAATTAGGACATATGTACTTATATTGGAACGTTCAGAAAAAAATATCATCGGTCTAGAATTGTCGGAAATGGCTCTCTTGACGGACAGCTAGACATAATGGTTATGCGGGCAATTATATTACATAGCAATATGATTCTGTGAATTCTTCAAAATGTCAATGATTTTCAAAAATGGAGGTTATAGATTTGATATAAAACGATAATACAAATCGTAGATCTCTAATCTAGTGTGTACGACGCGCTTCTGGAATAACATTTATCAGGTGAGGTCAAAGTGGAAAGGTTGAGAAGCCAAATAATTTAAAATGTTGAGGAGTTAGAAACCTAAAGATTTTAAACAAGATAACCATAATCGGCTAAGGTCATCTATACTTGAGGGAGGAGAAGGTCATCTACACTTGAGGGAGGAGGTCATCTATTCTTGAGGGAGGAGAAGGTCATCTATGCTTGAGGGAGGAGAAGGTCATCTATACTTGAGGAAGAAGGTCATCTATACTTGAGGGAGGAGAAGGTCATCTATACTTGAGGGATGAGAAGGTCATCTATGCTTGAGGGAGGAGAAGGTCATCTATACTTGAGGGAGGAGAAGGTCATCTATTCTTGAGGGAGGAGAAGGTCATCGATACTTGAGGGAGGAGAAGGTCATCTATTCTTAAAGGAGGAGAAGGTCATCTATACTTGAGGGAGGAGAAGGTCATCTATACTTGAGGAAGGAGAAGGTCATCTATACTTGAGGAGGAGAAGGTCATCTATACTTGAGGGAGGAGAAGGTCATCTATACTTGAGGGAGGAGAAGGTCATCTATACTTGAGGGAGGAGAAGGTCATCTATACTTGAGGGAGGAGAAGGTCATCTATGCTTGAGGGAGGAGAAGGTCATCTATGCTTGAGGGAGGAGAAGGTCATCTATACTTGAGGGAGGAGAAGGTCATCTATTCTTGAGGGAGGAGAAGGTCATCTATACTTGAGGGAGGAGAAGGTCATCTATACTTGAGGAAGGAGAAGGTCATCTATGCTTGAGGGAGGAGAAGGTCATCTATACTTGAGGGAGGAGAAGGTCATCTATGCTTGAGGGAGGAGAAGGTCATCTATGCTTGAGGGAGGAGAAGGTCATCTATACTTGAGGGAGGAGAAGGTCATCTATACTTGAGGGAGGAGAAGGTCATCTATACTTGATGGAGGAGAAGGTCATCTATACTTGAGGGAGGAGAAGGTCATCTATACTTGAGGGAGGAGAAGGTCATCTATACTTGAGGGAGGAGAAGGTCATCTATACTTGAGGGAGGAAGGGAGGAGAAGGTCATCTATACTTGAGGGAGGAGAAGGTCATCTATACTTGAGGGAGGAGAAGGTCATCTATACTTGAGGAAGGAGAAGGTCATCTATACTTGAGGGAGGAGAAGGTCATCTATGCTTGAGGGAGGAGAAGGTCATCTATGCTTGAGGGAGGAGAAGGTCATCTATACTTGAGGGAGGAGAAGGTCATCTATACTTGAGGGAGGAGAAGGTCATCTATGCTTGATGGAGGAGAAGGTCATCTATACTTGAGGGAGGAGAAGGTCATCTATACTTGAGGGAGGAGAAGGTCATCTATACTTGAGGGAGGAGAAGGTCATCTATACTTGAGGGAGGAGAAGGTCATCTATACTTGAGGGAGGAGAAGGTCATCTATACTTGAGGGAGGAGAAGGTCATCTATACTTGAGGGAGGAGAAGGTCATCTATACTTGAGGGAGGAGAAGGTCATCTATACTTGAGGAAGGAGAAGGTCATCTATACTTCAGGAGGAGAAGGTCATCTATACTTGAGGGAGGAGAAGGTCATCTATACTTGAGGGAGGAGAAGATCATCTATACTTGAGGGAGGAGAAGGTCATCTATACTTGAGGGAGGAGAAGGTCATCTATACTTGAGGGAGGAGAAGGTCATCTATACTTGAGGGAGGAGAAGGTCATCTATACTTGAGGGAGGAGAAGGTCATCTATACTTGAGGGAGGAGAAGGTCATCTATACTTGAGGGAGGAGAAGGTCATCTATACTTGAGGGCGGAGAAGGTCATCTATACTTGAGGGAGGAGAAGGTCATCTATACTTGAGGGAGGAGAAGGTCATCTATACTTGAGGGAGGAGAAGGTCATCTATACTTAAGGGAGGAGAAGGTCATCTATACTTGAGGGAGGAGAAGGTCATCTATACTTGAGGGAGGAGAAGGTCATCTATTCTTAAAGGAGGAGAAGGTCATCTATACTTGAGGGAGGAGAAGGTCATCTATACTTGAGGGAGGAGAAGGTCATCTATACTTGAGGGAGGAGAAGGTCATCTATACTTGAGGGAGGAGAAGGTCATCTATACTTGAGGGAGGAGAAGGTCATCTATACTTGAGGGAGGAGAAGGTCATCTATACTTGAGGGAGGAGAAGGTCATCTATTCTTGAGGGAGGAGAAGGTCATCTATACTTGAGGGAGGAGAAGGTCATCTATACTTGAGGGAGGAGAAGGTCATCTATACTTGAGGGAGGAGAAGGTCATCTATACTTGAGGGAGGAGAAGGTCATCTATACTTGAGGGAGGAGAAGGTCATCTATACTTGAGGGAGGAGAAGGTCATCTATACTTGAGGGAGGAGAAGGTCATCTATACTTGAGGGAGGAGAAGGTCATCTATTCTTAAAGGAGGAGAAGGTCATCTATACTTGAGGGAGGAGAAGGTCATCTATACTTGAGGGAGGAGAAGGTCATCTATACTTGAGGGAGGAGAAGGTCATCTATACTTGAGGGAGGAGAAGGTCATCTATACTTGAGGGAGGAGAAGGTCATCTATACTTGAGGGAGGAGAAGGTCATCTATGCTTGAGGGAGGAGAAGGTCATCTATTCTTGAGGGAGGAGAAGGTCATCTATTCTTGAGGGAGGAGAAGGTCATCTATACTTGAGGGAGGAGAAGGTCATCTATACTTGAGGGAGGAGAAGGTCATCTATACTTGAGGGAGGAGAAGGTCATCTATACTTGAGGGAGGAGAAGGTCATCTATACTTGAGGGAGGAAAAGGTCATCTATACTTGAGGAAGGAGAAGGTCATCTATACTTGAGGGAGGAGAAGGTCATCTATTCTTGAGGGAGGAGAAGGTCATCTATACTTGAGGGAGGAGAAGGTCATCTATACTTGAGGGAGGAGAAGGTCATCTATACTTGAGGGAGGAGAAGGTCATCTATACTTGAGGGAGGAGAAGGTCATCTATACTTGAGGGAGGAGAAGGTCATCTATACTTGAGGGAGGAGAAGGTCATCTATTCTTGAGGGAGGAGAAGGTCATCTATACTTGAGGGAGGAGAAGGTCATCTATACTTGAGGGAGGAGAAGGTCATCTATACTTGATGGAGGAGAAGGTCATCTATACTTGAGGGAGGAGAAGGTCATCTATACTTGAGGGAGGAGAAGGTCATCTATACTTGAGGGAGGAGAAGGTCATCTATACTTGAGGGAGGATAAGGTCATCTATACTTGAGGGAGGAGAAGCCTTAGTTTTAATAATAATTGTAACAATGGTCTTCTGTAAAGGAATGGGATTCTGTGAATTCTACAAAATAGATAAAAAAAACTGTTGTGAAACATGGATGTTATAGTAAGAAACCGATTTAATTCATACCAATATGAATAAAAGTTTGAATTAACCCGAGAGGTGAGGTTTGGACCCATAATGCAAGTTTAACCCCGTCACCTTTTATTTTATTTGTGTTATATTTATATATATTACTTAAGATTGTGTATTTTATTTACCTGAAAATTTATTCCCATTTGTATACTTTGCAGCTAAATTTTCGCCTATCAGCTGATTCTTAAGAATACATTTACTATGTTGAAACTCATCTTTGTTTGCCAAATGTTCTGCCCACCACTGGGCATGTGCCGTTAGATCTGCTGCATGACGTAGAGGGGGTGCCTGATGTTTCTTGCGGTGTGCATTATGGGTCTTTATGACCTCGTTGATGAAAACATGATCTGACAGCTGTAAGTTCTGAAATAATACATCTTAAATCTATCTCAATCTGTTTAGGCAACACAAGAATGGATGAAAATATAATTTATGTTCTGAACCAAATGTTTGTACTCTAAAGTTTTATGCTGTTATGAAATAATATGATTCTTAAATTATTCTTTATTTCCACTGATATGTTCCGTTTGTCGTAAAACTGATCATGTCCTGTCCTTATGCGTATATTAGACAAGAGTAACATGACGGGTGACACTAGTGGAGCAGGAAGTGCTCTCCTTTCCGGATCACCTAAGTTCACCCCGTTTTAGCGAGGTTCGTGTTGCTCGATCATCTGTATAGTATTTTGTCTGTTTGTCATTTTACCTTTGACCTTTACATTGTCTGTCCTTTCTTGGGTTACGACCTCCGTTTGACCCTTTGGTATCTTCAACCTTTCTTTCCAGTAATGATAAATCAAAAGCGCAAACACGGTACATTACTTTAATATCTAATATTCTATTTCAAATGGCTGATTAAACTGACCGTTCTGTTATAATACTTAAAATAATTTATTGATATTTCTGTACTATGTGAAATATCGAAGGTATAATAGTGTTTCCCAATGCAATTTTAACATGGTGCACCACCATGTAGTCCCTTTCCAGTCCAATGATGTCATGACGATGGAAGTCTCCATAATCTTGTACAATTTGTGATATTATAACATTATTTCACCTTAAAGTACTTCTATTATTTAAACAACCTTATTCAGAAAAAACTGCTGGGATCTGCTAATCTGGGTCACGGGTCACTGTAATCGGGCGGCTGTATCGAGAAACAGATACGGTATTGAAAAAACTGTTGATACTCATAAAATATTGATAAATGCTATCAAATTTTATGTTTGTCTTCAAGAAATATGATAGACACAACCATGTGTGGAGTTTTATGATGAAATATCTCCGATTTCTAGGTCAATTTACGAGTTGAAGTTGCGACTGTATCGAGAAACAGATACGGTGTTGAAAAAACTGTTGATACTCATACAATATTAATAAATGCAATAACATTTTATGTTTGTCTTCAAGAAATATGATAGACAAAACCATGTGTGAAGTTTTATGACGAAATATCTCCGATTTCTATGTAAATTTACGAGTTGAAGTGGGGAAATTTTATGTTATTGTATAGTAGTAAAATAACAGAATAATTATAAGATTGAATTGATCTGACAATTAAACGAAAAATTCAATTATATTATATTTTGGTGTGATTTAAATGTAATTATAAGAATTGAATGCATTTTTTTTTTATAGTTTTATAGGCGTGTAAAAGCGTGGACCGAGGCACATTTTATATGAAGCGTGCATTCAATTCTTAAATAGAGCTATATATATCTAGATATAGGCATTTTAAGATCAAATGTCATAGTTGTCATTTGATATAAAATGACCTGGAGAGACAAAGCTGTATTATATATAGTTTTAGGTACATCTATGTACAACAGATGTACAGTATTAATATATATATAATGTACACAAACACAAAACGCCGATCAAATATATCAGGAACAGTAACTACACTGTGTATAAATAATTGAGGTCCCTGCTTTAGATTCCACAAAATAATTTTAATAATACAGTCAAAAATTGTATTTAAAGTGCACTCTGAAAATATGCCCTTGATGAGCAGTTGTACATTATGGAAGTTAAAATTATATGCACTATTCATAAATGGGAAAAATAAGACTGCCCTTTATAGACAGTGATTTGTTATATAGAGGTGGCAAAAATGCAAACAATAAATAATCTGACCTTGTTCTTTTCAACAAACATTTTCGGTAACATTTTAGCAAAAAAAAGATGACTTTTGCTGCTTGTGACAAAAACAAAACATTCTGGCTCAGGGAAAACATATCCTCCATAAGAAGTTAAATGGTCGCACTCTAATATAGATGCTCCAATGTCAGGTGGACTCGTTAATCCAACACAAAAGCGTTGTTAATTGGTCATATTTCATCTCCAGTATCAATGATGTCCTCTTTGTACTATGCAAACACGCTTAGTTGGATTTTAATAGTGCTAGCTCACCGAAACAACAGTCCGCGGGACTCAGACACATTATCCTAATTTTGATCCAACCAGTTGTTTGTCTTTCTCCTTAATGATGTATGCGTAATGAAGAAACAACAGATACCAATTTTTAGCTCTTTGATATGACACGACAGCGCATCGCACACACGGTCTACCGCTCTATTTACAAGCACACCCACTAATACACCACGTATGTGGTCCTTTTGAATATAAAGCAATAATGGTGTATGTGTACTCACAGCCAGGATACATGTTTGCCATTCTCTTTTATCTCCAGCATCCTTCTTCTTTCTGTTCATCCCTGGTTCCCATAGCCACGGAGGAACATCCAAGTCAGCAATATGGACACAATTTTGACACATCTCGACTCAAATGACAGTACTTAGGTATTTACACTGCTCTTTGCACATGACTGAATTATGAGTAAAGCAACATTTATTGGTTCATTTCAACATATCCAATTATTAGTTAAGCAACATTTCTTGGTTCATTTCAACATATCCAATTATTAGTTAAGCAACATTTCTTGGTTCATTTCAACATATCGAATTATGAGTTAAAACAACAGTTCCTGGGTTCTTTTTGTAATATCAGCAGTCAAAACACCTTTAATTGGCAATTAATCGATAAAGAATTTAAACGCATCCGTTTGTACATAAAAGTCCTTAGGTACTTGTATTGATCTTAATGAACCTTTAACTTTGTTGTCTAGTCTTTAAAGTACATCCTGTCTATTAGCATGTCATGTTGCATCATTATAATATAAATGAAATCACTTTGTATTCAGAAAAAGCGAAATTTTGTGAATATTATGCATAATATTATTACGTTATTGCAATCAACATCCATATATGGTCCTATTAGAATTAATTTGAGATTCAGTATCTACTCAGAAAAAACGAAATTTTGATACTATTATGCAAAATTTTATTATATTATCCAATCAACGTCCACATATAATCGTATTAAAATCAAGTTGAGATACAGTATCTAAACAGCGGAAACCCACATAAACAGTTAAAATACATCCATCCAGTTGTTTCAGCCAAACAGAGAAATTGTTGAACACGACTTCATAGTATTATAATAGGGCGTAATCATTTTTTTCTATTATAATATAATAAAATGTTGTATATTTATAAACTGATAATCCAGGTATATTAGAAAACTGATGTAGTAAATGTAGAAATTACTCAAGCGTAGCCCTACAGAAACAAGAAACTGATTGATGTTCAGGTAGTTAAATCTTTAAAGATGTTCACTGAAGCGAGAAGTAATTATACACTATAAAGTATAGTTTATTATTTTATATTAATTTTATTTTCAGACTCAAAAATTTCTTATTTACACAAGGTTTAAATTGTACATTTTCATTATTCAACTGGCTTTATTCGAGTTTCAGTTCGAAAATAAAATCGACTCCCATCCATGGTCTGTGTACTGCTGAAGACCTAAAATCCACATAGCTGTCCATCTCATCCCCGGGTGGCGGATAGGGGGAGCCCTCTCGACGGAGGTTGTCAGGTTATAATGCGGAAAGGCTGACCGTGTACCATAATGGGTAACGTGTTTGGTACAGTGCCACATTCCATGTACGCTACAGGGGCGGATCCAGGATTTCAAGTTAGGAGGGGCGTATTTAAAAAAAATAGCGTCGAGCGGAGGGAGGCTCGAAAATTGTTGGGGTATTTCGTGTGAAAAATCACGATTTTACGCCAAAAAAATCATATTTTTTTCCAATTTAAGGGGGTGGGGGCGCATGGGGTGCGCCCTCCCCTAGATCCGCCCCTGCGCTAAATACCTCTTTGGTAGATTTCGAAAAATAGTAGGGACATTGTAGCAGCTGCAAAAAAACCCACTAAATTATTCGACCCTACCCAACTCTCCATAGTCTTTCAGTAGCAAGGGCCCGGGTGGCTCAATGAGTTAGGTAGTTGGATTACCCAACAACTCATACAAGCCTATCACCAATACGGCGTGGGTTCGCGCAAGGCTTTGTAGATTACAAAAAGGGTGCACCCGACTCGTAGCCGCAAGTGATATAGCTGAAATATTGCTGAAAGTGGCGTTAAAACATCAAAAATCAAATCAAATCAAATCTTTCAGTAGCGGTTAATGATCCATCAATTAACCGATCCATGATGAGGTGCACTCAATACAACCTTTGGTAATATTTGTAAGTGACTACCGAAAGGTCTGTGAGTTTCTAAGTGTATATTCTCCATCAATAAAAACGGAAATATCTTTTTAGTTTTTTATGTTGTCCTAGTATGTGTATTAACGTTCTGAGTTCAGTGTTGTGATATGATGTCCGTTACGATTTCCGCATAGAATCGATGTTCGGCTCGTCTTAACCTCCAGATGTTTGTATGTCTTACTTACGTTATTTGTGCTTGTTTGCGTATCGTGGTGTCCAACACATAAAGTGTTGTGTTTGCTTTGTTTATTTTCGTTTTGTTTACATTGTGTGGCCAGTTTCTATGGATTGTCCATGTGTTATTGCTCCTTCAGCGTTCTCTAACGTTTATTGTTAAAAGTGGTGGAGTTGAAACGCAATCCGCGATTCGTGTCATAATTCAAATCATTTGATCTTATCCTGATTCAAAATTCTTTGGAATAAAACAAAACTGAAGGGGCTAAACAGGATATATTTTCATATGAATGCAAAAATTAATAACGTAGATATCTGATTTAGGTCGCATTTCTGTAATAACATTCATCATGTACCTGGCCTATCACAAACTACAAATGTAAGATGGGAAGAGGCATACGTGACCTTAGCGAATGTTGACTATCCTGTTTAGTCCCTTTGGTTTTATTGCTTCCAAAACTTTAAATTATTTGGCTTTCCAATCTTTCGATTTTGAGCGTCACCTGATGAAGGTTTTTACAGAAACGCGTCGTGCGCACTAAATTTGATATCTACCTTTTTTCATTTTAATGTTTTTCTAGGTGTAAAGCTAATCTCTCATGTTCATTAACATCCATATCCTGTCTAACCAAATGATTACAATACAATATACAATGAAACATGCCTAAAACGAACCCTGAATAAAACATAATCCTGTATAAACAGAACCTTTAAATAAAATCTTTGTAAGTTTAACCTGCATAAACCGGACACCTGTATATTATGAGCACAAAAGCTGGTTCCAATGATACTCAGTTTAGACAGGTGTCACTGTACTTGATTTTCAAAATAAAAGATTAAAAAACAAAGCCTGTTTTGTGAATATTTATTTTATACAATTGTATTAAAATATAATGATATATTGATACATGTATTGTTTTTTTAATCAAATAATTTAGAACACTCTGTAAATCGCAACCAGTCCGGTATAGTTACTATGATATTCGTCTGTTTCGTATAGGTCAATTTTTTCCAATACTTTCTCGCTTTCTAATTTGTCCAGATATGGTATCAAATCATCCAGTGACACTTTTCTACTGATGAAACAAAGGATACAACCTGTAAATGAACAACATACTGTAAAAAGGCGTGTTCTCCATTAAAAGTTTTATACAACATTGTTATACCTCCTGTTTTGTTTTACAATGCCTGTGTGGGTCAGTGGTTACCGTCATTGATTTATGACAACCTAATTCAACACCACATACCTGTTGTATTTGCTCCCCGATAACGGCCTTTACAAGTTGTAATGTATGTATGCAGACCCCTACCAATGACCGGGGTTTCATCTGTATATGATCTGCCCCAATTAAATTTGGTAGTCACCATATAGGTGAAATAAATACTGATAGTAATGATGACGTCATAAAGTGCCAACCATTTATTACAATTAGTAATTTTGAGATATTTGTTCTTTTGGACGGTTTTCGTTCCAAAAGCATGATACAGTCTTTTTCCGTCTCCATTTGTTAGCTGAGTCATGTGCTTGAGGAGGTTAATCGTTCATACGCTGAAGTTGACGGTTAACACCAATCAATCCATCCTCCAACCAATCCGCTGTTGGTAGCTGGGAATGGTTTGCTCATTTTTTCTTTTAGTGATATTTTACTTCATTGATGTTTCTATGGCGTTGTTTAGATATTTTAGATGGGTTATGGTCATGGTGTTTTACGCCACTTTCAACAATATTTGAGTTATATCGTGGCAGTCAGTTTATTGGTGATAGGCACTGATTACATAAACATTTGTAAACCACCATAAGATCACGACCACGATGGCCCCATGTTCCCTGATCTTGCTATGGAATTGATATTTCAGATATATAAAATAAAGGTGTAAAATTAAGACGGTTGCATAATTTGAGAAATACACCAGTAGTAATATTGTGTCAAATTAAATGATGCACATTAATAAATACTTTAACATTAACAAACATATATGTTTTCGATAGCTTATGTCTGATCAATAGGGATAATGGCAAATGGTTGTAAACCAAAAAATATTTAAAACCTTTGAAAACACAAGACGTAAAACGACCAGCACATCCTACTCCAAACTATGGATTCAGGACGGCCATTAAAACATAAGACAAGACAGGACAGAACATGACAATATAAAACAAATGTATACTAAAATAATTTTTGTGGGAGCAAATCTGTGCATGAATATGTATTGTTTGTTTATATATGTATGACCGTTGGAGATCCACTTATAAATGGGAGAGCTTGGATCACATTAACCGGTTTAATCCTTCCACATTTTTGTCCCTGTCCCAAAAACTTGGAACTGAATTTCCATCTGCGTAAATCTTGGTCTAGTTTGCTTTCAGTGCTTTGAAGCTAGGGGTGAATAAACCGTTTTGTTGAGTTGACCATAAAAGGTTAAACTTTCTTTTCATAAAAACAAACATGAAGATATCTACACGTGTAGCAACAATTGACCTCTGTGATGTACGTATAAATTATCTTACCTGACTTTGCAAGGCGTACAATTTCATAGATAGACTCTGCTGGAACGTCACCTTTACCAAAAGCTGCGGACATAATAATTGAGTCGTAGGTGTCTGAAGTAAAAAAATATGAATAGAATGGAATCATATAAATAGTTTAAACCCGCCACATTTTATTAAAGTGTCTGTACCAAGCAAGGAAAGTGAGCGGTCATTTATTTGTGTTTTAGAAGTAATATCAACTGTTGGGTCCAAAAAAGTAACTTAAGGTGACCATTATGGGTCCAAAAATGTAACTCATGGTGACCACTATTTATTTTTATATCAATGTAATGTGTGTTCGTCATAATCTTGCTTAAGTACCTTTCCGTGCACGATTCCCACCGTTGCTAGAAGAGATTGAAGATACCATATGGGGTAATCAGAATCTGTATATCGACGGGGAGACAACACAATGACCAAACGAAATAATTCACAAGAACAAACAACGATCTACAAAATATACATATAGAACTATAGATCGAGTAACACGCACCCCACTAAAAACCGGGGGTGAACTCAGGTGCTTTGGCAGGGTAAGCAATACCAAAGTCAAATGACGGAAAGCGGAATACCAAAGTCAAATGATGGAAAGCGGAATACC
This sequence comes from Bathymodiolus brooksi, assembly GCA_963680875.1. NCBI lineage: Eukaryota > Metazoa > Mollusca > Bivalvia > Mytilida > Modiolidae > Bathymodiolus > Bathymodiolus brooksi. The sequence goes on along the minus strand of OY804588.1, from coordinate 85,263,645 downwards.
AAAGTCAAATGACGGATAGCAGAATACCAAAGTCAAATGACGGATAGCAGAATACCAAAGTCAAATGACGGATAGCGGAATACCAAAGTCAAATGATGGAAAGCGGAATACCAAAGTCAAGTGATGGAAAGGAGAATACCAAAGTCAAATGATGGAAAGCAGAATACCAAAGTCAAATGATGGAAAGCGGAATACCAAAGTCAAATAACGGAAAGCGGAATACCAAAGTCAAATGACGGAAAGCGGAATACCAAAGTCAAATGACGGAAAGCGGAATACCAAAGTCAAATGACGGAAAGCGGAATACCAAAGTCAAATGACGGAAAGCAGAATACCAAAGTCAAATGATGGAAAGCGGAATACCAAAGTCAAATGACGGAAAGTGGAATACCAAAGTCAAATGACGGAAAGCGGAATACCAAAGTCAAATGACGGAAAGCGGAATACCAAAGTCAAATGACGGAAAGCGGAATACCAAAGTCAAATGACGGATAGCAGAACACCAAAGTCAAATGATGGAAAGCGGAATACCAAAGTCAAATGATGGATAGCGGAATACCAATGTCAAATGATGGCTAGCAGAATACCAAAGTCAAATGATGGATAGCGGAATACCAAAGTCAAATGATGAAAAGCGGAATACCAAAGTCAAATGATGGAAAGCGGAATACCAAAGTCAAATGATGGAAAGCGGAATACTAAAGTCAAATGATGGAAAGGAGAATACCAAAGTCAAATAATGGAAAGCGGAATACCAAAGTCAAATGATGGATAGCGGAATACCAAAGTCAAGTGATGGAAAACAGAATACCAAAGTCAAATGATGGAAAGCGGAATACCAAAGTCAAATGATGGAAAGCGGAATACCAAAGTCAAATGATGGATAGCGGAATACCAAAGTCAAATGATGGAAAGGAGAATACCAAAGTTAAATGACGGATAGCAGAATACCAAAGTCAAATAATGGAAAGCGGAATACCAAAGTCAAATGACGATAGCGGAATACCAAAGTCAAATGATGGAAAGCGGAATACCAAAGTCAAATGATGGAAAGCGGAATACCAAAGTCAAATGATGGAAAGCGGAATATCAAAGTCAAATGATGGAAAGCGGAATACCAAAGTCAAATGACGGATAGCAGAATACCAAAGTCAAATAATGGAAAGCGGAATACCAAAGTCAAATGACGGATAGCAGAATACTAAAGTCAAATGATGGAAAGGAGAATACCAAAGTTAAATGATGGAAAGCGGAATACCAAAGTCAAATGACGGATAGCAGAATACCAAAGTCAAATGACGGATAGCAGAATACCAAAGTCAAATGACGGATAGCAGAATACCAAAGTTAAATGATGGAAAGCGGAATACCAAAGTCAAATGATGGAAAGCAGAATACCAAAGTCAAATGACGGATAGCAGAATACCAAAGTCAAATGACGGATAGCAGAATACCAAAGTCAAATAATGGAAAGCAGAATACCAAAGTTAAACGATGGAAAGCAGAATACCAATGTCAAATGACGGATAGCAGAATACCAAAGTCAAATGACGGATAGCGGAATACCAAAGTCAAATGATGGAAAGCGGAATACCAAAGTCAAATGACGGAAAGCGGAATACCAAAGTCAAATGACGGATAGCAGAACACCAAAGTCAAATGATGGAAAGCGGAATACCAAAGTCAAATGATGGATAGCGGAATACCAATGTCAAATGATGGCTAGCGGAATACCAAAGTCAAATGATGGATAGCGGAATACCAAAGTCAAATGATGGAAAGCGGAATACCAAAGTCAAATGATGGAAAGCGGAATACCAAAGTCAAATGATGGAAAGCGGAATACTAAAGTCAAATGATGGAAAGGAGAATACCAAAGTCAAATAATGGAAAGCGGAATACCAAAGTCAAATGATGGATAGCGGAATACCAAAGTCAAGTGATGGAAAACAGAATACCAAAGTCAAATGATGGAAAGCGGAATACCAAAGTCAAATGATGGAAAGCGGAATACCAAAGTCAAATGATGGATAGCGGAATACCAAAGTCAAATGATGGAAAGGAGAATACCAAAGTTAAATGACGGATAGCAGAATACCAAAGTCAAATAATGGAAAGCGGAATACCAAAGTCAAATGACGATAGCGGAATACCAAAGTCAAATGATGGAAAGCGGAATACCAAAGTCAAATGATGGAAAGCGGAATACCAAAGTCAAATGATGGAAAGCGGAATATCAAAGTCAAATGATGGAAAGCGGAATACCAAAGTCAAATGACGGATAGCAGAATACCAAAGTCAAATGACGGATAGCAGAATACCAAAGTCAAATGACGGATAGCGGAATACCAAAGTCAAATGATGGAAAGCAGAATACCAAAGTAAAATAATGGAAAGCGGAATACCAAAGTCAAATGACGGATAGCAGAATACCAAAGTCAAATAATGGAAAGCGGAATACCAAAGTCAAATGACGGATAGCAGAATACTAAAGTCAAATGATGGAAAGGAGAATACCAAAGTTAAATGATGGAAAGCGGAATTCCAAAGCCAAATGACGGATAGCAGAATACCAAAGTCAAATGATGGAAAGCGGATTACCAAAGTCAAATGATGAGAAAGCAGAATACCAAAGTTAAATGATGGAAAGCGGAATACCAAAGTCAAATGACGGATAGCAGAATACCAAAGTCAAATGACGGATAGCAGAATACCAAAGTCAAATGACGGATAGCAGAATACCAAAGTTAAATGATGGAAAGCGGAATACCAAAGTCAAATGACGGATAGCAGAATACCAAAGTCAAATGATGGAAAGCAGAATACCAAAGTCAAATGACGGATAGCAGAATACCAAAGTCAAATGACGGATAGCAGAATACCAAAGTCAAATGACGGATAGCGGAATACCAAAGTCAAATGATGGAAAGCGGAATACCAAAGTCAAGTGATGGAAAGGAGAATACCAAAGTCAAATGACGGATAGCGGAATACCAAAGTCAAATGATGGAAAGCGGAATACCAAAGTCAAATGATGGAAAGGAGAATACCAAAGTCAAATGACGGATAGCGGAATACCAAAGTCAAATGATGGAAAGCGGAATACCAAAGTCAAGTGATGGAAAACAGAATACCAAAGTCAAATGACGGATAGCAGAATACCAAAGTCAAGTGATGGAAAACAGAATACCAAAGTCAAATGATGGAAGGCGGAATACCAAAGTCAAATAATGGAATGCGGAATACCAAAGTCAAATGATGGAAAGCAGAATACCAAAGTCAAATAATGGAAAGCAGAATACTAAAGTCAAATGACGGATAGCAGAATACCAAAGTCAAATTATGGAAAGGAGAATACCAAAGTCAAATGACGGATAGCGGAATACCAAAGTCAAATGATGGAAAGCGGAATACCAAAGTCAAATGATGGAAAGCGGAATACCAAAGTCAAATGATGGAAAGCGGAATACCAAAGTCAAATGATGGAAAGCGGAATACCAAAGTCAAATAATGGATAGCGGAATACCAAAGTTAAATGACGGATAGCAGAATACCAAAGTCAAATGATGGATAGCGGAATACCAAAGTCAAATGATGGAAAGCGGAATACCAAAGTCAAGTGATGGATAGCGGAATACCAAAGTCAAATGATGGAAAGCGGAATACCAAAGTCAAATGACGGATAGCAGAATACCAAAGTCAAATGACGGAAAGCGGAATACCAAAGTCAAATAATGGAATGCAGAATACCAAAGTCAAATGACGGAAAGGAGAATACCAAAGTCAAATGATGGAAAGGAGAATACCAAAGTTAAATGACGGATAGCAGAATACCAAAGTCAAATGATGGATAGCGGAATACCAAAGTCAAATGATGGAAAGGAGAATACCAAAGTTAAATGACGGATAGCAGAATACCAAAGTCAAATAATGGATAGCGGAATACCAAAGTCAAATGATGGAAAGCGGAATACCAAAGTCAAATGACGGATAGCGGAATACCAAAGTCAAATGATGGAAAGTATGATCTGTATAATCAATACATTTATTTACTGATGACAACATAATTTCTCTAAAATGAGAGATTTGGGCCCATATATCTTGTCTAACTCCGCCACTTTTGATTGCAGTGCCTGTGCCAAGCCAAGAAAGTACACGGTTATGTACATATATGTGGTAGACGTATGTATTTTGACTCAGATTATATTTTAGATGTTACGACACTGTGGTATTTGTTGTTTTTCACTTTTTTACATTCTTACAAATATGTATTCTATTGATTCTGTTATACTACACACATAATGATGACGTAACACAGAATGGTGATGATGTAGCCTAGTTTAGCATTCTTTTTTACTCACTTTCCTTGATACTTGTTGGTTCAGCTGTGAAAAACTGACAATATAAATTACGATATTTCTTCTTTTTTTCTGCCACACTGAGCATGCCTGGAGATGAATCTATGCCGTCAAATAATCGAAATCCATGTTTATACAGCTGTAAATATAGCAACAGTGAATAAACATTAGAAGGAATAATAGATCTGTATACATTTCTCTTTTTACAGTGAGTTCGAATCTCGATCAGGGGAGGTGATAAAGTTTGTTAGTGACTTGCGACAGGTCGGTGGTTTTCTCCGGGTACTCCGGTTTCATCCATTCTGGATTACAACTTTGGTTTTCTCTAACGTTAAGTTAAATGTATAGTATCAACGATTTTATTAATTTTGTTGAACCACTTGACATCGTTCGTTTTTTCCTCCAGTTTTTTGGAGAGGCGCTCATGTCTTATTTACGTTATTTTTCGCATTGTGGTGTCCAGCACATATTGTGTTGTGTTTTTCATTTATTAATCATCGTCTTGTGTACCCTATGTTGCCATTTTGTCTGGATTGTCCATTTGTGATTGACCCTTCGGTTTTCTCTTACGTTTATTTATGTTACCTAGACACTTACTACATACTACTTACGTTGTCTCCAACTAGTCCTGTACCAGCACCTATATCTAATATTTCCACATTTTCTCTGTTTTCTGTGATGTATTTAGCTAGTACATCAGCACACATGGATGGACTCCGCAAGTTGACAGCCTGTACGTACTACAACGAACATGTAGATACCAAAATGGTAATCAGAACTCGTAAATCGAAGAAGTACAGACAACACAATGGCCAAAATAAAAAGGACAAAATGAAAAGAAACGATCAGCAAAACATACATATCAAACGAAACTAGTCTAAAGATCGAGTAAAAACGAACTCCACTAAAAACCGAGGGTGTACTCAGGTGATTCGAAAGGGGAATCAGTTCCTGCTCCACTAGTGGCACCCGTTGTTAATCTAGTTACAAAACCGGTGATAAGTCATGAATGAGGAAACGACCGGAACGTGCTTACGACAAGTGTAATATATCCGTGGTAATTTGTGTCACAGATATTCCATAATGGTCAGCCAAGTCATGGTGGCGATCGTAAAACTTTCGAAGTGATGACTTACGCGTAACCAATAGGAACCCCTGGTTCAGTAGCTTCCTTATTAGCGGCCACATTCTATCAAGCAAATATTGATAGGAACCACAAGCTTTGGAATATCAACTCAGAGGTTATGTACTCGATATGCAGGTACTGCTGGAATGTTGCTACATATAAAAGGAAAGTTCACAATGGGAAAATTGAAATCATCTCTTTTGTCGCAAAGTTTCGTTCTTAACCACCCCTCATTGTCAATTTCGAGATGTTGGTCAAGGTATCAAGACATATATGTATCTGTGGTATCCTCAATGGGATAGATGCTATCAACGAAATCACCAAATCTAGAGTTATTTAGTGAAATGGCATCATCTATATAACGGAACGTGACATTAAAGGATCGAGCTAGCTTCTTTTCGTTTTTCTTGAGGAGCCCCTGGATGAAGTCTGCCTCGCGTCAGAGTTTTCCGGTTCTTGATTCGGCATTTAGAAGTTGCTATAACAACATAGCGTTGCTCAAAAAGTTCGATGCGTTGGTAGAGCACAACAATAAAGTTTTGATATAAAACCATGATTTTTCGTTTATTATCAAAATCAGGTATCAAAGTAATGCAAAAATATTTTCTAGTGCAGTGGAATGTAATATTGATTAAAAAAATAAGTCCTCCAAACTCATTGGAGTCAATCAGACTCGCGATAAATAGCTGATGACCACCAGTATTTCTCTGTCAGTTGAACCTTGGGCAATGAGTTGAGAGTATCGGGTCGTGATCCGCTGTAGGCTACGGACACTACATACTAACCTGATCATATGTTTCACTTAATTCGTCATATGCTGAAGCATTTTTGTCACCAGTTATATGTGTCTCATTCATAAGCCACATCGTTCTTTCCACACTTCTTCCTCTGTAAAGGTAAATACAAACATATATCAACAACATTAATCAATAAGAAAGAAATGAAAAACAAAAAGTACTACACTGTTAGAACCGTAGGTAAAAGGCATATTCAATATTTACCGAAACGGAATTACGTTCTCAGTTCTGTGATGTGATGTCCATTACGATTTCCGCATAAAAGAGATCTTCGGTTCATCTTTACCTCCAGTTATTTGTAGGTGGGCTCATGTCTTACCTACGTTATTTGTATTTGTTTGTGCACAATGGTGTCCAACGAATATTATGTTGTGTTTGCGTTTTGATTGTCCTTGTTTTCTGTTCTCTATGTTTGCAGCTTCTCTGGATTGTACATTTTTAATTGCGCCTTCGTTATATTTGTATTTAAAACAATTGCGGTTATCGTTCTTAGACCCTTTTCGTTTACATGCCAATATTGACTTTTAAACTCTCCAGTTTTCTTATCTTGTCTATGAGTGTACCCGCGGAAGGTGTTTCCAGAGCATGACGGATGACACTTTCGGAGTACATGAGGTCAACCCCGGTTTTTATTTGGGTTCAAGTTGTTCGATATTTAGTTTTCTGGGCAGTATTTCTGGAATAAACTTCATCAAGTACGATAAAATCCAAAATATTTGATAGCCAAATTATATAAAAGTATCTGGCAGTAAGACAAAATAGAGGGCCTGGACAGGAGAGCCAAAATCGGCAAAGGTTAAATATGCTTGAGGGAGGAGAACCTTAATTGCATTAGTTTGGAACTGTCAGTTCAATAAATAAATATATTTAATAAACCATGCCGAAGCACTGACTACTGAGTGGATGATACCATCGAGGACTATTAATCCACCAGCAAAGGTATCGACCCAGTGTATACCTTTGAGAACTAATACTCCACCAGAAGATGTATCGACCCAGTGGATACCACAGAGGACTAATAGCCACCAGCAGCGAGACATCAACCCAGTGGATACCATAGAGAACCAATAGTCCAGCAACAGAGGTATCGACACAGTGCATACCCTAGAGGACTAATACTCCACCAACATAGGTAGCGACTTAGTGGATACCCTAGAGAACTAATACTCCACCAGCAGATGTATCAACCCAGTGGATACCCTCGAGGACTAATAGTCCACCAGCAGAGGTATCAACCCAGTGGATACCCTCGAGGACTAATAGTCCACCAGCAGAGGAATCAACCCAGTAGATAACCTAGAGGAATAATAGTCCACCAGCAGAGGCATAGACCCAGTGGATATCCTAGTGGTCTAATCGTCTACTGGCAGAGGTATCGACCCAGTGGATACCATAGAGAACAAATACCTCACCAGCAGATGTATCGACCCAGTGGATACCTTCGAGGACTAATACTCCCTCAGCAGAAGAATCGACACAGTTGATACCCTAACGGACTAATAGTCCACCAGCAGAGGTATCAACGCAGTGGATACACTAGAGGACTAATAGTCCACTAGCAGAGGTACTGACCCAGTGGATACCCTCGAGGAGTAATACTCCACCAGCAGAGGTATCGACCCAGTGGATATCCTAGAGGACTAATTGTCTACCGGTAGACGTATCGACAGAGTGGATACCCTTGAGGACTAATAGTCCACCAGCAGAGGTATCAACATAGTGGATACCCTAGAGGACTAATACTCCACCAGCAGAGGTATCGATCCAGTGGATATCCTAGAGGACTAATCGTCTATCGGTAGACGTATCGACAGAGTGGATACCCTTGAGGACTAATAGTCCACCAGCAGAGGTATCAACATAGTGGATACCCTAGAGGACTAATAGTCCACTAGCAGAGGTATTGACCCAGTGGATACCCTCGAGGACTAATACTCCACCAGCAGATGTATCAACACATTGGATACCCTCGAGGACTAATACTCCACCAGCAGATGTATCGACCCAGTGGATACCCTAAATAACTAATAGTCCACCAGCAGAGGTATCAACCCAGTGGATACCCTCGAGGACTAATACTCCACCAGCAGATGTATCAACACATTGGATACCCTCGAGGACTAATACTCCACCAGCAGATGTATCAACATAATGTATACCCTCGAGAACTAATACTCCACCAGCAGAAGTATCAAACCAGTGGATACCCTCGAGGACTAATAGTCCACCAGCAGAGGTATTGACCCAGTGGATATTCTCGAGGACTAATACTCCACCAACAGAGGTATCGACCCAGTGGATACCCTAAAGGACTAATAGTCCACCAGCAGATGTATCAACACATTGGATACCCTCGAGAACTAATAGTCCACCAGCAGAGGTATCAACCCAGAGGATACCCTCGTGGACTAAAAGTCCACCAGCAGAGGAATCAACCCAGTGGATAACCTAGATTAATAATAGTCCACCAGCAGAGGCATAGACGCAGTGGATATCCTAGAGGTCTAATCGTCTACTGGCAGAGGTATCGACCCAGTGGATACCCTCGAGAACAAATACCTCACCATCAGATGTATCGACCCAGTGAATACCCCGAGGACTAATACTCCCTCAGCAGAAGAATCGACCCAGTTGATACACTAAAGAATTAATAGTCCATAAGCAGAGGTATCAACACAGTGGAAACCCTAGAGGACTAATAGTCCACTAGCAGAGGTACTGACCCAGTGGATACCCTCGAGGACTAATACTCCCCAGCAGAGGTATCGATCCAGTGGATATCATAGAGGACTAATCGTTTACCGGCAGACGTATCAACACAGTGGATACCCTAGAGGACTAATAGTCCACTAGCATAGGTATTGACCCAGTGGATAACCTCGAGGACTAATACTCCACCAGCAGATGTATCAACACAGTGGATACCCTCGAGGACTAATACTCCCTCAGCAGAAGAATCTACCCAGTTGATACCCTAACGGACTAATAGTCCACCAGCAGAGGTATCAACGCAGTGGATATCCTAGAGGACTAATAGTCCACTAGCAGAGGTACTGACCCAGTGGATACCCCCGAGGACTAATACTCCACCAGTAGAGGTATCGACCCAGTGGGTATCCTAGAGGACTAATCGTCTACCGGTAGACGTATCGACAGAGTTGATACCCTTGAGCACTAATACTCCACCAGCAGAGGTATCGACCCAGTGTATACCCTAGAGAACTAATACTCCACCAGCAGATGTAACAACACAGTGGATACCCTCGAGGACTAATACTCCACCAGCAGAGGTATCGACCCAGTGGATACCCTCGAGGAATAATATTCTACCGGCAGAGGTATCGACCCAGTGGATACCGTCGAGGACTAATAGTGCGCCAGCAGATGTATTGACCAAGTGGATACCCTCGAGGAATAATATTCCACCTGCAGAGGCATCGACCCAGTGGATACCCTCGAGGACTAATAGTGCACCAGCAGAGGCATCGACCCAGTGGATACCCTAGAGGACTAATAGTCCACCAGCAGAGGTATCGACCCATTGATAAGTAAATGATAAGTTTCTCTTACAAATCACGTATCACTTCTCTTTCTTGCATTCCTTCTTTTTTCAGTCGTGGCAGCATATTTCTGTAAATGTCTGGTGACAAAGGTAGACAGACACCGTTTTGTCGGAACTCTCCTAAGTAAGGAAATAAAACAAACACTATATATTCGACTATTCATATATCATTTATCGGTTCAAATTTTAGGCAAAAAGTAGCTTTAGGTAAAGGTTTCTTCTCACATCTACTTTCACGTTAGTTTCATGGCATTTCCCCATTTATGCCATATCACCAGGTGTGTTACTAGATTAACACGACGGGTGCCTCTACACATCCTACCCTTTCGGAGCACATGAGTTCACCCCTGGTTTTAGTGGGGCTCGTGTTACCCAATCTTTAGCTTCACGTGTATGTTTTGTATATCGTTGTTTGTCGATTTGTCCTTTTTCTTTTGGCCATTGTGTTGTCTGTTCTTTTTCGATTGATGGATTCTGATTACCTCTTTGGTATATCTTCAAACGCTTCTTAAGATCATTGTAAACATTACGAGATTATGAGATGACGATCATTACTAAAGGCGATCTTCCTAAGCGTATTTATAAAAACGGAGATATCTAATTCAGTGTGCACCATGTGTTTCATGAATAACCTTCATCAGGTGCGCTCATTATCAAAATATTGGAGAGTCAAATAATTTAAAAGTCTTATATAGTTAGAAAATCAAAGGGCCTAAACAGGTTTTTTACACTCTAATCCCTCAATTTTAATAAGACATATAAAAGCTATACATAAAATAAATACGTAGATATAAATAGATAGTGCACACGACGTATTTCTAGAATCACTTTCACCAGGTAGAGGCTCAAAATCGAATGGTTGGAAAGCCAAGTAATTTAAAGTGTTGGCAGCATTACAATTAAAGGGCCTGAACAGGATAGTCAAAATCGGCTAATGGTCACCTATGTCTGAGGGAAGAGAACCTTAGTTTTATTAACAATGAAATTATTTAGGAACTGTAAATTTCAGAAGTAAATATAACTAATAAACCATGGCATTGCCGAAGCAATTAATGAATTCAGTATTTTATTGTCAGATAATATATACTTCCAGGAGTTCCCTAAGAAGAAAATGGATGTGCTAAAGTTGTAACCAGAGTCTGTCGAACAGTCAAAGCAAACGCCAGTCAAAGCCAGTAAGACAAAATAAAAACATTGGTCAACAAAACACTACACAGAAAATTAGGGATTAAGTAACACGAACCTGGCTAAATACTCTGATCATATCATTCCCAGGCGAGGTGTACTCGATATCAAAATGATCTTTTTTTAGTTTTTCTGTCAATAAGCGTTAGGATAGTTTCCAGATCACTTGGTAATTAATATTTCATTTTAAATTCGTTTTTGTATTCATTTCATAGAGCACTCCACGTGGTAATGGAGGATACGGTGGTGTTGTGGCCGTGATTGTATGATACTTGGAACTCACTGATGCAATCATTATTTTCCCATGTTATAGTTATGTGATTTGAGACCATGGAGCGGTGTGCTCGATACTATATACTAAAAAGTGTGTCAGTGATTTGGGAAAGTAGTTGATTTTCTGCCTCGTTTTCATGTCTGTGGCATTCACTAATAAAAAAACATGGCCACAACAATATAGCTGAAATATAATTGCAAGTGGCCTTAAACACCAGTACACCATAGTACTAACAACCGTAAACATACCATTTAAAATTGACTCAGTAGCCATGGCAGTAGGTAGTCCAGTTGATCTAGACATAGCACTGTAACCATTAAGTATTCCATAATCTGTGATGTTAGAAATTCGCCTTTGTTGAGAACCGTCGGGCCATTCGACATCGATAATGTTATGTACTATTATCATGTCTCGTTCATTGGGTTCTGTTTCCAATATAACAATATGAAATACATAAAGTATACACATTAGTGAATAAGTGAACAGTAGATACGACACATGTTACACACGATAACTGTTACGACTACACACAAGGTACACACTCTAGCTGATACGACTACACACATGTTACATACGATAACTGTTACGACTACACATAAGGTACACACTATAGCTGATACGACCATGTAACATTTTATTTTTTCCTCCATTATATTCTTATCGGCGGAATATTTTTAATATGAAATATTATCCTTGGACAATATTTCATTATTAAATTTCTTCCAATGCTATAATATATTTTCCGGATGAGGTGGAAGAAATTTAATATTAAAATATATCCGTGGATAACATTGCATATTATATTTCATCCTGAAAAAATATTATAGAGGAAATAATCTGATTTTATATGTTACTAATTTTTTCAATTAATTAATTTACATTGCTGCAAATAAATATGTACTTAATACTAGTGTAATACTTCTTTATTACTGCAGTACTTTTTAAGTAAACATATAAATCATTACAATTACAATGTTTTAATAATATTCATAAGATTTTCTCTTGTTACTTTGGTTGAGGAGTACACACAATTTAATTTTCACTCTCCGTTTCATTATCTTCTTCACTAATATACTGTGGTGAGACTTTACTAGTTTCTGCATTCTGTGGATACTTTTGATCTTGTATATATGTAACTATATCATTGTATTCTTCTTCTTCCATTATTTAATATCTACTATTACCGATGAATCAAATCTTTAATATATTTAAACTTACATGACTCTATTGATTGTATAATGGGTTTGAATACTACCCAATCTGTCATTTAAATTGACATGGTTCTGGCTATAATATATTTTCTGTATATATATATTTACCTGTGAATTGTATTTATTAAATATTTTCCGGATGGGTCGGGTGATTGATTAATCAGCGTCGGAAATAATATTACATACCTTAGTATAAAATATTATCCGGATTAGTTCATTTGATGGATCGGGTGATTTATCTATGAGTGTAGGTCAGAGGAGGCACGACACGTTGGTGTCGTGTGCAAAAAATACATGTTGCTCAACCGGAAGTCGGCATCAATATATCGTTATCTGATGAGGGTGACATTATCGAATTTTCAGTGTTTTACTAGGCCGATTACTGCGTTCATGGATGATTAATGGCGAGTCCCTCTCGGTAAGTTATTGATAGATATCTATATATGAATGGAATTAACATAAGAATGTTTGGGTTGAATGTTAAATGTGATCATCTGCAATTTTCGAGAGGGACATTTTGTCGCCATCTTTTTTTTCATTCATAGCGTCCTCAATCAATCAACATTAAAAATGAAAATTTTTAAAATCTGTTGGAGACTTTTCCTATCCCTTTTAGTATGACATAAATCAATCATGGGGCTTCCAATATTTTCTTAAGTCTCCTTAAGTCTCCATCCATTGCGCCACAATTGACCTTGAAAAATCCCCCAATTTTTCGTGATTTGTGTTGTATCAAACATTTCCTGTGACAATTGGAATCCACAGAATATCATATTTTAGCCTTTTTAATGGTGATTATACGATTTCACACTAAAACATATTGAGGATCACGTGAACTTTATGTATACAAATATATGATAAAAAAAATATATGATAAAAAAAGTACAAGTATTGTCGAAGTATTGTTACCTGTATTTTACCTGAGAACTAATTAGTGCATACACTGTATGTGATTTTGATAAGAATGTTTTAGTATTGTTGCGTAACTAAATGTAATTAAGTTTAATGAACTTTAATAATTATGATAAAGTGTATTGTGCAACAACTCAACTATAACCGTTTTTTTTTATACAAAAAAAAGTCAAATAAGTGAGAAAAAAAAATTTATTTGGACATTTAATTATGATTCTTTAAATAAAAACACAATTTCATTAAAACTCCATTACAGAACAGAAAAATAATCATAATCAATAGAGTTCAACTTTTGGGGGGAGGGAATAACAATACTTGTACACTTTTTGTATTGCGATCATACATTTCAAGAGATCCCATATTGAAAATAAATTTAGACAGCTGGATAAATTCACGTTTAATTTAAGTATTTTTTTTAACGAGATGTTTTCACTTCAAAGTCCATTTTCAAACTGAATCGTAAACATCCGGTTGTCGATAATATACTTGGTATATGCGTGTCGTGTGCAAAGCGTCGCGCCTCCTCTGAGTGTAGGTATTAATACTACAGATACGTGTCGTGATTTAACAATCAGCGTCGGACATAATATAACACAGAGACCTTAATATAATTTATTATCCGGATACTTTTTTTTATAGCAATGGAAAGTATTTTATTATAAAATATTTACCGTGACATAAAATTTAATATTAAATTCTTTCCACCGAATACAATTTCAACCGGAAAAAATTATGCCTTACAACTACACACATGTAACACACGATAACTGTTACGACTGCACACAAGGTACACACTATAGCTGATACGACTACACACATGTTACACACGATAACTGTTACGACTACACACAAGGTACACACTATAGCTGATACGACTACACACATGTTACACACGATAACTGTTACAACTACACACAAAGTACACATTGTAGCTGATACGACTACACACTTGTTACACAAGATGACTGTTACGACCATACACAAGGTACACACTATAGCGTATACGACTACACAAATGTTACACACGATAGCTGTTCTACACAGCGTACACACTATAGCTGATACGACTACACACATGTTGCACACGATAACTGTTCTATACAAGGTACACACTATAACTGATACGACTACACACATGTTACACACGATAACTGTTAGGACTACAAACAAGGTACACACTATAGCTGATACAACTACACACATGATACACACAATAACTGTTACAACTACATACAAGGTACACACTATAGCTGTTACGACTATACACATGTTACACACGTTAACTGTTACAACTACACACAAAGTATACACTATAGCTGATACAACTACACAAATGTTACACACGATAGCTGTTCTACACAGCGTACACACTATAGCTGATACGACTACACAATGTTGCACACGATAACTGTTCTATGCAAGGTACACACTATAACTGATACGACTACACACATGGTACACACGATAACTGTTAGGACTACACACAAGGTACACACTATAGCTGATACAACTACACACATGATACACACAATAACTGTTACAACTACATACAAGGTACACACTATAGCTGTTACGACTACACACATGTTACAAACGATAACTGTTACAACTACACACAAAGTACACACTATCGCTGATACGACTACACACATGTTACACACGATAATTGCTACAACTACACACATGTTACACACGATAACTGTTACGACTCCACACGAGGTCCACACTATAGTTGTTACGACTACACACATGTTACACAATATAACTGTCACGATTACACACAAGATACACACTATAGCTGATGCGACTACACACATGCTAAACACGATAACTGTTACGACTACACACAAGGTACACACTATAGCTGATACGACTACACACATGTTACACATGGTAATTGTTACGACTACACACATGCTACACACGATAACTGTTACGACTACACACAAGGTACACTCTATAGCTGTGACGACTACACACATGTTACACACGATAACTGTTATGACTACACACAAGGTACACTATATAGCTGTGACGACTACACACGATAACTGTTACGACTACACACAAGGTACACACTATAGCTGATACGACTACACACATGTTACACACGATAATTGTTACTACTACACACATGTTACACACGATAACTGTTACGACTACACACACGATACACACTATAGCTGTTACGACTAAACAGATGTTACACACAATAACTGTTACGACTACACACAATATATACACTATAGCTGATACGACTACACACATGTTACACACGATAGCTGTTACGGCTACACACAAGGTACACACTATTGCTGATACGACTACACACATGTTACACACGATAACAGTTACGACTGCACACAAGGTACACACTATAGCTGATACGACTACACACATGTTACACACGGTAACTGTTACGACTACACACAAGGTACACACTATTGCTGTTCCGACTACACACATGTTACACACGATAACTGTTAGGACTACACACAAGGTACATACTATAGCTGATACGACTACACACATGTTACACACGGTAATTGTTACGACTACACACAAGGTACACACAATAGCTGATACGACTACACACATGTTACACACGATAACTGTAAGGACTACACACATGTTACACACGATAACTGTTACGACTACACGCATGTTACACACGATAACTGTTACGATTACACATAGGTTACATACTATAGTTGATACGACTTTGCATACGATAGTAGATATGACTACACACTTGTAGGATACAACTATACACATACCCGGTATATGTGATAACAAACGATAGAAGATATTGCGTAGATAAAGCGAACAGCAATAGATACGATAAGACAAACGTTACACATGGAGGTTACACATAGTAGTAAATACAAACACATACACATGACATACGATAGAAGATACAATTACACACTTACAACAGTTGGTCGGTAGACATGTCGCTCCACTCGGACACATTATCCTGATTCCGAGCCAACCAGTCTTCGCTCCTACTCCTCATTGCTGTGTTATTAGAGGAGAAGTATTAGATATGAAGATTCCATGTCATGTAAACTGTTGGATTATGAAGCCAATTCTACTTATATAAACACTTTACTATTATTAAAATTACCATATGAGAATCTGTTTTGTAGATAATGACATATTGTTTCAATCGGAGTAGCTTTCTTCTCGATAACAGTATCCCCAAGTAAACCAAGGCTGTAAAGATAACAGTAACATCAGTAGTTTTCTTCTCGATAACAATATCCCCAAGTAAACAAAGGCTGTAAAGATAACAGTAACATCAGTAGTTTTCTTCTCGATAACAGTATCCCCAAGTAAACAAAGGCTGTAAAGATAACAGTAACATCAGTAGTTTTCTTCTCGATAACAGTATCCCCAAGTAAACCAAGGCTGTAAAGATAACAGTAACATCAGTAGTTTTCTTCTCGATAACAGTATCCCCAAGTAAACCAAGGCTGTAAAGATAACAGTAACATCAGTAGTTTTCTTCTCGATAACAGTATCCCCAAGTAAACAAAGGCTGTAAAGATAACAGTAACATCAGTAGTTTTCTTCTCGATAACAGTATCCCCAAGTAAACCAAGGCTGTAAAGATAACAGTAACATCAGTAGTTTTCTTCTCGATAACAGTATCCCCAAGTAAACAAAGGCTGTAAAGATAACAGTAACATCAGTAGTTTTCTTCTCGATAACAGTATCCCCAAGTAAACCAAGGCTGTAAAGATAACAGTAACATCAGTAGTTTTCTTCTCGATAACAGTATCCCCAAGTAAACCAAGGCTGTAAAGATAACAGTAACATCAGTAGTTTTCTTCTCGATAACAGTATCCCCAAGTAAACAAAGGCTGTAAAGATAACAGTAACATCAGTAGTTTTCTTCTCGATAACAGTATCCCCAAGTAAACCAAGGCTGTAAAGATAACAGTAACATCAGTAGTTTTCTTCTCGATAACAGTATCCCCAAGTAAACAAAGGCTGTAAAGATAACAGTAACATCAGTAGTTTTCTTCTCGATAACAGTATCCCCAAGTAAACCAAGGCTGTAAAGATAACAGTAACATCAGTAGTTTTCTTCTCGATAACAGTATCCCCAAGTAAACCAAGGCTTTAAATATAATATCAGAAGTTTAATAGAACTAATGTTATACGTATGGCATCTTCTGTGTCACGAAGATTAAATATATTATGCATAATGTTCAAGATTTATATAGTTCTTTATGATAACGATCATCATCCGATAATTTGTGCGGGTTAGTATTTTACTCACATGTGGTCAACACTGGTATGACCGCATTATTTCGCTAAGAGGAGAGGTTTAGGTCCATAAATCTAGTTTAGCCCCGCCACCTTTTGTAGAAATGCTTGGAACAAGCTAGAAAGTGAATGGTCGTGCATTATATCGTTAGGAGTATCTACCTAAGACCGAGTGGTAGTTTTTGTTTTTCTATTATATGACTGTATAGCGAAGGCATAACTATGTTAAAGTAAATCGACACTGTACCGTAATGATGATAGTAATTTTTTTTTTTTTTTTATGATTTTGTCCAAATTTGATTATCATTGCTTTATTTGTAATTCAATATCGCTATCTACTGTATTGTCCTGC
Source organism: Bathymodiolus brooksi (assembly GCA_963680875.1). NCBI lineage: Eukaryota > Metazoa > Mollusca > Bivalvia > Mytilida > Modiolidae > Bathymodiolus > Bathymodiolus brooksi. The sequence goes on along the minus strand of OY804588.1, from coordinate 85,245,593 downwards.
TCGCATTCTTAAGTTTTTGTTTTGTCAGACAAGAAGACAATGAAGATAGTAAAGCGGTAATCAGAAGCCGTAAATAGAAGGACAGACAACACAACGACCAAAATGAAAATGAACAAACAGGGTAAAAAAAAACGAACTACAAAACACTACACTACTAACATCGAGCAACACGAACCCCACTAAATACAGGGGGTGAACTCGGTTGCTCCGGAAGGGTAAGCAGTTCCTGCTCCACTAATGGCACCGAAGCGTTGAGCCGCATCAATGGTGTAATACTTAACATATTCGTCTAGAGTGTGGGAGATTGTGTCTTTAAGCCCTGGTAGTGTCAAACCAAAGACTTATATAGATCAATATAGATCAACTAACCATGCTGGTCTTGCACACAAAGTGGACATTATCATCATCTCATTAAAATGTACGTTGTTTTCTCCATGATATAGCTGAAAAATTACTCATTTGGTGTAAAACACCAATCACTCTCTAAAACAAGTTGATCTTTAACTACTTACTCTATAATATTCTTCAATCGTTTTTCACATTTACCAACTTTTTCATAAACAATATTTCTTAAAGAATCGAAACTTATGTCAGCGGGCTTTCCCAACATTCCGGATAAGTAAGATTTCTGAAAGGAAAAGAAAATCAAATTGTGATGTACTCATATCTAACTCAGTTTTATAAATTATCATTTATGCATATTAGACTCAGTTTTTCTTAGCATTACAGATTATTCGATGTCGCTCATCTTTTTTCAGTTTTCTCTATTGTGTTTCTGTTTTGTCTGTCTTTGTTCTGTGCCTTGTGGGAAGTATCGCATGCGTCTTAGATTGGCAATTCTTGATTGTTACTTCGGTTATAGCTAACATTTATTTAACTTATTATCTTTATTGATCCCCTTAGATGTGACTTAAGGAATATTTGTTACACGTTATACGATATAACCTGGTTTGGGGCAGTTGACGCTTAATAAACCGCGAAGCTGTTTATGAAAAGCGTAAACTGTTCCAAACCAGGTTATAGAAGTATAACCTGTTCAAAAATTTAAAATATTTCTTATAATTTCAATCGTTACAACAAAATTTAATGATTCCCCGATTTTAATTTTAATTATTTCATGGCACTATTTGAATTTGTCGTTGGCGAATGAATACATTGGTGACGTCACAATACCATCCCAGGTTATCAAGTATAATCAATTTTTTCTCTAGGCGGATCAGCCAATCAGATTGCAGTATTCACATCAAATTAAATTATTATATTATATACTGAGTCAGGACTACTCATCCAATTCATTGCTTTGATTACTATATACATTTTTTTCTTTTTAGAATTAACAAACGTTATCTTCTTTTGTCAAAGAAACAACCTGCAACTGCGAGTCGCTAATAGATTTATTTGCATTAACTGTCACTGAAGAACGATTGAGTATAAGAAAACACTATCTTTCGTTTTCCAATAGTAAATTGTCCATTTCTGAGAAGCAGAGTATCGTTTAACTGTTTTATGTGAGGTGTATGCATCTTAATAAAATATTTTCAAAATCCAATCGGAAAATCGTAGAAACGGTGATAAAATCGACACCCTAACTTAAATATATATGACTGCTGTCTGTTTCAGGGCTTAATACGGGCACTTCAATGAAATGTGGCGGGGTGATGTTATAATATTTTTTTTGGTCAAATTCGTTTCACTGCCATTTATTCAAAATAACTAAAATGAGTATCGTATCGAGTTTTGAAGTCACATGAACCGTACGGGTTGTGTAATAGGTATGGTGTGGTAGAGTGTGGGTTCAAGGACCGGTTGCGCAAAGCCAAATACTTATAAAATTTGTATTCGCTGGTTATTCGCTAAGCATGGATCATTTCAAGAGTAAAAGCAAAGACTTGTTGGCTCGGAATCAGAATAATGTGTTCGAGTGGAGCGATATGTCTACCCAAGGATTATTGTTCAAGTGTTGGTCTAGTACACAGCGGACATCATCACTATTGCATAGTCATCATAATCTGAACGAAATAAAACTTGTTCTCGCCATCAGGGCGGCCAAGATAATTTTTGGGCCGCAGAGCAAAAGGAAACTTGGCCCCCGTCCTCCAATTCTCCAAATAATGATACTCAAACTAAGTCCACCACGGTGTGTCATAAGCAAGGAAGAATCAGTACAACAAAAATGAATTGATGAATTGTGATTTAGAAAACAGCTTTCTACTTGTTAAAACTCACGGGACCCCCTCTCAGTGGGCCTGCTCGTCATGATATATATTAGCGTTAAATAGCGTCAGTAAATTGTATGAAACATCATTTCTCACATGATTATAATACATTCATATGAATATCATTCTTTTAAATGGCCTATATACATCACATACGTGTGCGACTGCTCCGTGACACTAATACCTATTTATACCGTGTGCGACTGCTCCGTGACACGTATTCCTATGTATGCCGTGTGTGACTGGTCCGTGATACGCATACATATTTATATCGTGTGCGACTGCTCCGTGACACGTATAACTATTCATATCGTGTGAGACTCCTATGTGGCACGTTTTCCTATGTATATGCTATCTGAAATACAATTCGGTCTCTAACAAAGATTTTACATGTATCTGATAAATCGCAATGTTAAGGTGTGCTTTGTCTGGGCCTTAATTGTTATGCATAAGAAAAGGGTGACAAACAAGAAAATGTATTTCAAAATGCGATGTTTAATCAGTACGATGGTTTTCCGGTCGCAATCTTCGCATTTAATGAAACACATGGCATACAATTCCTAATTGACGATATTCAAGTTTACAGGGGAGGTTCGGGTCTATATAACTAGCTTAACCCTGTCTGTTTTTATTGAAAGGCTTGTACCAAACCAAGAAAGTGGGCGGTTGTATATATATATGTGTTAGGGGTATCTGTGTTGCCTCCTTCTATGGTTTTGATATTTGATTTGGACATTGGTGTGTGGACAGTGTGGTATGTGTGTTTTTCATTGTATTATAGTGGGAATTGGTGTGTGGACAGTGTGGTATGTGTGTTTTTCATTGTATTATAGTGGGAATTGGTGTGTGGACAGTGTGGTATGTTTGTTTTTCATTGTATTATAGTGGGAATTGGTGTGTGGACAGTGTGGTATGTTTGTTTTTCATTGTATTATAGTGGGAATTGGTGTGTGGACAGTGTGGTATGTTTGTTTTTCATTGTATTATAGTGGGAATTGGTGTGTGGACAGTGTGGTATGTTTGTTTTTCATTGTATTATAGTGGGAATTGGTGTGTGGACAGTGTGGTATGTTTGTTTTTCAATGTATTATAGTGGGAATTGGTGTGTGGACAGTGTGGTATGGGGTTTTTCCATTGTATTATAGTTTTTGTGTTACCATCGTCCTGGTATTAGAAAATACTTTTGTACTATGGTACGATAGGCCATCCTGAAGTTCTAGATCATGGAACGACAAAAAATGTATGTAAATACAAATGTATTTTTTGTATTATTGGTAGTCGTGGGGCCGAGTTAGGTAGTTGGATTACCTAACAACTCATATAAACCTATCACAAATACGACGTGGGTTCGCGCTCGGCTTTGTAAATAACAAATAAAGGTGCACTCGACTCGCAGCCGCAAGTGATACAGCTTACCAGTTGCTTGCCCATGGTCGGGGGGTACTCTCCGGGTACTCCGGCTTCTTCCACCACTACAACTGGTCGCCATGATATATCTGAAATATTGCTGAAAGTGGAGTTAAACACAATAATCCAATTATTATTGGTAGTCGGTATATACCCATGTCATAAGTGATCCATTTGCGGGAAGGTCTACACTTTCGTCTTCGTTAAATAGATTGAGTGCCACCAGCCCCTGCATTATGTCAGAGAAGCCCTGAAATGAAATGAAGTAAGTAGTATTAATTACAAAAATGAAAAAAGCAACAAACTCACACAAAAAAATCAAAAAACAAACAAAAACAAAAAACAAAACAAAAGAAAAGTAAAAAACAAAAAACAAACAACTTGTGTCAAGGTCACTTACATTGATAACACAACATGATAATCATAGTCAAGTATGCGTTTGACATCACAATAGCTTAGGATGTGGTATTGGAAATTTGTTTTGAAGCAGATTTTCCAAGAGCTTTTAGTCATGATCTTAATCACTGAATTGTATCAACAATATTTCTGACATTTTTCAATGTAAACACTACAAGAAGAGTTTGAAGATACCAAAGGGGTAATCATTCATAATACGTAAATCGAAAGAAGGTTTGGTTTAGGTTTAAAGTGTTTAACGCCACTTTCAACAATATTTCAGCTATATCGGGGCGGTCAGTTTTATTGGTGGAGGAAACCGGAGTACCCGGAGAAAACCAAAGACCTGCCGAAAGTCACTAGCAATCTTGATCACATAATGTTGTATCGAGTACACCTCGCCATGAAAGGGGTTAGAACTCACAACTGTATTGGTCATATGCATTGCTTACACACGTAAAAGAAGACACAATGTCCAAAAGAAAAAGGACAAAAGGACACACAACGATCTACAAAACATTACACATAAAACTAAAGATCGAGTAACACGAACCCCACTGAAAGCCGGGGGTGAATACAAGTGTTCCGGAAGGATGGGCAGCTCCTGCTCCACGAGTGACAACCTTATACATGACATATAATCCCTCATAGTGTATCAATTTTGTCTCTTTCTAAGATTTTGAACTGTGAAACTGTTCAGATTGTGAGGCACTTTCTTGTTTTTTTCATTTTATAAAATGCTACGAACACAAATGAGTTTTACCTTATATCTAATTCGGCCTCTTATCATGGTTTTTACCGTCTCTATTCCATAGTCTGGTAGATATACTAATGCATCCTGATTATATAGTCCTTCCAAATTTATCCCTGGGAAAAAATTTAGTTCTTCAGCGCTTTCCAAAATGCGTTCACCGGGTATTTCTATTTTCTGTTTTAATCATTGAGAAAAAAGAAAAAGAATTAAAAAGTAGATTCTGTATCGAAATTTGATTCAGGGATCCATACATGTGGTTACATGCAACAGAATATAATTGGGATATCAATTACCCACTTAACATAATAAAAACGTAGATATCCAAAGCCCCAATTGTGTGCATGTGTCATGCCCGGGTCTATATTTCAATCAGCTGTTTACGGTTGTCTCAGCAAACGATTGGCATTCCAATTGGTACAGATTGTGCTCCGCTAAGCAACGATTTGCACGCTTATGAGGCAACTTCCCATCAAGGGCTTCTCAAAAATATGGATCTGTAACGACACGTTCAGTAAAACCATTTGTAAAGGAAAAGGAAGAGCGAATTTGTTGTCATTCTGCTTTAATTGAAAAAGAAGATGAAAATCATTTTCTAATTGTCCCTGATTTGGGCACTAAGAAATTAATAATCTGTTATATATGTACAAACAAGTCCATAATCAAAATCATTTTGATAATTTTAAAAGAATAGCAATAATGATGTACCTCGAAAAAACTTGTACAGTTGACTGTCCGTGTTGTTACACAGTCTTGGTTACTGAAGACAGTAGACGGAAAGTAGGGATGACATCTGCCTGAATCTTGTGTTCATGCTAGTTTTTAGCATATTGCGAATTATGGATGTTTATTTTTGTTGTCTGTTCTATTGAACCATAATCTTAAGTGTATATTTGTATTGTATAGTGTTGAGTTTGATGTCATAAACCTCTTTTGGATGTGAAATTATGCTTAATCAATAGAGATAATGTATTCTACAGCCATACCTGTCCGTTGCGTAGAAACGTAGCCGCAATAAAACAGGCTTTCAGTGCAGCCAAAGGAAACCAGCTAGACAAAAACAAATGTTTAATTGTTTTAGCGATTACAAAATTAAGAGTCAATCTTATAAAGAATTTAATTTATTAATATTGTGCGCTTAATAAAACATCACATTTGCCTGTCTTTTTTGTTATATAGAACAATGTCGATTCGAGGTAGCCACTACAATCGCATCGGTTCTCGCCTAGAGTGAGGCTCAACCCATAAGACTATGAAATTGGTATTTGCTGTTTCTCTGCAAAGCACACATCATTAAGGAGTAAGCGCAAAGACTGGTTCAATTGGAATCGGTAAAAATGTCTTCTAGTGGAACGATATTTATAAAAGTGGACAGTTGTGTCAGTGTTGATGTAGTACAGAGCGGACATCATCATCATTTCATCGAAGGTAACAGTAACGTAGATATTAAGCTTAGTACGTACGGTGCGTTTCTGGAATGACCTTCATCAGGTAGGCTGAAGGTCAAAATATTTGAAGGTCAAATAATTTTAAAAGTCTTAACTTGTTGTCGCCATGATATAGCTGAAAAATATTCAATTGACGTGGAGCAACAATACATCGCTCACTAGCTCATCTACATGTTAGGAGCCATTATTGTTCCAGTCACAATAAGTTTGATAGTCAAGATATAGCTAAACAGATTTGACTGAAGAGACGATCAATATACAATATTCGTACATTGTCGAAAAATACAAATTTATTTGCACGAGTTTTAGAAACAGGTAGAAAAGCGAGCCTTTTGGCGAGACATTGTCGGAAAATATAAATTTATTTGCAAGAGCTTCAGAAACAGGTAGAAAAGAGAGCCTTTGGCGGGCTTATTTAGCCTGTTTCGAAGAGAGTGCACATTAATTTCTATATTCAACGACAATGTACGTATATTGTGTTTTTTTCCTACAATATCGAAAAGTCCATAACAACTGTCAATTTGTCTGAAAATAGCTTAAACAAGCGTCGTTCTAAGCGTTTTCAATGGCGTCATTTGTGACGTCAGCGCATATACTGTTACCGTTTCGTTCTATCGCTCTAAATGAATCAGGTACCAGAAATGCTTTATTAGGCCTTTGATCAAATAGCACTGAAGTTTATTTAACTCCCTTTATTATTGGTGATTTTGGGTGTAGAAAAAAAACAATGTTTGTGAAAAAAAAGCAAAAATGGGAAAAGCTCATAATAGATTTGTTCTTAGACATAAACCTTTCAAATGAAATATAAAATATCATTTGATATATGTTTATAGATTATACAATGTTTCAATATGACTGCAAGGAGATTTACGACCAAAACACACGTCCTTTGGTTACTAAAGACTCGTAAATTTTCGTAATCTGCTAAAAATTGTTAATAGATTTATGTTGGTTTTGCAGCTGGTAACGACTATTATATATTGTTAGACTGTCAAATGAATAACTAACAAATGTACTACAGATTTGGTCAGTTTATACTCACCAAAATTTGTACACCAGGGGTGTGTCTGAACATTCTGGAGCTGGTATACCACCACAATATGAAACAAATGAAGTAACCTGAAAAGTTAAATGGGTACAATTTATGCAAATTTAGCCATCATTTTAAAATATACATATTACAAACATGCAGCTACTTGTCCAAGGTAACCAGTCACAACACCACTTTAAAACAAATTTTGGTGAGTATAAACTGACCAAATCTGTAGTTTTATTGGTTGAGGAAACGGAGTACCCAGAGCAAACTATCGCCTTGCCGCAAGTTACTGACAAGCTTTATCACATAATTTTGTATCGAGCAGACCTCGCCATAATCGGAATTCGAACTCAAAACTTTGATGATGATATCCACTGATTGCATAGGTAGTTGTCAATCCAACTACCATGCGATCACGTCCACGACAGCCCCTATATGTTAGAAAAAAGAAAACAAAAGAGATCGAACGATCATGAACAAAGCGTGCCCTACCTTGCCTCCGGTAGCCATTACTTCATCAACACATTTCATAGCCAGCATGTGATCAAGTCCTGGACATTCTCCTATCTCAGTCAAAATTGTTACTCCTGCGTCTTCTGCTCTATATAATATATTATTGACATTGATAATATTGAAAGCAAGACGTGGCAGGTACCACTATTGGAGGAGCATCTGTCTTCTCTTCCGCAACACATGAGTTCAACCCCTTTTTGTGGCGTTCGTGTATGTCAATCTCAGTTATTATCAGTAATGTTTTGTAGAGCATTGTTTGTCTTTTTGTGTTGGACCTTTGTGTTGTCTGTCTTTCTTTTTTGGTATATTTAAGCTTTTATGCATATACTAATGGATCATGAACTGCTTACCTTTCCGGAGCACCTGAGTTCACCCGCGGTTGTAGTGGGGATGAGGTTTACTCGATCTTTAGTTTTATGTGTATATTTCATAGCTCGTTGTTTGTCCTTTTGTCTGTTTTCTTTTGGTCAGTGTGTTGTTTGTTCTTCGATTCTAATTATTCCTTTGGTATCTTCAAACTCTTCTTATGCCAGAAAATAATTAATTTTATTGATAATTTAACCCAGAAAATAATGAATTTCATCGATGATTTGTAATTTCGCTTTTGTCGTCAATACCATTGGAAGTATATGTAGCTCTACGGACTAAAACTTCGAAAACGTTATTAAATTGTATACTTACTGTTTGTGTAGGTCTTTTACATCCTGTGTAAGGTAACTATTGTGAACCATGTCACGTCTATGTTTGATACATAATGAAGCTACTTTACCATTTAAATCGGGTGTCAATAAACTAAGAATAGAAAAAATAGCATTAAATTCATACAGAAATACGGATGCAGTGATCCTGATCCTATGGTAGATGAACTACCTGTGTAGTCAGTACCTATCACCACTAGCTTTCGGAGTTCGAATTCCGCTCAGGCGAAGAAGTGCATTCAATACAAGATTATGTGATAAAGTTTGTCAGTGATATACGTCAGGTCGGTGGTTTTCTCCGGTTTTCTTCTCACTAATAAAACTGACCACCACGATATAACTGCAATATTGTTGAATGTGGCGTTAAACACCATAACCCTAACCCTAACTATGCCTCAATCCATTATAAGAGATGATGTGTGCGGATTCATTATTGTTCTTTATGAAAAGCAAGCTTAAATAGTGAAGTTCACCTGTATCAATAACACGAAAAAGTCACCTCTCACCGTAAATCTTTGAACATTATAAAAAGCCAATGACATTATGAAGTTGGAAATTCAGGGGTGCGTTCAACATCGTAGCTGCTAGGTTGAGCTACGTAGAAAAATCCTATTGAACGGAAAGCTAGCCTAGCCGCTACATAGCTCTAGCTAGCTTAAAAAAATGTCTGCTAGCTTTTGAATCCAAGATGGCGGATAGAACTAAATTTAATTTCGTAAGGTAAAAATAGTGGCATTGCAGGAAGTGGCAACGCTTTTAATACGGATGATAATTTATTAAGGTAACTAGACAAATACGATTAGCTAAAATGTTCCAAGAAATTATTCTATATGATTGGCGCCATATTTGTTAGCACTGCTACGTAGCTAAACGTCATGGCTAGTTTACCTGGCAGCTAGGCTAGCTGCTACGATATTGAACGCAACCCAGGTCTTGGCTTGGGATAGGAATAAATATGTGGCGGAGTTAAATAGATTAATTTATACAATACAAATACCTGACAACTATATCATTATCTCTAACTAAACCATTAAGTTCTTCATCATCTCTTTGTGCATCAAGTGTACATATGTTGATCGTTGGATATGTGTCTTGGTGATTATCCAAACTTTGCTTAGTTCGAGATGCTGAAAGAACAAACAAGTACAACAATCAAGTGCCACACCGTCAGAACAGTTAATAGAAAACTAAATCCAACTCTTAGACACACATATACACGACCGCTTACTCTAATGTCTTGGTGGGTTCAGGCCCCGAAGGTGTCAAACCAAAGACTAAGAAATTGGTATTTGTTGCAAAGAGTGACTGGCTCGGAATCAGGATAATGTGTCCGAATAAGCCGACATGCTATCCGCGACTGTTGTGTCCGTGCGCTAGCACTATAAAAATCCAACTAAGCGTGTTGGTCATGTACAAAGCAGACCTCATCATCATCTCATTGAAAATTAACTTGTACTCGCCATGATATGACCGGAAACAATGGTGAGGTGTAGTTACACAACAATCACTCACTCACACATGTCTGGTACAGGCATTTCAGTAAAATTTGGGTTGTTTGAACTTATTTTATGAAATAAAAACATACACATCTAGCTTAGTGTGCATGACGCCTTTCTGGAATGATCTTCATTGGGTACGCTCATAGTCAAAAGACAGGAAAATCAAATACTAAACTTTTGAACGCAAGTAGACCAACGAGTATAAACAAGATAGCTAAAATCAGCTAAATATACCTATACCTGAAGACGATTGGCTTTAGTTTTAATAAATTACATTATTCAGGAACTGAAATTTCAAGCATCTGACAATATTGCATTGGTAATATTAGTTAGCTATGTACTATGAGCACAAACTTTCTTTGTATCTTGTTCTTCTGTTTTGTTTTTGCTTGTCTTCGTTCTTTGTCTTGTGTGGCAAATTTTTCAAGTGACTATTAATTGTTTATTCTTAATCGCCCATTCGATTTTCTCTAATTTTTCAAGTGACTATTAATTGTTTATTCTTAATCGTACCTTCGATTTTCTCTAACGTTTATTGTAAAGCCTGTTAGTTTTTACTTTTATTTTCTACAGTGCCACCATAATGCTATCATGTATGCTATTTACCAACAGTTACGGTGTAATCTTTATTCCTGTTTAAATATTCAATGGTAGGCCCAGATGTCCGCCCGGCTCCAAGGATCAAAATCTTTTTCTGCCTAGGGCTTGTTCTGACTGACTCGGACGTTGAGCTAGAAGTATTTTAAAGAAAATATGATATGCATGTGTATATGCAGGACAAAAAAAACATAGCAGTGTGTCCCTTATAAGTGAATATCATAAGATCGTTTTTCGGTTTCGGATTTAACATTGATTAAAACCCAAAGAAATGCTTCAAATTACCACGATGTCAAACATAAACTACATTTTGGATATATTCTGATATGATTTCATATATCTTAGAAGAATGAAAGTACGCTCAGTTTCATTGCAACAATAGACTTACAGATCAATGACAAAAGAGTCTTAGTCTTTTTCTTAATGCGCAACTTAATAAACATACATTTAATTATGGTTCTTTCACGTGCATATTTGTCTTCAAATCATATCTAATGAACGATAATTCAGCATAATATCTGAGAAACATGACTGCATTTTGCACTTTCTATGATTGCCAGGTAAAAACGGTGTTCGTTTCATCATGATCCCCATTTGTTTTGTAGGGTAATCATCACTTATTGGTTATTAAGAGCTATACAATTTACGCATACTTGTGCCTAGCACAATTTCCATACCAGATGATGTTTGCGTCGCTTAACATCACATTGCCAATACGACGGGTGTCACTAGAAGTGCAGGAACTGCTTACTACATACAGTGCTCCTAATTTTTTAGATGAGTTCATGTTTCTCAATCTTTAGTTTTCTTTGTATTGCTATGTAGATCATTGTCTGTCCTTTTGTCTTTTGTCTTCTTTTGGCCATTGTCCTCTCTGTCCTTCTATTTACGCCTTCTGATTACCCCTTCTATTTACGCCTTCTGATTACCCCTTCTATTTACGCCTTCTGATTACCCCTTCTATTTACGCCTTCTGATTACCCCTTCTATTTACGCCTTCTGATTACCCCTTCTATTTACGCCTTCTGATTACCCCTTCTATTTACGCCTTCTGATTACCCCTTCTATTTACGCCTTCTGATTACCCCTTCTATTTACGCCTTCTGATTACCCCTTCTATTTACGCCTTCTGATTACCCCTTCTATTTACGCCTTCTGATTACCCCTTCTATTTACGCCTTCTGATTACCCCTTCTATTTACGCCTTCTGATTACCCCTTCTATTTACGCCTTCTGATTACCCCTTCTATTTACGCCTTCTGATTACCCCTTCGATATCTTTAAACGTTGGAGTTAGGTAGTTGGATTACCTAGCAACTCATACAAGCCTATCACCAATACGGCGTGGGTAACTTACAAAAAAGGATGCACTCGACTCGCAGCCACAAGTGATAAAGTTGACCAGTTGCTTGCCCATGGTCGGTGGTTCTCTCCGGGTACTCCGGCTTCTTCCACCACTAAAACTGGTTGCCATAATATAGCTGCAATATTGCTGAATGTGGCGCTAAAACACCAAAAATCAATCAAAAAATCAATCAATCTTCAAACGTTTCATTTAGGAGCGGTAAACATTTTGTAATGAAAACGTGGATATCAAAGTTCAGCAATATCATGTTTCTTTTACTCTAGAAGTTTCACTTTGTAGCTACACAAACTTCGCAATATGATGTATAACAGATGGTTACTGGTATATGATTGGTTGAATTATGAAACGGAGACAGTAAAACGAATTAAGATAAACGATCTCTCTGTAATAGTTGTATTATTAAAAAATATATGTTCTCCATAATAGAACTAATATTATGAATATTACACATTTGTGTCACGAATATTAAATATATAATCTATAATCTTCAATATTAAAAGAAGAGTTTGAAGATACCAAAGTGGTCAACAGAATCCGTATATCAAAGAAGAACAGACAACACAATGGCCAAAGGAAAAAAGACAAACAACAATTTAAAAACATGGACGTAAAACTAAAGATCGAGTAGTAGGAACCCCACTAAAAACCGGGAGTGAACTCAGGTGTTCCGGAAAGATAAGCAGTTCCTGCTCCACTAGTGGCACCCGTCGTGTTAATCTAGTTACAAACCCTCCGGATATGTGTTATGGTAGGCATTTTACTCACAGGTTGACAATACTTGCATAACCTCATTATTTCTCTTATTTAAAGGGATATTAAAGCTCATTTTGGTAATTTTGTGTATCTCATGAAAACTTGCAATTGGGTCAATAAATGATATTTATGAAACATTAACCCGGTTGTTATCAATGAAACTTTGTAAAAGTGACATACTTCGTTGATAATTCTGTCATATCTTGCGGTTTTCTCGGGGTTTTTCCAATAATTGAATTTTTGCTTCCTGGACAAAAATTCATTTCGACCCTTTTAAGTGATATTTTAACGACATTACGGATTATATGGGCGTACAAAGTATGTTTGGATTGTTCTTACATTTAATTTGAAAAGAAACAACCTTCGTCACGAGTTGAAAAAATATATGTTAAAACGAGCTTTAATATCCCTTTAAGTGCCTGTATATGTCGTAAGTCGGTAAAATGAGTGACCACGTACAAGTTTATATAAATGACCAATGGCCATACGTGTAACAACAATAGTGTATGTGAGTTGAAAAATTGACCTATGTACACAAGTGACCCATGACTATATGTGTTACAACAACATTGTCTGGAAGTATTGAAGCATTGATCTAAATTCGTGAATTTTTTAATGACAAATTGATAAATGAAACAACCAATGCACGAACACTACTCACGTAATTGTTCTTGTAATATCTATGCTACAGACAGGAGGTTCACACAACAATCTATCAGATGATCTGACAACCTGTTGAAAAGAAATAGCAACTGCTGATAAACTTAATAAATATTTACGAAGAAGCGTTTGAATATACCAAAGGGGTAATGAGAATCCGTAAATCGAAGAACAGAAAACATACACATAAAACTAAAGACCGAGTAACACTAAATTAACATTTGATGATATTTATTAAAATTAAAGTCAGTCTCCTTCGGGCATAATGATAATTTATGATGATTTTCGGTACCCTGCTTCGGTCGTTAGGTTCACCTGCTCACAAAGACTTTGGTATTATTTTGACCTTATGATTGTTATTCCTGAAATGCCTAGTGTACACTAAATAGGATATCTACGTTTTCATTACTAGCATAATTTGTCACTCAAGATAACGTGTGAGCAAAGAAGAGTTTAAAGATATAAAAGGGGTAATGAGAATCCGTAAATCGAAGAACAGAAAACATACACATAAAACTAAAGATCGAAATGTATATAATATTGTTGCTACAAAAAACGTTAAATAAAATGGTCAACAATATAACCTAAGCCACCAAAAACGACTCTTCTGGCAAGAAACTGAATTAACAATTTAACAATCTTGTTAATGTATGTTATTTAGATTGCGTTGGGTGTACCATAGACATGGACAGTTTCTGAATGTTGCCTATTTTCTTGTTCATTTTGCAAATTCATTTTTGTACCAATAGATATCGAACTTAGTGTGCACGACACGTTTCTGAATAACCAACTATGGTAGAAATAGCAATATTTTGATTCCAGATCCAGATCACTAATGGGTTAAATTTCATGCACCGGAAATGACATACCGGAAACCAATACATGGATAAATCTGCAGAAAATCGGATGCGCAGTAATCTGGAACTACTTCCGTTTCTGAATAACCTTTGTTATGTACGGTGATAATCAAAAGATTGAAAAGCCAAATAATTAAAAGTATTTGGGGGCAAGTAAACCTGAGGATCTAAACATGATAGTCAAAACAGCAAAGGAAAATTATGCCTGAGGTCAGAAAACCTTTGTTTTATTAATAATTACCTTATTTAGGAACTCTAAATTTCAATAATAGATATATCTAATAAACCTCGTCAATTCCGAAACACTGACTACTGGGTGGACTTATAGCCCACCAACAGAGATATCGATGTTACCAGTTATATGGGACGAAGTCCCAACTATGGTAGAAATAGCAATATTTTGATTTCAGATACAGATCACTAATGGCTTAAATTCCATGCACCGGAAATGACACACCGGAAACCAATACATGGTTAAATCTGCAGAAAATCGGATGCGCAGTAATCTGGAACTACTTCCGGTTATGAATGTTAAAAGTCGTCCCTAATATATCTCGGCCCTATAAAAAGTCGTCCCCATATATCTCGGCCCAAGAAATCTCGACACTATTTTGATTATTAGGTAATGTGGATTTTGCTTCGCTGGCACTAAATGTAGCACCTGTCTCATATTATTGTTTAATTTTTTTTATTGGACTTCGTCCCAAGTTATCATATTATCCTATTATCATATTAGAAATATAAACGTATATATGAAATATAGTGGGAACGACGAATTTCTGGAATAACCTCCATCAAATACTCTCAAAGCCAAAATATCTGAATGCCAAATGATTCTAAAAGTCTTTGAGAGCAAATAAATCAGAAGGCCAAAACAGGATAGCGGAAATCGGTTTAAATAACCTTCATCGGGTACCCTCATAATAATACCAAAATAATTATTCGTAAATGGTGTGAAAGTATAACATCCACACTTCATAAGTACAGGATACTAGTAATTAGCATAGGAATACTTCTAATGGTCACCCGAATATTCAAATAAGCATTACGAGTTATTGTTGCTTAACGCAAAATGGGCAATATTTCAGTCATATCGTAGCGAGAACAACTTGCATTTCCATGAAATGATATTTACTGTACGCTTAATTGGATATTTATAATACTAGCTCCCAGAAATAACAGCCTGCGAGTGACACGTCGCTTCCCTGGTAGCGTTTTATAACAGTTTAATTTAATATGATTGGCGTTGGGTGTCTTATTTATGATAATTGTAGCTGCCGTTAAGTTTGTGATTTACTGATATGTATGATCCAATAACCTTATTTTTTTAACACAACTGCATCGGTAGCGTCATTGTTAGCGTTCTTGCCTCGAGTGAGGTAGGTCGTGGGTTCGACCCCGATCGGGTCAAATCAAAGACTATGAAATTAGTATTTGTTGTTTCTCCTCTAAACACACAGCATTAAAGAGAAAGAGCAAAGACTCGTTGGTTCAGAATTGAAATAATCGTATTGGCGTAGTACAAAACGGAACTCATCATCATCTCATTAAAAATGAACCTGTTCTCGCCATGATATAGCTGAAAAATTACCGAGTTGGCGTTAGACAACAACCAGTCACTCATTTACTCACTCTTTGGAAGTATATTTACCTGAGCATTGTAGAAACTTCTTTTGGAAGGTTTAACCATTACTTGCATACATTTTTCCCGACCATGCCCACACAACTGGGATGACCGTCTGCTAATAATGCGGGTTCCATGTCTCGTGACAAATACTACTCTTGGCATGACAGTCGATATGGCTGTTGTGATTGCACATTTATTTAGTTTCAACATGCATAATCCGGTTGACTGGAACTTCCACATGTTTCTTTACGCTACTTGGTCTGGACTAAAATCAAGCTGTAGTTCAATTATGCTGCAGTTTATTAGTGGTTAAGGTAAAGTCATCACTTCGAAAGTTTTACGATCGCCAACATGACTTGGTTAGACGTTATGGAATAAATGTCTCACAAATGGACAAGAATATATTCTACTTCCCAGTACTTCCCAATTCATTACTTTTTTGACCGGGTTTGTAACTAGAGTAACACGACGGGTGCAACTATTGGAGCAGGAACTGCTTAGTCTTCCGGGAGACCTAAGTTCATGCCAGGTTATTAGTGGGGTTCGTGGGGCTCGATCTTTAGATTAATATGCAGTGTTTTGTAGGTCGTTGTTTGTTATTTTGTCCTGTTTCTTTTGATCAGTCTATTGTCTATTCTTCTTCGATTTACGGACTCTGATTACCCCTTTGGTATCTTCAAACTCACCCAATATCGAAGATTAGAAAGAAACAAATAATTATAATTTTATCAATCTTTGTCTTAGAAAGGTAAGCGGTGGAATTCTATGAAAACAAATACTGTTTAGTTGTAGATATTATTTAAATTTCGATATATGACGCTTCCGATTGAGATGCTTCTTAGGGCTTGTGGGTATTTTCCTTTACGAACAGGGACCAATAATCTTTGAACTAAATAGTATAGACTAGACTTCCTATTATTAAACAACTATGACAATTTCCCCCCAAATTTTCCTTTAGTACACGTACAATTGACATCAACATTTAAACCCAGCGTCCTTGGTTACGCTTCAAGAAAATCTTTCAATAAAAATTACCAGATCTCTAAGTCATGACCTTGAAGTTTGATTTCATTGATTAGCCACTTCAAAAAGAAATACTGGTCGAGGTTTATGAATTTGAATTATGTTATTCAAATTTACAATCATATGATATGAAATATTCATATTCTATCTTCTTTCTACACAGACAAATGAAAAAGGAAGTTGATGAAAATCTTGTTTCTAACTTGTGACAGGCATAATAAAACGGCTGGGTTAAATCGAAGAGAAACATTCCCAACACCTTCTTGATATCTAACAATTCTATCAAATCTGGAATGTTGAAATGTAATTTAGTGTGCATGACACGCTTGTGGAAAATTGATAGCTGTAAAATTGTTTCAAGTTCACAAAGGGAATCTTCATCTGCAGGATATTGCATCCTCTGTCATGAAATGGGGACCCAAAAACTAATATAAGAGATGCCCGGACGTTCTATCAGTTTCGCTATAACTGTAAAAAAATGTTTGAAGATACGAAAAGGGATAATCAGAAGCCGTAAATCGAAGGACAGACAATGCAATGGCCGAAGGAAAAAAGAAGATAAAACGACAAACAATGATCTGCAAAACACTACAAAGAAATAAAGACTGATAAACGAAGAAACCCTAGCCTGGAGTGGTAGCCTCCCTAACAATGGCACACACTTTCTTTGCATCACTTAACGACCAGCATAGATGACATTTATGTCAAAGGATGCAAAGGGTTAACCTCCGTGATTGACATAGATGGCATTTATGTCAAAGGATGCAAAGGGTTAACCTCCGTGATTGACATAGATGGCATTTATGTCAAAGGATGCAAAGGGTTAACCTCCGTGATTGACATAGATGGCATTTATGTCAAAGGATGCAAAGGGTTAACCTCCGTGATTGACATAGATGGCATTTATGTCAAAGGATGCAAAGGGTTAACCTCCGTGATTGACATAGATGGCATTTATGTCAAAGGATGCAAAGGGTTAACCTCCGTGATTGACATAGATGGCATTTATGTCAAAGGATGCAAAGGGTTAACCTCCGTGATTGACATAGATGGCATTTATGTCAAAGGATGCAAAGGGTTAACCTCCGTGATTAACATAGATGGCATTTATGTCAAAGGATGCAAAAGGTTAACCTCCGTGATTGACATAGATGGCATTTATGTCAAAGGATGCAAAGGGTTAACCTCCGTGATTGACATAGATGGCATTTATGTCAGAGGATGCAAAGGGTTAACCTCCGTGATTGGCATAGATGGCATTTATGTCAAGGTGACATAGGGTTAACTTCCGTGATTGACATAGATGGCATTTATGTTAAAGGTGGTAAAGGGTCGACATCCGTGATTGACAGATGTCATTTATGCTAATGTTTTCAAGGATTGATATCCATTACTGATATCGATATCATCTAGTCATGGTGATAAGTTTATTGTTGACGTCATAGTGACACGTAATTCCTATCTTTATAATCTAATTCATGATGTTGGATATGTTTAGCTTTATTGAGAATGTTGTTAAGTTCTTGCACCGTTAGGTATTTTTTTTCCAGGAAATAAGACAGCCTTATCAATCAATTGAAATGGTTGGCACAGTAAATACAATTGTATTTCTTATACTATTTTAGACATGCGCATTGTAATTAAATATGTACACTTCCTTTCAATATAATTAAATGACAGGATTATTTTTTTTACTATCCTGTCCATATGCAATCATTCTTTTATAATCAAATTCCTTAATTTCTATTGACTTTTACATCAGCGAACAAACACTTACAAAGGATATTAACAGGAAGAACACATTTCACACCCCATTTTAGTACGGAAACAAGCATTTGAAATTATTTTGAGTGAGTGAGTAAGTGTGTGAATGAATAATTGCTGCTTAACGCCAAATGATCAATTTGTCAGCTCTATCATTGCGAGAACAAGTTACAGTCGCTGAGATGATGTTTGTTTTGTACCAGACCAACACACTTAGTAGTACTTGTATAGTGATAGCTCAATGAAACAGCAGTCCACAATTAGACATGTTGCTCTACTCAGACACATTATGCCGATTCCGAGCGAAACAATGTTAGCTCTTACTCCTTATTGCTGCATCCTTAGCTGAGAAGCAAAACAATACCAATTTTATTGGGACTCGAACCCATGATCTACCGTACTCGAGGTGAAAACGCCAACCTTTACACTACCGATGTGGTTGACGAAATGTGCTACGGTTAAACGAACTCAATGATGGCCATAGGCTTAGAATTAGAAAATGTCTCTTAATCAGTCTACCATGACGGATATTATATACACTTTTAATTTAACTTAATTTATTTGCTACATGAATGTAGTATTAGTTACGTGTTGTGTCGTGTATTATATTTTATGAGTTCAATCTAAGGTGAAATACATTTTCAAGGTTATTTTCCTATGAAAATAGACATCAAAGGAATAAAGATTATGTATTCATTTCGGTTTTTTGGGAGAGGTCGTGTCGCTCAATCTGCATTTTTTCTGCTTTGGCTAGCGTTTTGTGGATCATTTCATTTCTTCTGGCTATTGCATTGTCTATCTTCCTTCCATTTACGAATTCTGATTACCCCTTGTGATCTTTAAGTCTTATCTTAGTCCATCAGACACATATTTTCGTATTTAAGATTAGGCATTAATTGTCTTCATATGAGGTCAACATTGAAAGTTGTTAATCTGAGGGTGATGTTTTCCAGAGGGCGTTAGATTGGGTTGGTTTGGTTTATTGTGTTTAAAACCACTTTCAACCATATTTCAGTTCTATCGTGGTGATACATTTTATTGGTGGAGGACACCTGAGTACCTGGAGAAAACCATCGATCTATCTTAAGTCATTGGCAAACTTTATCACATAATGTTGTATCGAGTACACCTCCTCATGAACGGGGTTCGAGGGGCCTAGAGAAAACAATCACCGGAGGGTTGACAATATGCTTCATCTCATATAACGGCAATAACTGTTACATACACAGACACTACTTGAAGAAGGAAATGTTTAAGACTTGTCAGTACATCTAAATTTCACATTTCTGATGAGGGGCCGTCGTGGCTTGATCGTATGATAGCTAGATTTACAACTACCTATGTAATCAGTGCCTATCACCACTGATGTTGTGAGTTCGAATCTCGATCAGGTCGAGGTGTACAACATCATGTGATAGAGTTTGCCAGTCACTTGTGACAGGTCGGTGGTTTTCTCTAGGTACTCCGGTTTCCTCTACCTTTAAAACTGACCACCACTATATAACTGAAACATTGTTGAAAGTGGCGTTAAACACCATCAAACAAACAAACAAACCAACAAACATACATACATTACACTGAAGCTACTTGAAGAAGGACATGTTTAAGACTTGTCAGTACATCTAAATTTCACATTCTGTTGTCCTCCAAAATTTGATTCAATAATTCTATCCTGTTCAGTGATAATTTTGAATGGATTGTGTTGGTGACAACAAAATAATTTATGGCATAAAAAATGCAATTATTAAGTAACTGAGCTTAAAACGGATTTTCAACAGACAAATTAGAATAATTTTCGCATTCAAACCCTGTGGAATTATGTTTGTCCTTCACAAATATTTATAGATCTCCGGGTTTGCAGATTTCCGATTTGGTTCTAATATTGTATGATATTTTTATAGGAATAACTTTTATTTGACGGGCAAAATGCAAGAATTACGGAAGTTAAAACAAAGTTGGATTTATAGTTACCTTTGTAATCGGTGCCTATCATCACTAACGTTGTGAGTTCGAACCTCGCTTAGGCGAGGTGTGCTCGACATAACAGTATGTGATAAAGTTTGTTAGCAACTCTCCGGGTACTCCGGTTTCCTCCACCAATAAAACTAACCGCCACAATATGACTGAAATATTGTCGAAAGTGGCGTTAAATACAATAAAGCTAAGCCCTAACCCAGTCAGATCATCGAAAACTATATCATAATTAACTACAGAGTTATCGAACCTAATTATGATTGCTGAAGTTGGAAATGGATCAAAACCTGTTAATACTTCTAGCTAAAGATATGTATATGAGTGATGGTGCTATAACTATTTTAGGGAACAACCATTTAACTTTTAGAGGTTTAAGGTTTATTTAAGTTTTGTTTGGGGGAGTGGATGTGGATTTTGCTATGTGTTATGTTTTTATATTGAAAGCAAATTATTTTAGCCAATTTTTTCAAGTGGAAATTGTGGTTGAACATAGTGAAAAATGTTCATAATAAACTGATATGACTTTCGTGTAAAATCAACTTCTGGTTCGATGACAGAAACACCACCACCATCATCACCACACCACTACAACATCCCACGCGCACACACACTAAAATTAAATGGTCGGTCCCTCTGCATCTTATTTTCAAAATGCCAGACGCAGCTCAAAGAATGTCAGACGGAAATATAGATTAGAGAAACAGAAACACCAAATAAATGAGTGCTCCCGAAAATGAAAAAAAACCAATTTAATGGTTTATCTAACAAGACCATACATTTAAATGTCAAACATTATGCATTATCAAACATAGTACATTGAGGCTACATCCACAAAAAAACAAAAAACAAAAAAAAAAACAAAAAAAACAAAACCAAACATAAAACAACCAAAAAACAACCAAAAACAAACAAACAAACAAAAATACACAAACTTTCCATATAAAAGCATATATCATTGTATAAAGCCATTTTTAGCATGTATACGATCTCTTTTATGTTTTCATCTTCACATTAGAAATTTACATATCCTAACTGTGAAACTATGCAAAATATTATTATTATCAGCTATATTAAAAAATAATTTAAAAAATGAGGGAAAAAATATATTTTACCTTGGAATTGATACGTGTTCGTGTCCGTCTTTGAACACTATAATAATCTGTAATGAATCAGAGCGTTCAATCCTAGTCTGGTACTCGTGACCCCTCGGATTTGTTTGTTTGATATCGAGGTCAGGTAACGCTTAATCCATGTTTTTAATGGCGGCCGCCATAGCGTACAGATATTCCCATCTCGGCCAAGGAAATGGTGCACAGCATTGAATGAAGGCGTGTCTTAAGTGGGTAATTGGCACAGTTCATATCAGATACATTTGTTTGTCCCTTTTAGTTATTTTAGAGGTTGAAGACATCACTCGGAAATGTACTTTTGGTCAGATTACAAAAAAAGGGGAGGGGGGTGGTGGTTATCACGACACACCTTCTCCAGCGCTCAATTTCTCCAATCTAAACAATGTCTGAACCCGAAAATGTTTTTAAAACAAATAAAAACATATTGAAATATCCTCATAGTATAACCAAACTGTATGACACGTCTGTTTTATCTCAATAATTACTACCTTGCCAATGTTCTTAGGAAAGTACAACTTCACAACTTGTCACCATTGTCTTAACTTGCACATGTGCTCCACAATAATGTGTGCAATCCTTTACATCTATTAATGGTTGCAGTATGATATAAAGAAGGAAAATGTCAAAAATAAATATCTTTTACAGTAAAAAAAAGTTACAAGGTACTAGGTGTCACAAATCTGTCATCTTTTTAGAATGGTGCATGACTCATTGTCCTATAAAATGAGTTTGTCCAACACCAAGCTTTTCTTGAGTGATAGACAGGGTACACCGCTTCCATATTTAGGCCCTGTTCCTCTCTGATAGAAGTAAAAAGAGATATGGTGTAAATGTCGATGAGAAAACGACCCATAACCATCGGAATTAATACTGCAATCAAATACAAAAATGAGGCTAATGACAGCAGTTTTAATTGATGAACATGTTCATGAAAAGGTATTTAATGACAGAATTGCTGAGCTCCTTGCCTTATTTGTGATCAAAGAAAGTGCATTATACTTTGAGGGGCTACTATTATTTTAATTTGCACATTTCTTTTTTATTTTGCTTGCTTTTAATTAATTTGTTTTTGTTTTATGTTTTGCTTTGCAGTTAGCACAATCCAGTTTGATGTTTGGATCTTAGATACATGCTATGACAATAGTTTCATGCTTATGATACTTGCTTCAGGTTATTTGCAATTACATTTGTATGGTCCTATTGTCAATAAAAGTCATCAGAAAAAGGAAATTCTTATTCAAACCTAGTTAACACAGCCTGATGAGGATACCAACATGAATGAACCACTCATTGAAGTTTTAAGGTGAAATTCAGCACAGGATAGAGGATATAAACATAATAAAGGACTTCAATCAATTCTGTAACCTTTGAATCAATGTTCTTGCTTATTCAAAGTGACCGACATACTGTAAATTCAGAAATTATTGAGATGTTTCATTATTGCGGAAAATGCAACTGAACTTAAAACTCGTATTTTAGAAGCATTTGTATTATCTTGCACTGGAGATCTTTGAGTTTTGCATTAATTAAAAATCGCAATCCGGGCTGATTTAATTTTCTTAGATCGCAGTAATAAATGAACACATTAATTTCCGATTTTACAGTATATCATCATGAATTACATGGATGTAGTGTTGATTGACATTTCGTAATGAATACTGCTTAAGCAGGTGCTATGACCCGTCTTGAACTAAATATGAAGTATGATGATTTCCACATTGTCAAAGGCCTCATGTTGACTACAAGATGAAAAATAACAATTATATCATTGTTCTATTGCTTTGTTTTACTCATTATAAATTGGAGATTTTGCCTCATGTACATTTACTCTATATCCTTTCATTGTGTACTTGTACAATAAGGCAAGCAGCTCAGCAATTCTGTCATTAAATACCTTTTCATGAACATGTTCATCAATTAAAACTGCTGTCATTAGCCTCATTTTTGTATTTGATTGCAGTATTAATTCCGATGGTTATGGATCGTTTTCTCATCGACATTTACCCCATATCTCCTTTTACTTCTATCAGAGAGGAACAGGGCCTAAATATGGAAGCGGTGTACCCTGTCTATCACTCAAGAAAAGCTTGGTGTTGGACAAACTCATTTTATAGGACAATGAGTCATGCACCATTCTAAAAAGATGACAGATTTGTGACACCTAGTACCTTGTAACTTATTTTACTGTAAAAGATATTTATTTTTGACATTTTCCTTCTTTATATCATACTGCAACCATTAATAGATGTAAAGGATTGCACACATTATTGTGGAGCACATGTACAAGTTAAGACAATGGTGACAAGTTGTGAAGTTGTACTTTCCTAAGTACATTGACAAGGTAGTAATTATTGAGATAAAACAGACGTGTCATACAGTTTGATTACACTATGAGGATATTTCAATATGTTTTTATTTGTTTTAAAAACATTTTCGGGTTCAGACATTGTTTAGATTGGAGAAATGGAGCGTTGGAGATGGTGTGTCGTGATAACCACCCAACCTACCCCCCTTTTTTGTAATGTGACCAAAAGTACATTTCCGAGTGATGTCTTCAACCTCTAAAATAACTGAAAAGGACAAACAAATGTATCTGATGTGAACTGTGCCAATTACCTACTTAAGACACGCTTTCATTCAATGCTGTGCATCATTTCCTTTGCTGAGATGGGAATATCTGTACGCTATGGCGGCCGCCATTAAAAACATGGATTCAGCCTTTACCTGACCCCGATATCAAACAAACAAATCCGAGGGGTCACGAGTACCAGACTAGTTCAGTACACGAAATAAAGCTTATCTTATTGTTTCCTATGAAAGTGACATATGTTAGTAACAGGTAAAGTATACATGTATGTACAGGAACACAGTTAGCGTCCCCAGGCTACGTGGAACGCTGAAGGACTCGTACAGGTCAAATAAATATTGTTTTTATATCTTATTTTTTTTGTCTTTATTTTTTTATGTGGTTTTGTTTGTTTTTTGTTTTGGGATGTAGCTACAATGTACTATGATTCATAATACATAATGTTTCACAATTAAATGTATGATATTCTTAATATTTGATAAACCATTGAATTGTTTTCTTTTCAAGTTTGGTAGCACTCATTCATTTGGCATTTCTGTTTTTCTAATCTATATTTCAATCTGACATTCTTTGGACTGCGCTTTGAATTGTGAAAATAAGATGCCATAGGGACCGACCATTTAAATTTAGTTGTGTGTGTGTGTGTGTGTGTTGGGGGAGGGGGGAAGGGAGTTATGATTTTTTCCTAGCTCGAACCAAAAGCTGTTTTTACACGAAAGTGATATCAGTTTATTATGAAGATTTCTCACCATGTTCTATCGCAATTTCCACTTGAAAAATCTGGTGGAAATTTTTTTTTTCAATATAAAAACATACCACTAAAAGTTAAATGGTCCTTCCCTGACCTAGTTTTGTTTTATTTTTATAGCCCCACCACGCATATACATATCTTTAGCAAAGTTTTGGTTAGAAGTTTTAACAGGTTTGGACCCATATCCAGCTTCACCAATCATTATTAGGTTCGATAACTCTGTAATTAAATATATTAAAGTTTTGGATAATCCGACTGGGTTAGGGCTATGGTGTTTAGCGCCACTTTCAACAATGTTTCAGTTATATTGTGGCGGTCAGTTTTATTGGTGAAGGAAACCGGAGTACCCGGAGAGTGACTGACAAAATTTATCAAATAACGCTGAATTTCTTATGCACAAGTACAAAAAGTACATGGGAAGTACTTGACAAAAATGAAAAACAACGCAGAGGCAGGCCACTCCCGCGGAGAGCCATCGATCGAGGACATCAGTGCAGAACCATCGCTGCTGGTTGACCGCTGACTTTCTTATGTACAAGTACAAAAAGTACATGGGCAGTACTTGAAGGAAAAGGGAAAAACAACGCGGAGGCCATCAGCGGGACGGCAGCGAAGGCATCAGCGAAGAGCAATCGCTGCTGGCTGACGTCTGCCTTTCTCGTGCACAAACACAATTAGTTCTACCTTAGGTTCCCAAGAATCTTATTCTCACAATTCAAAACGCAGTCCAAAGAATGTCAGATTGAAAAATAGATTAGAAAAACAGAAATGCCAAAATGAATGAGTGCTACCAAACCTGAAAAGAGACAATTCAATGGTTTATCAAATATTAAGAATATCATACATTTAATTGTGAAACAATATGTATTATGAATCATAGGATGTGGAGGAGGAGGAAGAGGTGGAGGATGAAGAGGAGAAAACGGAGAAGGAGGAGGATGTGGAGGAGGAGGAGCATGCGCAGATTTGCTCCCACATAAAATATTTTAGTATACATTTGTTTTATATTGTCATGTTCTGTCCTGTCTTGTCTTATGTTTTAATGGCCGTCCTGAATCCATATTTTAGAGCAGGATGTGCTGGTAGTTTTACGTCGTGCTTTCAAATGTGTTAAAATATTTTTTTGGTTTACAACCATTTGCCATTATCCATATTGGTCAGAGATAAGAAGAGTTTGAAGATACCAGAGAGACAATCAGATCCGTATATTGAAGAAGAACAGACAACACAATGGCCAGAAGAAAAAACACAAAAGGACAAACAACGATCTACAAAACATACATATAAAACTAAAGATTGAGTAACACGAACCCCACTAAAAACAGGAGGTGAACTCAGGTGCTCCAGAAGGGTAAGCAGTTCCTGCTCCACTAGTGGCACCCGTCGTGTTAATCTAGTTAAAAACCCGGTAATAAGTCGTGAATGAGGAAAGGACCGGGAAGTGTTTACGACAAGGGGAACATATCCGTGGTCATTTGTGACACAGATATTCCATAACGGTCAACCAAGTCACGGTGGCGACCGTACAATTTTCGACGTGATGACTTATCGGAAACATATCTGTTTGTTAATGTTAAAGTAAGATGGTTATGAATGAATAGAAAAAATAGGTGAAGCGATGTACATAAGGGTTTCGGATGGAAAATAAAATCCGATAGCCACGAAACGTGGAAATGTGCCAAGGCAGAGTTGCTTGGGCAAATCCGTTTTTTTTCGTATGTAGAGCTCTCTGATGTCCCATGACTCCAGCAAGTCGACAAAAAAGCCGTCGGACGGCAGAGGAACCTCGGACTAGTTGGTCATGTGACATACAGTTTCATAAATATGCTGTACATATCAACGGGAATTTTTGATGATAAGCTCCGCCCACAAATTATGTCGGTAGGCACTACCGCAAATTTCCCTTCGTATTACGATGGCTATTAATAAAAAAAACACGTTTTGTTTTCATAAGTTTTGATATATAAAATGTATTAAAATAGTAAATACTAAACAAAAGGAGACGAATACGAATAAACAAAAGTAGATATCACTGAACCCTATAAAAAATACACATATTAAGATTCAGCTTCGCCTGGTTCATGCAAAACACCCGTCATGTAGGGAATAATATTCAAGCAATAACATTGCAGTCTAAGCAATTTAAATATTTCCCCCTACTGCAAAAAAAAATTGAAGATGCCAAAGTGGTATTTAGAAGCCGTATTCAGAGGAAGGACAGACAATACAATGACCAAAACAATATTAATAACACTATATGGTTAATACCTATCTTATTATAATTAGACATTTATTACATTTTCTATCTTATTTTATTTTATTTTATTTTATCTAAATAGAACATGGGGTCTCATAAGGTAACCTTTCATTCACCTTTGAACCCAAGAACCGTAAAATTGTACATCATTGAATTAGAAAAGGTACATTTTCTGTGGTTAAAGCGAGATTTGACGAGTGATAAAGTACATAACAGATATTCAAATATTTCATTTAAATTATTATTTCATTCAAGGTTAATATACAGCACGGTCAGTTACTTGCTGTAGCGAATCAAAAGTCTTTCCGTACTAACAAATTTCCATATATATTTCGCTTAAAAAACAATGATTTTTTTTTTTATATCTTGTGATGTAATTTTTTACCCGATTGTTATTAAATATCTAGCATTAAAAGCAGAAATAAACATAGTTTCCTCTTCCAGTTTTATACAGTTTTATTTCTACTTTTCCTTTAAAACATGATTTTAAAGCTAATTTTAATTTTGTGTGCAAAATCTTACTATATAATCATGGAAAATTGTGACGTCGAGAATTTACATTTTTTTGAAATCATCAATGAAATGCGCTTAAATAAATGTTGGAGATTTTTTTTTTACAAAACTGTATATGAAAATATTAAAATAAACACTTATTAATTCTGATTTTAAGGATGCAAGTCTTGATATTAATAACAAAACTGTATCCTAAAAGCAAAAACTTGGGGTGAACTCAGATGCTCTAGAAGGAACTATAATTGATATCTATTTTCGCGCTCAAACTACGAATGTATGTTCCTAAAATGAAAACGCTACTTGAAATTCACATGTAAACATGAGATAGGGTTAGAGTTTGGGTGTTTAACGCCATTTTAAACAACAGTTCTGTTATATCGTGGCGGTCAGTTTTATTAGTGGAGGAAATCGGAGTACCCAGAGAAAACCACCGACCTGTCGCAAGTCACTGACAAGCTTTATCACATAATTTTGTATCGAGTACACCTCCTCTCTATGAGCGGGATTCGAACTCACAACTTAAGTCAGATGTAAGATAACAGTGTTTTTAGATGTAAGGTATAAAGAATGTCGGTACAATGACGCATTAAGGGTCGTCAATGTATGTAGATATGCCATGAATTCTAATGATATTGACGTAGTTACGGGAATACTCTGTCACTGAATCTACCTGTTTTGTTCAGGAAGTAAAAACTGCCACGTGGAATTTGTTGACAGACGTTAAATAAAAGTAAAAATAGAATCTAAACAGAGGTGACCTAATATTATGCAAAATGTGCGTTATAATGACATATTGTAATGCTGAGGACTTCGTGTAAAGTTGAATTGCGCGCCACAAGGCATACAGCGTTACAAAAGTAAGGGTCCGTTGGATGTCGGAGTTTAGATGAAAGTAAATTGAAAAGGATTCAACAAATTACAAAGGCTATTCAAAATTCAGATACTTTATATACAATAATGATAGTAACGGTGCATGATCGTCTGTTTCTTTGATCCCCGTGGTTGGACAGCAACACACAACAAACAATTAATTAATTACCCAAGTATAATTGATTAATTAATCAAATATGCCCTTTAACGGATATTAATTGCATTCACTATTTAATCTTCAATTAACCACAACAACTACAATGTTGGACAACAACATGATTACCGAGCGGCCACAAAATATATCAATATGGTTAACGTGTTTCCTGCCACCAGCAATTGACACAAGCACCAGGTAACAAAGCCTACAAATAACATTGACCAATGACAAGTGTCTACAGTAAAACAACACCGACGTCGTTTGCATGAAATATTTACCACAAATTAGCTAAATAAAATCAAATTACTTTCCTTATGTTTCAAAGAACTAGGGTGCAAATTATTGAAAGTAAAACGTAACCTCACTTACGCAACCCGCTCCAAGCTCGGCTGTGATAAAAAAAAACCAATGGCGACTACAATCGAATCAAAATTTACATCTACCGTCTTCCAAAGCGGACTTGCAGTCACTTTCTTAAAGTAATTTATGTTACAAGAAATGGGCTACTTCGGAATTTCCAAGGAGGTGGCAACCGGTACCTTTCAGAAGCTTTCACCCGCTCCAAAAAGCAATCTTCTCCCAAAACAACCTGCATCTTGAATTAACCGACAACCAGAACAACTACACCACGTAGCTGTGCCAACGACTTTTAAAGTAAATTTTCATGTTTCGCACCTCCTCCCTTGTCTTATAATCTGACATCTCTCAATATGTATTTCTTCGATTTCTTCGTTCTTAACCTGTCTGCTGTGCAACTACCAGGTGAAGCCTCCTTCAAACTAGCCGCGTATATAGGTAAGTTAGATGGCGCTTTGATCGCTTTGTGTCAACAAAAATGTCAAAAATATTTTGTTATCAATGTGTGACATAAAAGTGTCTTTGACATTTACTTCACTGAGTTTGGTGCTGCTTTGAAAACTGTTTTACCTGTTTTGTTCAAGTATTGTTATAAATACTGTTATAGTGACAGCCGGAAACCTTGAGCCGTAATGGAAGCGGGAGGTTTGGCGCTTTAAAATCTGATTCAACCCACCATTTCTTTCGAAATGCCTGTACCAAGTCAGGGTCATTACGGTTTTCAAAGTTTTCCGGTTGTTGACTGATTTTGTCTGTTTGTATACTTATGAGTTTTGACTTTCCCTTTGTAAGATTGTTCGGAGTTCGGTAATTTTGTTATTACCCTTATTTGCCAAAATTGACCAATCGGCAGCCAACACACAAATGGGGAAATCTCTTTTGACATTCCAGAAAAAAAATGTAAGCAGACGACCTGATTTGTAAGCAATCACGATGTGAATTCTGACTCATGAAAATACACATATACATCAGCAGGTCCAGACATTCCTCTCTGAAAACATGATAATTTAACTTTGCAGTAGGTATGATGAACTAAATTGCTCATAATACCGACATTTTATCAACCATCCACGAAACAGCTGATCATGGCACCTAGTACACAGAAACTAGGATGACGCAATATTCCAGATATACGAATCTTACGTGTTGTTTAACGATGAATTTCAACAATTTATTTAAGAACCATTCAATTCTCTAACGGATATTTAATTAGAATTAACCCACGAGTTAAACACTTTCCTATGAATTCGTACATTGTTTGGTAAGCGTTACAATATTGATACAACATCTGTTTTGTGAATATTTATTTGATACAATTGTTTTGAAATATAATGATATATTGATACATATATTGCTTTGTTTACTTATTAAATAATTGATGACACTCTGTAAATCGCAACCAGTCCGGTATAGTGACTCCGGTATTCCTCTGTTTCGTATAGTTCTATTTTTTCCAATACTTTCTCCTTTTCTAATTTGTCGAGATATGGTACCAACTCATCAAGTGATTCTTTTCTACTGATGAAACAAAGAATACAACCTGAAAATGCACAAAATAATGTAAATAAGACTGTACTCCCATAAAAACTTTTATACAGAATAGCATTGTTATTACCCCCCACCCCCCCCCCTTTTTTTTTATTTAAAAAGGCCTGGGCTGCTCAGTCGTTACGGTCGTTAACTTGTGACAACAAAACTAACACCACTGAAATATATTACTATCAAAACTTTTCTCCTAATTAAATATGGTAGCCATGATACTGCTGGGAAACAATACAGACAAAATGTCATCAAATTCGAAAATATCAGTAAAAACAACTGTAAACATGAAGGCTAGTGGTTTTTGTTATGACATACATTTCCATAACTGACTTCCACTACAAAAGATAAGGTAGACTTTCCCTAGTAGTATCAATATAATTCATGGAAGCCATATTTAACATAACGTTTTAACATGGGTAACATTATGTTCGATGCATTGTATCCCTGGCTATCGCTCGGAATATTTTTCTACGAACATAATATTAGTCATGTTTAATCTGGATACAAACTATGGTTTCCATGAATTACTTCTTATTTGACCACAGTTATATAGAGAATATATACATATATCTAACCTGGCTTTGCAAGGCGTACAATTTCATAAATAGACTCTGCTGGAACGTCACCATTTCCAAAAGCTGCGGACATAATAATTGAGTCGTAGGCATCTGAAGTAAAAAATAAAAAATCTTTTGGGGACCATAAAACTAGCTTAACCACACAACTTTTACGTCAACGATGTTAAAACAGCTATTATATTCTCTGTGTATTTACATCTAAAAATTGCAGGAAACTAGTTCTCTTATATTTTTTTCTTAAAATGAGCATCAATATCTGGTTGAGTAAGGTTAACTAATCTTTGTAGGTCACATTGACTTAACAAAGTAAAAAATTGTGACTTAGATTTCTGTGTCTTAATTTATTTCATCCTTGTACGACGTTCTTGTACCAAACCAGGAAAGTGATGCCTGTTTAATTATATAATTCTAATAAAAACGTAGACATCAAATTTAGTGGCACGACTCCTTTCTGGGATAACCTTCATCAGGTACTCTCAAAATAAAAATAAAATGGAAAGCCAAATAATTTTTGGGAGCAATAAAAACAAAGGACCTAAACAGGAGAGTCAGAATCGGCTAAGGTTACCTGTACATGAGGGAAGAGAACCTTAGTTTTTATTAATAATTACATTATTTAGGAACTGTATATTTCAGTAATAAATATATATAATAAACCATGTCAGTATCGATTATTTGTCTATATGAGTAACACGCTGGATGTCGTAGAGGAAACAGGAACTACTTTTTTGATCGGGTTCGTTTTGCTCATATTTTTAGTTTTCTGTGTTCTGTTGTATGGGTTTTTTGTTTTGTCTTCGTTCTATGTTCATGTGTGCCCGGTGTGTCTGGATTGTTCATTTTTGATTGCCCCTTTGATTTTCTCTAACATTTATGTATATCAGCTGATTACATTCCCATGACAATCAGTGGATAAAAACAGGGTACACCAGGGTACACCAGGGTACACCAGGAGAAGCTTAGATCAATGAAAATTGTCTAATAGGTAAGTTTGTTTGTTTGATGGTGTTTAACGCCACTTTCAACAATATTTCAGTTATATCATGGCAGTCATTGTTTTGGTGGAAGAAACCGGAGGAACCTGTCGCAAGTCACTAACACACTTTATCACATATTGTTGTCCACTTCGCCCTGACCAGTGGTGATATGCACTGATTGCATAGTGGTTGTAATTCCAACTACCATACGATAACGGTCACGACGGCCCCTTCTAACAAGGAAGAATAAAGGATATTATTAAATTGTTAAAATGTATATTCTGTTGATTCTGGTACAATGTACACACAATGGTGATGATGTAACCTATTTCAACATTTATTTTTACTCACTTTCTTTGATACTCGTTGGTTCAGCTGTGACAAACTCACAATATAAATTGCGATATTTCTTCTTTTTTTCTGCCACACTGAGCATGCCTGGAGATGAATCTATGCCATCAAATAATCGAAAGCCATGTCTATACAACTGTAAATAAAACAACAATGAGTAAGCATTGGAAGGAACAATGGATCCATTTTAATTTCTCTCTTATCAAGAGGGGCCTTCATGGCTGTGATCGTATGGATGTAGGATTTATGTCATAAGTGCCTATCATTGCTCAAGTTGTGAGTTCATTTTCCATTGGAGGCGATATGTACTCGATACAACTTTATGTGGTACATTTTGTCAGTTACTTGGGGAAGTTGGTGGTTCATACATCGGTGGTGTAATGGTTAGCGTGTTCACGTCGAGTGTGGTAGATCGTGGATTCGAACCCTGGTCGGTTCAAAGCAATGAATATCAAATTAGTATTTGCTGTTTCTCCTCTAAGCGTGCTTCATTGAAGAATAAGAGCTAAGACTAGTTGGCTCGGAATCAGGATAATGTGTTCGGGTGGATCGTCTGTGGATTGTTGCTTCAAGTGAGCAAGCTAAGCGTGTGTTGTCTAGTGCACCATATCCATCATCATCGTTATCATTACCTGATCGAAATAAAACTAGTCAAAGCTGACAAATTGCTGACATGGCGCTAAGCAACAACCAATCACTCAAAAATACAGTACAATGTTTAAAAAAAAACTGCAATCCAGATGATGCTGGTCAATTACAAACTTACCAAGTAGTGTGAATATTGATTTAGTATATTTGAATTTCATATAATGTTTCTCATTTCTTTTTTTATTTTATTGGTCTTTGCTTGCACATAGTAATGTCCATTACATTTTGACTATAAGAGTAAGATGGTGGGTGTCTTATAAGAGGCAGTTACTAGTTACCCTTCACGAGATCCTGTATTAACCCCTGGTTTTTATTGAGGTCGGTCTTGCTCATCTTTTCAGTTTTCTGTATTGTGTTGTGTTGTGTATTTTGCTTTGTTTTCCTTCGTCCTGTGTCTTGTGTACCCAATGTTGCCAGTGTCTCTAGATTGACCATTCTGGTTTTCTCTAATTTTTAGTTAAAGGTATAGTATCAAATTTTTTTTTTTTTTTTTTTTAACCACGTTGGATTTTACCTCCAGAATTTTGTAGGGTAAAGGGGGGGGGTCATGTCTTATTTACGCTATTCTTCGTATTGTGGTGTCCAACACATATTGTGTTGTGTTTTTCATTTGATCTCCTTCGTCCTGTGTACCCTATGTTGTCAGTTTCTCTGGATGTCCATTTTTCATTGCCCCTTCTGTTTTTCTCTTACGTTTATTTATGGTATCAAGCCACTTACTACATACTACTTACATTGTCTCCAACTAGTCCTGTACCAGCACCTATATCTAATATTTCCACATTTTCTCTGTTTTCTGTGAAGTATTTAGCTAGTATATCAGCACACATGGATGAACTCCGCAAGTTGACAACCTGTACGTACTACAACGAACATACAGTAGTCATTTAATCATTAAGTTAAATATACAATCATCCACGATAACTCACTGTTCATTATGATCGTTTCATCTCCATCACCAGTACAAGAATTTATCTCCCTTTAATGCGGACACAGGGGTACCACTTTATGCACAGTTTAATGAGAATTACACATATTTTCTCCCCACTATCTGTCCAAAATTGTAATGCTGTAGCAAAAGTAGATTTCTATTTACTATAAAAGAAGAGTTTGAAAATACCAAAGGGGTAATCAGAATCCGTAAATCGAAGAAGAACAGACAACACAATGGCCAAAAGAACAAAGGTACAAAAGGACAAACAACGATCTATAAAGCATACACATAAAACTAAAGATCGAGTAACACGAACATTGGTGTAATGGTTAACACGAGTGCTGAAAATCGTTCGTTCGAAGCCCAAACTAAAGATTATCCAATTGGTATTTGCTGCTTCTCAACTAAGCAGAATCAATGATTAAGTAAAAAGACTGGCTAGCACGGAATTATGATAATGAGTCATAGTGGAGCAGCATGGATTACTGTTTCAGAGGGCTGGCACTATGTACAATCCAGCTTAGCGTGTTGGTCTAGCACACAGGGGGCATCATCAACATCTCATCGAAATATAACTTCTTCTCGGCATGATATAGGTGAAGCATTGCTGATTTGGCGTTAACCAATAATCACCATATCACTCACTCTATTCATATGAAACCGCCGTTCCGGAATAGTTCCGTAACTGACCTGTGTTTAGTAGTTTACATACTACCATATGGACACCCAATCTTTTCTATGAGCCGGATAGAACAGATCATGAAGAACACGATAGGACTAGCATTAGACATTTGTACTGCGAACACTGATATATGTCTGTGAATGAACCGCCTATTACCGACGATGGAACACAATATAAAGCATATGACCACAACTAAGTTTCATTGGTCGTAATCATCATCCCGTCCTTCCCACAAATTTTCCTTATGACAGGAGATTTAACAAGAGTCACACACACAAGTGGATGAAAAACAGCTAGTCTTTCCGGGGCATCTGATTTCACTCCGGTTTTTTAGGGGTTCCTGATGATCAATCGTTCTGTTTCTGTGTAGTAGTTTTCGCTTGACCATTGTATTGTCTATTCTGCAGATTGTGGCATCTGCTTACCCTTTATAGTATCTTCAAAGGCTTTTTGATAACATTCGACTAACCATCGTCTATTACCCAGATTTGACTACACACTATGCTCCCCACTCAGCACATGTGTGTCAATTTAACACAAAAACTTCGCTTCAGAGTTTTCTGGTTACTGATCAGGCATTTAGAAGTTGCTATAGCAACATAACATTGCTCAAATGTTCGATTTGTCGGTAAGTCAAACCAATAAAATTTGAATATAAAACCATGATGTCTCGTTTATTATCAAACACCAGGTATCACAGTAGTACAAGCACTATTTTCTAGTGCAGTGGAATGTAATATACGTCCTCTAACCTCATCGGAGCCAATCAGATTCGAGAAAAATATCTCATGACCACGAGTATTTCTCTGTCAGTTGAACCACGGGTAATGAGTTGAGAGTATCGGGTCGTGATCCGCTGTAGGTTACGGACACTACTGACTAACCTGATCATATGTTTCACTTATTTCGTCATACACTAAAGCATTTTTGTCACCAGACATATGTGACTCATTCAGAAGCCACACCGTTTTTTCCACTGTTTTTCCTCTGTAAAAAGTTAAGTGCAAAAAATATATATATAAATCAAGTGTATTGTTCCATGATGGCGTCTTAGTAACACCAATCAGTAAAAAGAGTAGTAAACTTTGTCAGATCATACATCTAAATACCAATCATTAAGAATGAAAGGAAAAACAAAAGTACTACACTGTAGGTAAAGACATATTCAATATTTACCGAAACGGAAGTATCTACCCAGTAGATTTCTCAAAGGACTAATAGTCCACCAGCAGAGGTATCGACACAGTGGATACCCTAGAGGACTAATAATCCACCAGTAGAGATATCGAACAAGTGGATACCATAGAGCACTAATAGTCCAACAGCAGACGTAAATACTCAGTGGATACCCTCGATGACTAATAGTCCACCAGCAGAGGTATCGACCAAGTGGATCTCCTAGAGGACTAATGGCCCACCAGCAGAGGCATCAATCCAATGGATACCTTAGTCAACAAGCAGAGGCATAGACCCAGTTGATACTCTAGACGACTAATAGTCAACCAGCAGATGTATCGAATCAGTGGATACCATA
Source organism: Bathymodiolus brooksi (assembly GCA_963680875.1). NCBI lineage: Eukaryota > Metazoa > Mollusca > Bivalvia > Mytilida > Modiolidae > Bathymodiolus > Bathymodiolus brooksi. The sequence continues at coordinate 85,209,140 of OY804588.1, read as the reverse complement.
GAGCACTAATAGTCCACCAACAGACGTAATTACTCAGTGGATACACTCTATGACTAATATTCCACCAGCAGAGTATCGACCAAGTGGATACACTCGATGACTACTAGTTCACCAGCAGAGGTATCGACCAAGCGGATACCCTAGAGAACTATTAGTCCTACAGCAGAGGTATCGACCCAGTGGATACCCTAGAGATCTAATAGTCCACTGGCAGAGGTATCGACCCAATGGATACTCTAGAGGACTAATAGTCCAACAACAGAGGTATCGACCCAGTGGATACAATAGAGGAGTAATAGTCCACCAGCAGAGGTATCTACCCAGTGGGAACCCTAGAGGTCTAATAGTCCACCAGCAGAGGTATCAACCCAGTGGATACCCTAGAGGACTAATTGTCCACCATCAGAGGAATCGACCAAGTGGATACCCTAAAGGACTAATAGTCCACCGGCAGAGGTATCGATCCAGTGTATACCCTCGATGACTAATAGTCCACCAGCAGAGGTATCGACCAAGTGGATACCCTAAAGGACTAATATTCCACCAGCAGAGGAATCGACCAAGTGGATACCCTAAAGGACTAATAGTCCACCAGCAGAGGTATCGACCCAGTGTATACCCTCGATGACTAATAGTCCACCATCAGAGGTATCGACTCAGTGGATACCCTCGATGACTAATAGTTCACCAGCAGAGGTATCGACCCAGTTATATAGAAATGATACGTTTCTCTTACAAATCATGTGTCACTTCTTTCGTTTGTATTCCTTCTTTTCTCAGTCGTGGCAACACATTTCTGTAAATATCTGGTGACAGTGGTAGACAAACACCGTTTTGTCGGAACTCTCCTAAATAAGGAAGACATACAAACATTATATATTCCATCATACATTTATCTGTTAAAATCTAGGAAAAAGTAGGTCTAGGTAAAAGCGTCTTCTCGGATCTACTTTCAAGTTAGTCTATATTCATTGCTAACATTACGAAGAATATGAGACCACGAACATTTCCGAAAACGATGTTCCTAAGCATTATAAAAAAAACGTAGATATCTAATTTAGTGTGCACGATGCATTTCATGAATAACATTCATCAGGTACTCGGATAATCAGAAGATTGAAAAGGCAAATAACTTAAGAATCTTTAGGATCAAGTAAAACAAAGGATATAGAACCTATGTGATTTATTTTACAGCTATCTTCGCCTACATTAGTCGTGTAATAGTTATACTTGATGAATTCAGTATTGCATTGTCCGTTAATATATACTTCCCGGAGTTACATAAGAATGCATATCCCAAAATGGTAATCAGAAATTGCAATGGCTAAAATCAATAAGACAAAATACACCTACTAAGGGTGACAAAACACTACACAGAAAACGAAAGATTAAGCAATACGAACCTGGGTAAATACTATCAGTCCTAGGCAAGGTGTACATGAAATCAAAAATGTGTTTTAGTTCTTCTGTCAATATACATTAGGACAGTTTCTAGGTCCCTTGGAAATTAATATTTCATGTTAAATTCGTGTTGCTGTTGTATTCATTTTATATATTCATTTTATAGAGAACTCCATACGGTTATGGAGGATACGATGGCGTAGTGGACGTGATTTTATGATATTTGGATCTGCCTAATGCATTCATTATTTTATCTGTTATAGCTATGTGATTTCCGATCATGGAGCGGTGTGCTCGATACTATATACTAAAAGGGATCAAATTTTTAAGTGATTTTCGAAGGTGGTTTATTTTCTGCCTCGTACTCCTGTCTGCACTCAACATGGCCACCACATATATAGCTGAAATACAATTGCAAGTGGCCTTAAACACCAGTACACCAGAACACTAACAACTGTAATCATACCATTTAAAATTGACTCAGTAGCCATGGCAGTAGGTAGTCCAGTTGTCCTAGACATCGCAGAGAAGCCATTAAGTATTCCATAATCTGTGATGTTATAAATTCGCCTTTGTAGAGAACCGTCGGGCCATTCGACATCGATGCAGTTATGTATCATTACCATGTCTCTCTCATTGGGTTCTGTTTACAATGTAATAATATAAGATGCATAAAGTATACACATTAGTGAATAAGACTACACATATTTAGTGTTCAACAGTAGATACGACACATGTTACACACGATAACTGTTACGACTACACACAACGTACACACTATAGCTGATACGACTACACACATGTAACACACGATAAATGCTACGGCTACATACAAGGTACACACTATAGCTGATACGACTACACACATGTTGCACACGATAACTGTTCTAAGCAATGTACACACTATAGCTGATACGACTACACACATGTTACACACGATAACTGTTACAACTACATACAAGGTACACACTATAGCTGATACGACTAAACACATGTTACATACGATAACTGTTACGACTACACACAAGGTACACACTATAGCTGATGCGACTACACACATGTTACACACGATAACTGTTACGACTACACACAAGGTACACACTATAGCTGATACGATTACACACATGTTACACACGATAACTGTTATGACTACACACAAGGTACACACTATAGCTGATGCGACTACACACATGTTACACACGATAACTGTTACGACTACACACAAGGTACACACTATAGCTGATACGATTACACACATGTTGCACACGATAACTGTTATGACTACACACAAGGTACACACTATAGCTGATACGATTACACACATGTTACACACGATAACTGTTACGACTACACACAAGGTACACACTATAGCTGATACGATTACACACATGTTACACACGATAACTGTTACGACTACACACAAGGTACACACTATAGCTGATACGATTACACACATGTTGCACACGATAACTGTTATGACTACACACAAGGTACACACTATAGCTGATACGATTACACACATGTTGCACACGATAACTGTTATGACTACACACAAGGTACACACTATAGCTGATACGATTACACACATGTTGCACACGATAACTGTTATGACTACATACAAGGTACACACTATAGCTGATACGATTACACACATGTTACACACGATAACTGTTATGACTACATACAAGGTACACACTATAGCTGATACGATTACACACATGTTACACACGATGACTGCTATGACTACACACAAGGTACACACTATAGCTGATACGACTACACACATGTTACACACGATAACTGTTATGACTACACACAAGGTACACACTATAGCTGATACGATTACACACATGTTGCACACGATAACTGTTATGACTACACACAAGGTCACACTATAGCTGATACGATTACACACATGTTGCACACGATAACTGTTATGACTACACACAAGGTACACACTATAGCTGATACGATTACACACATGTTGCACACGATAACTGTTATGACTACACACAAGGTACACACTATAGCTGATACGATTACACACATGTTACACACGATAACTGTTATGACTACACACAAGGTACACACTATAGCTGATACGATTACACACATGTTGCACACGATAACTGTTATGACTACACACAAGGTACACACTATAGCTGATACGATTACACACATGTTACACACGATAACTGTTATGACTACACACAAGGTACACACTATAGCTGATACGACTACACACATGTTACACACGATAACTGTTATGACTACACACAAGGTACACACTATAGCTGATACGACTACACACATGTTACACACGATAACTGTTATGACTACACACAAGGTACACACTATAGCTGATACGACTACACACATGTTACACACGATAACTGTTATGACTACACACATGTTACACACGATAACTGTTACGATTACACACATGTTACACACGATAACTGTTACGACTACACACAAGGTACACACTATAGCTGATACGACTGCACACATGTTACACACGATAACTGTTATGACTACACACATGTTACACACGATAACTGTTATGACTACACACAAGGTACACACTATAGCTGATACGACTACACACATGTTACACGCGATAACTGTTATGACTACACACATGTTACACACGATAACTGTTACGATTACACACATGTTACACACGATAACTGTTATGACTACACACAAGGTACACACTATAGCTGATACGACTACACACATGTTGCACACGATAACTGTTATGACTACACACATGTTACACACGATAACTGTTACGACTACACACATGTTACACACGATAACTGTTATGACTACACACAAGGTACACAATATAGCTGATACGATTACACACATGTTACACACGATAACTGTTATGACTACACACAAGGTACACACTATAGCTGATACGATTACACACATGTTACACACGATAACTGTTATGACTACACACATGTTACACACGATAACTGTTACGATTACACACATGTTACACACGATAACTGTTATGACTACACACAAGGTACACACTATAGCTGATACGATTACACACATGTTACACACGATAACTGTTATGACTACACACAAGGTACACACTATAGCTGATACGATTACACACATGTTGCACACGATAACTGTTATGACTACACACAAGGTACACACTGTAGCTGATACGATTACACACATGTTGCACACGATAACTGTTATGACTACACACAAGGTACACACTATAGCTGATACGACTACACACATGTTGCACACGATAACTGTTATGACTACACACATGTTACACACGATAACTGTTATGACTACACACAAGGTACACACTATAGCTGATACGACTACACACATGTTACACACGATAACTGTTATGACTACACACATGTTACACACGATAACTGTTACGATTACACACATGTTACACACGATAACTGTTATGACTACACACAAGGTACACACTATAGCTGATACGATTACACACATGTTACACACGATTACTGTTATGACTACACACAAGGTACACACTATAGCTGAAACGATTACACACATGTTACACACGATAACTGTTATGACTACACACATGTTACACACGATAACTGTTACGATTACACACATGTTACACACGATAACTGTTATGACTACACACAAGGTACACACTATAGCTGATACGATTACACACATGTTACACACGATAACTGTTATGACTACACACAAGGTACACACTATAGCTGATACGATTACACACATGTTGCACACGATAACTGTTATGACTACACACAAGGTACACACGATAACTGTTATGACTACACACAAGGTACACACGATAACTGTTATGACTACACACAAGGTACACACGATAACTGTTATGACTACACACAAGGTACACACTATAGCTGATACGATTACACACATGTTACACACGATAACTGTTATGACTACACACAAGGTACACACTATAGCTGATACGATTACACACATGTTACACACGATAACTGTTACGACTACACACAAGGTACACACTATAGCTGATACGATTACACACATGTTACACACGATAACTGTTACGACTACACACAAGGTACACACTGTATATTATATGGGTCGTCGTGATCGTGGTCGTGATCGTGTGGTAGTTGGATTTACAACTACTTTTGCAATTAGTGCCTATCACCACTAAAGTTGTGAGTTCGAATCCGTTCTTGGCGAGGTGTACTCAATATAACATTATGTGATACAGTTTCTCACTGACTTGCGACAGGTCGATGATTTTCACTGGGTACTCTGGTTTCCTCCACCAATAAAACTGACCCACATGATATAATCGAAATATTGTTGAAAGTGGCGTTAGACACCATAAACTCCCATACTAATATTAAAATTACCATATGATAATCTGCTTTTTAGGTAATGACATATTGTTTCTATAGGAGTAGCTTTCTTCTCGATAACAGTATCCCCAAGTAAACCAAGGCTGTAAAGATAAAATCAGTAGTCTAATAGAACTAATGTTATTCATATGACAACTTCTGTGTCACCGAGTTTGTAACTAGATGAACACGAAGGGTACAAATAGTGGCGTAGGAACTGAATTACCCTTCCGGAACACATGAGTTTAACACGGGTTTTTCGTTGGGTTCGTGTTACTTTGTCTTTAGTTTTATTTGTATGTTGTGTAGATAGTTGTTTGTCCTATTGTCCTTTTTCTTATGGTCATTGTGTTGTCTGTTCCTCTTTGATTTACGTATCCTTTGATATTATCAAACTCTTCTTAAATAGTTTATCCATAATGTTCAAGGTATAGAGTTCTCTATGTTCACGATCATCATCTGGTAGCATATATGTGCCTGTACCAAGCCAGGAAAGTGAATGGTTCTGTATTTGTGTGATAGAGGTATCAATGTTTGCCTCTTTACTGGGTAGCAATGTAATAATCATGCTGATGTAAACCGACGCTAACTCGTAACGATTGCAATAAAATTGCTTATTTTAATTGTTATTTAAAGGGGCATTATCTGACATAATCGTAAATTTTTGTTACCCATAAAAACTATCAGATATGATTGATGCCTTAATAAAACGTGTTTCTGTAACTTATAAATGTTATGAAATGTACGCGCATCGGGGAAAAAACGTGCAACTGCTCGTGTTTTGAGATCGATCAAGAAATGGACGCCATCTTATTAATTATCGACATTGCTTACTGAGTTTGTCGAATCGTAATCAAATCAGTACAACAATGCAGATATTTCTTATTTTTTGTGAATCTGCTTTTAGTCGGTGTTAATTACGGACAAAGAACCATGTAAGTTTGCAGTTAATAAGCGACAAAATACAAATTACTCGCTTTTACCTGTCACTAGTAAGGTCAGTTGCATACGGAAAAAGCGAAGTCAAATTATTTGCTTGCAAGGAAATAATTAATCGATGGCAATTTTCGTTTTCAAAAGGCCAAAAGTGGTTCGATAAGCTGATTATTGTGAAATATTTACCTTTATTTCTTCATTTTAAAGCTATTTACCTATTTCCAAAACATATAATTTTTTTGGTCAAAATCGTAGCTATTGCCCCTTTAATATTATTGTTTGATTTTCTGTCCTACTCGAGTTCTTTTGTCCGTCTTTTTTCTGAAAAGTTGAAACTCATCAGTGGTGTAATGGTTAGCGTCATAGCGTCGAGTATGCTAGGCAGATCCAGGTTTAAGCCTTAGTTCGGCTTCTCCGCTAAGTACGCAACAATAAGAATTAAGACCAATGACTGGTTGGCTCAGAATTAGAATAATGTTTCCCAGTGGAGCGACATATCTACCCGCAGATTGTTGTTTCAGTGAGCTAACACTATAAAAATCAAATAAGGATGCTGGTGTAGCACAAAGCGGACATCATCACCATTTCGTTAAAATGTACATTGTTTTCGCCACGATATTGCTGAAAAATTACTCATTTGGCGTGAAACATCAATTGCTCTCTAAGAAAAGCTGTTCATAAGCATACACTGATTTTATCTATAATTACTTACTCTATAATATTATTTAATCGTTTTTCACATTTACCAACTTTTTCATAAACAATATTTTTCAAAGAATTGAAACTTGTGTCAGCGGGCTTTCCCAACATTCCACATAAGTAAGATTTCTGAAAGGAAAAGAAGGTCAAATTGTGATGTACTGAGTTTTATAAATCATTACAAGAAGAGTTTGAAGATACCAAAGGGGTAATCAGAATTCGTAAATCAAAGAAGCACATCCAACACAATGACCAAACGAAAAAGGACAAAAGGACAAACAACAATCTACAAAACATACACATAAAACTAAAGATCAAGTAACACGAACCTCACTAATATCCGGGGATGAACTCAGGTGCTCCGGAAGGGTAAGCAGTTCCTGTTTCACTAGTGGCATCAGTCGTGATATTCTAATTAAAATCCCAATGTTAAGTCATGAATCAGGAAAGGATCGGGAAGTGTTTGCAAGTGGAACATATCCGTGGTCATTTGTGACACATATATTTCATAACAATCAACCAAGTCATGGTGGCGACCGTAAAACGTTCGAAGTAATGACTTCAACTTAACCAATAGGAATCCTTGGCTTAGTAGCTCCCTTGTTAGCAGCAACCCTCTATTAAGGACATCCTGATATTATATTCAATTTTTCGTATATTGAATTTAGTGCTATAGATTATTCCGTGGTGCTGATCTTTTTAGTTTTCTGTGTCGGGTTTCTTGTTTTGCTTGTCTTCGTTCTGTGTCTTGTGCGAAGTGTTGCATGTGTCTCCGGATTGACCATTCTTGATTTCCCTTTCGGTTTTCTCTCCCGTATATTTAACTTCTCATCCCTTAACATATCACAATATTATATCTTACTTTTATATTTTCCCTATTTGTTAGCGAGCTGGTCCATATAACAGTATATAGATCGGGCCCGGTCCACATAATGTTCTCTCCCGGATTTTGTCCCAAACTGTTTTTGAGTTTCGAAATACAATACCAAAAAAACATGTCGTCTGACAGATTTGCAAGTTTGGACGAACAGTTGGTTTTATTGAGTATAATATAACAAATAGTTCATGGCACTTCGGGCCAAATGGCAGTTAATGAACCGGTCTGTCACGTACCTCAAAATATTATATGGATCTCAGCTTCGCTTCGGTTCATATAATATTTTGTGGGTGACATCCCGCTCCATAAACTGCCATATAGTCTTTAGTTCCATGAACTATTTGTTAAATATTATATACTGTCACACCTACTCATTAAATTCATTATTTTGATTACTGTATGTTTTTTTTTACACTTAACAAACCCAATATTCTATATCCGCTTTAGCTAGAAAAAGGTGAAAGACATAGCCAAGAAATCCGAGTCGGATATAGTCTTCTTGGCATTAACGGACACTGATGAATGATTGAGTATGAGAAAACAACGTATTCAAATTAGTTTTCCAACAGTAAATTTTCCATTTTTGTGAGGCAGAGCTTCGTTTAACTGTTTTATGCGAGACGCTTGCATCTTAATTATGAAATGAAATGCAATGTTTAAATATGGTCCTATACACCATCATGATGGTCTCGATGTTGGGACGACAAAAATGTATGTATATAGATATGCATTTTATATTATTGATAGTAAGTATGTACCCATGTTATATGGGATCCATTTGGGTGAAAGTCTACACTTTCGTCTTCGTTAAATAGATTGAGTGCCACCAGCCCCTGCATTATATCAGCGAAGCCCTGAAATGAAATCAAGTAAGTAGTATTGATCATGAAAATGAAAAAAGAAACAAACCAAAATAAAACAAAAAGACAAAGATAAAAATAAAAATAAAAAACAAACAACAACAACAAAACTTGTATCTAGGTCACTTCCATTGATAACACAACATAATAATCATAGTCAAGCATGCGTTTCCCATCACAATAGCTTAGGATGTGGTATTAGAGATTTGTTTTGACGCAGATTTTCCAGGAACTTTTTGTCATGGTCTTAAGCAGTGATTTGTATCAACACTATTATAGACCATTATTTCTGAATAATTACATTACTTCCGTTTTTCATTGAAATGGTACAATATGATTGGTTATGAAGTGGTCACATGATTATAAAAGAGTGCCTCCACGACGACGTCAGATGTAAACAATCAATGGCGTAGTAATTTTCAACAGCAAATAATCTAACACAAATAAAATTCACAAGGAAAAATTCAACTATATTAAATTTTGGTATGATTTAAATGTAATTATAAGAATTGAATGCATTTTTTTGTAGTTTTATAGGCGTGTAAAAGCGTGGACCGAGGCACATTTTTTGTATGCTATCGCGCTTCATACAAAATGTACTTCGGTCCACGCTTTTACACGCCAATAAAACTACAAAAAATGCATTCAATTCTTAACATTATTCAATGTAAACACTACAAGAAAGTAAAGTTCGAGTAACACGATCCCCACTAAAAACCGGGATGATAAGCAGTTCCTGCTCCACTAGTGGCAACCTTCTCATTAATATACCTAAGATATGATCTCTCATACATAGCGGAATCTTATTGAACCTTAGCCTATACTTAGAGGCTAGGACAAATTTTGCAAAGTGAGGGTTGACGTTTTGATTTTTATTTTTGATTGATTTTTGGGTGCTTAACAACACTTTCAGCAATATTTCAGCTATATCATGGCGACCAGTTTTAGTGGTGGAGTAAACCGGAGTACCCGGTGAGAACCACCGACCCTGGGCAAGCAACTGGTAAACTTTATCACTTGCGACTGCGAGTCGAGTGCATCCTGTTTGTAATTTACAAAGCTGGGCGCGAACCCACGCCGTATTGGTGATAGGCTTGTATGAACTGTTAGATCCAACGACTTAACTCATTGAACCACCAGGGCCCCCAGTTGACGTTATACTCACATGAGTGTCGCTTAACACTACGTGAATATATTCTCAGCTATATCATGGCGAAAACAACCATTATTTGCTCTTACTCCTTAATGTTGCGAACACCAATTGTAGAGTCTTTGGTTTGACCTGAACGGAACTAGAACACACGATATATTGCACATGATGTGAGCGCGCTAATCATTACAGGAACGATACAATCCATAGATGAACATAAATACATCTTAAATATATTATTGTATAGCTTACCGACAATCCGACAAATATGTAATTTTATTAAGGATTGATCGCAATTTTTTTTCGGTTCATTCGAAATAACCTCAATCAGGTGGTACACACCGTGTAACCCGTAGCGGGTTACGCAAAGGTGTGTACAATCTGATTGAGGTTATTTCGAATGAACCGAACAAATAATTTCGATCAATCCTTATAAATTAGTTCAAACTTTTTTTGCTATGATATTGAAAAATATATTTATTTTTGCAAATTAAGGCAAATAAATCACCTGATGACAAGGGCACGCGACGCCTTGAGAATGACCTCTATTTTTAGATTCCGTTCATTGACAACATATCCAGAAATTGAGGGTACTTTCCTCATAAATATTCATCATATTTAAATTAGATTTTGATCACGTGACTGCAGTTTCAAGCTTGATGGATCGTTTATTAGATTTGTCAAAAAAAATAGCCTATAGTACGGAAATTCAATGTGTCCGTCAATGATTCGAAAATTAAAAGTTATTGTTTATTTCCGCAAAGTTTTTCTTCTGTCAAAATTCAAATATTTTTGTTTTGTAACGATTTTAGACATGTCTTTGATATCGCGATCATGCAAAAATGATCATATTATATTTAATGTGGGAACCCCGAGTTTAGAAGCTAGAAATATAAGGTTAGTTAATATAATTGCATATATTATTGAGAAATCTAAATTAATTTCAGAAAATATGTCGCCAAATGTCATTCATTGTTAAATTTTGTGTCACACGCCACTAGTTTCATGTATTTCAGACATTTTTACATAGACTCTTAAGGCCAAAAAAGGGTTCGTCGCCTCGGATTTTCATTTAGTCCAGGAACCTCGAATATTTAATTGTTTTCATTAATCTTTATTTCATTTAATTCAGCTTGATTCAATGTAACATTTTCAAGTTCAGAAAATGATACGCATGCAATTATGAATGATATCGTCTATATAGATCATATGAAAATTGCAGACGTCCCGGCGTCGCCATCTTAGTCTTAGATATGCAAATGAGCAAAGTACCCATCATTTCTGGCTATGAATAACCTCAACTTTTTAAACCAATCAAAGCACGTATAAAATGACATGTGACTCTAAAATTAATGCATTTTATATTGTTTCTTGTTTGATATTCGTTTCATGTAACTTACGAACTTAAATGGATATCTTACGCGAATACAGACGCATTTCTTGCATTTAAGTTCATAAAATTAGCTTAACACCGCCACTTTTTATTAAAATGGCTGTGCCAAGCCAAGAAGGTGACAAGTCATGTATTTGTGTGTAAGGGTATCAATTCTGCTTATTGGACTGTGAAACTGTTACGACAGTGAGGCACTTTCTTGGTTTGTTTATTTTTTCATTTAATAAAATGCTATGAACATAAATTAGTTTTACCTTATATCTAATTCGGCCCCTTATCATGGTTTGTAGCGTCTCTATTCCATAGTCTGGTAGATATTCTAATGCTTCCCTATTATATAGTCCTTCCAAATTTATCCCTGGGAAAAAATTTAGTTCTTCAACGCTTTCCAAAATGCATTCACCGGGTATTTCTATTTTCTGTTTATGATAATTGAGAAGAAGAAAGAGAATTAAAAAGTAGATTCTGTATCAAACCTCCCTTTAATCAGTCGCAATATTCCAGCATCACCAGCGTATGGAGCTCACATTTCACAACTCATGTGTTTTTCTAGAGAAGCTTCTGCGCAGACTAGTGATTTTTTAGACAGAGCTAAGCTGCTGACGCATGCGCTATTTAAAAAAGACTACGTTGCTCCTAGGTTGAAGTCATCGCTGCACAACTTCCACGGTTGACCGCTACGAAATATCCAGATCTATCACTTTCAAGACTTTAGCCAGACTGTATATATAAGCAACACTGGGGTTTCCTATCAGAAGCAGGAACTGCTTACCTTGCGCGAGCACCTGCTTTCAAACCCCGGGGGGACTAATGTTGCTCATCTTTTTAGTTGTCTGTGTAGAGTGTTTGTTTAGTTTGTCTTTGCTCTGTGTGATGTGTCCAATGCTGTCTGTGTCTGTATAGTTCGCCCGCAGTTTTACATACTGGGGTTCGTGTCTATTCGTTCGTAGCTCCGTTTTGTGATGTCCGTTACGATTTCCGCATTACAACGATGCCCGGTAAATCTTCTTTCCCTGTTCTTTGTAGGAGGGCTCCAGTTGTATGTAGTAGGGCTCATGTCTTATTTATGTTATTTGTGTTTGCTTGCACACAGTAGTGTCAAATACGAACTGCTTACACTTTGCGAACATCTGGGTTCACCCCTGTGTTTTTGTTTTGTTATTGTATTGTCATTGTTTGTGTTGAACTTCTTTAATTGAAATCGAAGACGAAAATCATTTCTTTTTTAATTGTCTCTTGAATAGACCATTAAGATCTCTCTCTCTCTCTCTCTCTCTCTCTCTCTCTCTCTCTCATACTTTTGTTCCTAATAGCCTTTAGCATATTGTGAATTATGGATGTTTATTTTTGTTGCCTGTTTTATTGAACCATAATCTTAAAGGTATATTTATCTTGTATAGTATTGAGTTATATGCCTTAATCCCCTTTGTAGGTAAAATTGTGTTTAATCTATAAAGATAATGTATTCCATACCTGTCCGTTGCGTAGAAACGTAGCGTCCAGAAAACAGGATCTCAGTGCACCCAAAGGACACCAACTAAGCAAAAACAAATGCTTAATTTGTTAACGATCACAAAATTAAATTACCGCCTTAATTTCCCGTACTTTTTCTGAACTCTCGGATTTTTTCATTTGTTGGAGTTGCCGTTAGAGGTTGCGATTTGCGTATTGCATCACCTTCGTAATTTCTTCTTAGAACTTTCAGAATGAGAGATATTTTCGTGTGATAAATAGTTGCATAGTGAACTGTATGTGAATAGATTGAATAAATATGTATATATTGAAAGGGCCAGAGTGGTTCATTGAGTTAGGTAGTTGGATTACCTAACAAGTCTATCACCAATACGGCGTGGGTTCGCGCCCGGCTTTGTAAATTACAAACAAAGGGTCCACTCGACCTGCAACCGCAAGTTATAAAGTTTACCAGTTGCTTGCCCATGCGGTTCTCTACGGGTACTCCGGCTTCTTCCACTACTGAAACTGGTCGCCATGATACAGCTGAGATATTGCTGAAAGAGGCGTTAAGCACAATAAATAAAATCAAATCAAATCGTTACATAGTGAACTATATGTGAATAGATTGAATAAATATTTATATATTTGACAGAGGATAATTATTTGTGAAAACAAAGAGGCTACTGACATAGGAGGTAGGGCCATTTGTGCATTTTTTGTTCAGACACAAACCGAGTGGTACCCCATACAAACAAATCCAGAGAGACCTACCTTCTATTTATTATATATCAGTTGTCTGGCAAAAATCCTAGATTGTGTCTGTCCGTAAATTAAATCCCGTATATATTGCAAGCAAAAACGGTTTGAGAAAGCATAAATAAGAGAAAAATACGAATTTCATTGCAATGTAAGTCACGACTCCATATGGGCACCATGAGGGCATCCCATGTACAATATCCTGTTCTTAAGTACTTGTGGGTTTTATAGCAGGTAATGACTATCATATATTGTTAGACTGTCAAATTAATTAACTAATCTACAAATATAGTAATGATTAACGTCCTTTTGGTTTCTAAAGACTCGCAGAATTTTCGTAATCTGCTAAAAATTGGTAATACAAGATTTATGTTGGTTTTGTAGCCGGTAACGACTATCATATATTGTTTGACTGCTAAATTAACTAACTAATCTACAAATGTAGTAAAGAGTAATTTAGATAGTACCCACCTAAATTTGTACACCATGGGTGTATCTGAACATTCTGGAGCTGGTATACCACCACAATATGAAACAAACGAAGTAACCTGAAAAGTGTAATTTGTACAATGGACACGGTGTGGTCGGGAACGGCAGGTGTCCCTTTTTCCCAAGACACGACAAACAACTCGGTTATTCGAAATTCAGATCATCATATGTATGTTTAGTAGATCGTTGTTTGTTCTTTTGTACTTTTTCTTTTGGCCATTGTAATGTCTGTTCTTCTTCGAAATACGGATTCTGATTGCCCCTTTGGTATCTTCAAACTCTTCTTCATACAAATTCCGCATATAAACGATGTTCGGTTCGTCTTTACCTCCAGTTGTGTGTAGAAGGACGCACGTCTTATTACATTATTTGTTGTTGTTTGCGTATAGTGGTTTCCAACACATATTGTGTTGTGTTTTTGCTTTGTTTTGCTTCGTCTTGTGTACCCTATGTTGTTAGTTTCTCTGGATTGTCCTTTTTTGATTAGGTTTCTCTAGTGTTTAGTTAGCCATTAATTTAGAATGAATTATTAGAATTAGAAAACAATTACAAACATACAGCTGCTTATATAGGGGCAACCGTGATTGTGATAGCATGGTAGCTGGATTTACAACTACCTGTGCAATTTGTGCATATCACCACTAAAGTTCTGAGTTCGAACCCCGTTCATGGCGATGTGCACCCGATACATGTTGTGATAAAATTTGTCATTGACATCCAAACCATCTATAAGCTTTACTTAGTATTCTAATTGTTAGAAGTTACGCTAGTGAAAGTAATTGACATGACAGCATAAATGTTTACGACAAAAAAGATGATTTCAATTTTCCCATTGTGAACATTCCATTAATATCCAGTTGATACGATATTCCAGAGCTTGCGGATTCTATCAGGATTGCCCTGATAGAGTGTTGCTTCTAACAAGGAAGCTATTGAACCAGGGGTTCCTCTGGCTTAAGTTGAAGTCATCACTTCGTTTTACGGTCACCACCAAGACTTGGTTGACCGCTATGACCACGGATATGTTCAACTTGTCGCAAACACTTCCCAGTCCTTTCCTCATTCATGACTTATCACCGGGTTTGTAACTAGATTAACACGACGGGGGCCACTAGTGGAGCTGGAACTGCCTAACCTTCCGGAGCACCTAAGGTCACCCCCGGTTTTCAGTGGGATTCGTGTTACTCGATCTTTAGTTTTATGTGTATGTTTTGTAGATCGTTGTTTATTCCTTTGTCCTTTTTCTATTGGCCATTATGCTGTCTGTTCTTCTTCGATTTGTAAATTCTGATTACCTCCCTTTGGTATCTTCAAACTCTTCTTGCATTGTATATATATTCAATTTTATAGTTTGTAGATATCTGTGACTATATGATTGATGGACTATAGTGGCCCATATGTGGCTACAGTGGTCAGTGCTTTGAAATGAACATTATTAAAAACAAATTATCAATAAATAATTAGATGTACACACATGCGAGCTGTTCTTATAAATAAGTGTTTGTTCTTATTTAGCAAATATGTTATGTTAGTTTGTGTTAAGAAATTGTGGAAGAAATAGAAATTTTCGAATTCATTTCATTATCAATATTATGTGAAGTATTTTGATAGTATTTTTGCATTGCCTATTTGAATGGTGTTAGCTTGAACATTGTAAGCAGATACAGAACTATATTTTTTTTTTATAGCTTTCAGGTTCAAAACAAGTACCACTGAAAGGTTATGATGATCAATGACAAATAACAATGCTCTTAACTTATGAAATATTGGCGGTGTTTATATTTGGAACTTTTGACCAAATCCGCCCATAGTGCCAAACTAAAACCATCGCCAAATATAGACGTAATACAGTATATATGCTACTTGTTCCCTCTAAATTAAAAAGTAGCCAGTTCTATACCTACATATATCAGGCTATGTAATGCGACGACTTTATTTGTTTAGGTATTCCCTTTAAATGTATCACCAATACGGCGTGTGTTCGCGCCCGGCTTTGTAAATTACAAAAAGGGTATACTCGACTCGCAGCCGCAAGTGATAAAGTTTACCAGTTGCTTGCCCATGGTCGGTGGTTCTCTCCGGATACTCCGCCTTCTTCCACCACTATAACTGGTCGCCATGATATAGCTGAAATATTGCTGAAAGTGGCGTTAAAACACAAAAAATCAAATCAAATCAAATCCCTTTAAATGACAGTATTAATTGTAAAGTGCCTAACACGATCTTGTCATTTGGGTAACGTCAATAATTTTCACACACAATCCTAACCTTTACTTATTGACAAATGTTAGAAGCGATATTTAACAATTATAGGTATCGATTGTTCTGTTTTCTATGATTTTTCTATTGGATTTCGGAACTTTTCCGACAGTAGGTGATTTTTTTGTTTTTCATTGTATACTATACAACTGCCCTACCTTGCCTCCGGAAGACGTTACTTCATCAAAACATTTCATAGCCAACATGTGATCAAGTCCTGGACATACTCCTGCTTCACTCAAAATTGTTACTCCTGCGTCTTCTGCTCTATATAATATATTGTTGACATTGATAAAATTGAAAGTAAGAAGTGACGTGTGCCACTTTTGGAACAGGATCTGCATTCCCCTCCGGAGCACTTGAGTTCACCCCGTTTTTTTTTGTGGGGTTCATATAGGTCAATCTCAATTATTCTGTTCTAGTTAATATATTGTTCACATTGATGAAATTCAAGACAAGATGTGATAGGTACCACTATTGGAGCAGGATCTGCCTTCCCCTCCACAGCACCTGAGTTCACCCCCTTTTTGTTGGGTTCGTGTCGGTCAATCTGAGTTATTCTCAGTAATGTTTTGTAGAGCTTTGTTCGTTTGTTTATTTGTTTGTGTTTTTTGTCCTTTTTGTTTGTTGTTGGTGTTTGTGTTGTTTTTCTTTCTTCTTTGGCATATTCAAGCTTTTACGCATGCGCCAGTGGAGCAGGAACTGCCTACTCTTCCGGAGCACCTGAGTTCATCTCCGGTTTTTAGTAAGTTTCGTTCATGGTGAGGTGTACCCGATGCAACGTTATGTGATAAAGTTTGTCAGTGACTTACGACAGGTCGGTGGTTTTCTCCGGGTACTCCTGTTTCCTCCACCAATACAACTGACCGCCACGATATAACTGAGATATTGTTGAAAGTGGCGTTAAATACCATAAACCAACCAACCAACTTAAGCATCCCTGATTTTTATCTTTGAGGTTATCCTAAAGATAAAGTGCATAAGAACAATCTCCAGACAATTCTTGAAATCAAGAGGGCAATTACATCCAAGATAAGGCTGGAATGCATCGGTTAGATGCTACAATCCCATCATGGGGGCAATGTACCCACTCATGCCGTCCATAGGAAGTAGTTCTACGGACTAAAACTTCGAAAACGTTATTAAATTGTTACTTACTGTTTATGTAGGTCTCTTACATGTTGGGAAAGGTAACTATTGTAAACCATATCGCGTCTGTGCTTGATACATAATGAAACTACTTTGTCATTTAAATCAGGTACCAACAAACTAAAATCAGGAAAATAGCATTCAAAATTATAGACCGTCGTGTTCGTGATCATATGGTAGTTGGATTTACAACTACCTATGCAATCAGTGCATATCACCACTAACTTGTAAGTTCGAATCTGTCTCAGGCGAAGTATGCTCGATACAACATTGTGTGATAAAGTTTGTTAGTTTTATCCGAGTACTCTGCGGGTATTCCGGTTTCCACTCACCAATAAAACTAATCACCACGATATAACTGAAATATTGTTGAAAGTAGCGTTAAACACCAAGACTCTAACTCTACCCAATCAACATGTGACTGTTACTTTTAATAGACCTTTAGCTATGCCTTAATCCATTATAAGTGGATTTATTATTGTTATTTATGAAAAGAAAGTTTAAACAGTGATGGTCAATAAGACGAAAAAATCCTCAATTCCTTGCACTTTAAGAAATAGTTGGAAATCCAGGTCCTGGTTTCGGACAGGAACAAATATGTGGCGGCGTTAAATATATTAATTTATACAATAAAAATACCCGACAACTATATCACTGTCTCTAACTAAATGATTAAGTTCGTCATCATCTCGTTGTGCATCAAGTGTACATATGTTGATCGTTGGATATTTGTCTTGGAAATCATCCAAACTTTGCTTAGTTCGAGATGCTGAAAGAACAAACAAAAATAAAAGAACAATCACGACCCACACCGTCGGAATAGTCAAAACATTCCGATATAATTTGTAGATAACTGAACCTAATGTTTGCAATAAATACAGGGTATCTGTGTCACAATTGACCACGGATATGTTCCACTTGTCGTAAACACTTTCCAGTCCTTTCCTCATTCATGTCTTATCACCGTGTCTGTAACTAGATTAACACGACGGCTGTCACTAGTGGAGCGAAAACTGCTTACCATTCCGGAGCACCTGAGTTCACCCCGGTTTTTAGTGGGGTACGTGTTACTCGATCTGTAGTTTTATGTGTATGTTTTATAAATCGTTGTTTGTTCTTTTGTACTTTTGTTCTTTTGGCCATTGTGTTGTATGTTCTTCTTCGATATACGCTGGCCATCGTGTTGTATGTTCTTCTTCGATATACGGATTCTGATTACCTCTTTGGTATTTTCAAACTCTTCTTTTATAGTAAATACAAATTTAGATTTCTTACAACATTAAGATTTTGGACAGATATAATGAGTAGAAATATATGTAATTCTCAGTAAGCTGTACATAAAATGGGACCCTTGTGTCTGCATTAAAGGGAGATAAATTTGATAGAGCGCACAATTTTGGAATCAAGTAGGAAATGTGCAAATTTGTCCATTAAGCACTACATCCTGAGTGTCAAATTGATTATTTGAGTGAGGTATATCGTGGATTCTAGCTCAGGTCGGATGAAACAATTAGTACTTGTGTGCGGTATATCGTGGACGTGGGTTCTAGCGCAGGTCGGATGAAATCAAAAACTGAAAAATTAGTATTCGTTGTGTCTTTGCTAATCATGCAAATACGAACAAATGCTGATATAAGCTCCAACAAAGCAAATATTTAGGTCTTCAGCATGTATTTGAAACATTTATCGTCTGCTATAGACGCCATGGTTATCGAGATTCTCGAGGTTTGCCATCACTAGTAAGCAACGGTGTGCTACGAATATGCACCACTTCCACTTTCTATATTTCTTTGCCACTGATATCATTGATGATTCTGTTCTGCGGATCATCGTTTAGTTTGCTGTGTTGCGCTCTGTTTTGTGTGTGTGTGTGTGTGTGTGTGTGTTTGTTTGCTTGTTTGTTTGTTTGTGTTTTTTTACTAATATTTTCTCTTCCTTTTTTGCTTTGTATTGTTTTGTTTAGTTGTTTTGCTTGTCTTCGTTCTTTGTCTTGTGTTGCCAATATTGCAAGACTCTCTGGAATTTATAGGTCAACCTCTTAGTTTTTACTTTTATTTTCTACAGTACCATTATAATGCTATCATGTATGATAATTACCAATAGTTACGGTGTAATCTTTATTCCTGTTCAAATATTCAATGACAGATCCTGATGTCCGACCGGCTCCAAGTATCAAAACCTTTTTCTGATTCGAGCTTGTTTTCACTGAGTCGGCGGTTGAGCTAGAAGCATTTGGAAAAAAATATATGGTATGCATGTGTATATATGGGATAGAAATATAAATGTCTTTTATATTTGATTATCTTTAGATCTTTTTTCGTTTTCAGATTTAAAATTAACTACAAACTGATGAGATACTTCAATTTTCAACGATACCAAGCTTAAAATAAATATTGGACATATTCCTATGATCTCATATATCTTAGAAGAATGAATGTAGTCTCAATATCGGGGCAAAAATACCCTTACAAATCAACGACATTAGATCCTTAGTCTTTTTATGTGGCAACCGATTAAATATACATGTACAGTCAAACCTGCATTAAGAGGTCACCTTTGGGATACAGAAAGGCAGGTTCAATTCATATGACATTTTCTATGGCAGGACAAGTAAAGGGTGACCTTTTAATACAGGTGACTGCTTAATAGAGGTGACCGCATGGGCAGGTTTGACTGTATATGAAATTACGGTTCTTTAATGTGTATATTTGACTTAAAAATCTTCCTAATAAATGAATGTAACATAATGTCTGAACATTTTACTACATTTTGTATTTTGCATTTTCATGATTGTCAGATAATGTTCGGTTCATCCCTATCCCCATTTGTTTGTAGAGTATTGATCGCTTACTGGTACACATCGACATGAGAGAGGGTCCGGGTGGCTCAATGAGCTAGGTAGTTGGATTACCTAACAACTCATACAAGCCTATCACCAATACGGCGTGGGTTGGCGCCTGCTTTGTAAATTACAACAAAAAGTGCACTCGACTCGCAGCCGCAAGTGATAAAGTTTACCAGTTGCTTGCCCATGATCGGTGGTTCTCTCCGGGTCCTCCAGCTTCTGCCACCACTTAAACTGGTCGCCATGATATTGCTGAAAGTGGCGTTGAACATAATAAATCAAATTAAATCAACCTCGACATGAGAGGGATCGAACTCAATGACAACAGGTGTAACAACAATATTGACCAGGGGGAATTGAAGCATTACCCTACATTCGTCAATTTCTCAATTGCAAATTCATCTATATAAAACAACCATTTCACGACCACTCACGTAATTGTTCTTCTACTGCCTCTGCTACAGACAGGTGGTTCACACAACGTTCTATACAATGATCTATCAACCTGTTTAAAAGGCAAAACAGTAATGACTGAAAAATATAATAAATATTTACTAAATTGATATTGCTATATACAATCAAACTGTATATAAAGGCTACTCAAGGGAACCTGAAAATGATGTCTTTATGACCATTTTCCCTTTATGTGCAGGTTAGAATTATATGCACTATCCAGTAACGGGAACAATGAGACTGTCCTTTATAGACAGTGATTGTTATATACTGGTGATCTTGACTGTAATTGATTTGTTAAAAACTAAAGGCAATCTCCCTCAACCAGACATCAGTAACACCGATTATGACTATCCGGATTAACCCTTTATCTGCGACGTTTCGTGTATAATTGTAACGTCGTGTGTGGTATTATTCCTGACGTCATGACCCTTTCATCATGGTGACGTCATTTTAACAGCAATGTGAGGTTACTTACCGTTTCTTTTTAAGTGTCTGTCTCACAGAAAACCATGCAAAATCCAAAAAAATGTAACAAAGCTGATTTCAGTAAGAAAAAAAAGTTATACATTTTCTAAATATTTGATGCCTAGTATTTTAAAATATATCATACATATTTCCTATATATTTTCAATTTTGTTGTAAAATGAGGATTTTCATTTTAGCCCTTAACTGTCATGTAACTGTCATGGGGTCACTGATCGTACTTTTAAACAAAAGAGCTGACTGAAATGTGCCTGTTTCTTATATAAAATACATGTCACCTTGCAGTGCATGTGGTTTCAGCACTAAAAAACCCATCAAAAGTAAACACAATTTTGAAAGTGGTTATTTTCAAACATTCTGTTATTTTATCTAGATGTAGTATGATTTGGTAGATGACCAAAACCATGAAATTTTAAAACCAGCCATTTCTGGATTTTATATTCGTTTCCATCCCGTATATCGACCCTTTTTTAACTTTACACGAAAACATATGACGCCATTTTACTGACAACAAAAGTTGCCAGATAATCGAGAGTATATTAAAATACAAGAATGGCTTTTAAAACAATCTTATGTACAAAGAAATATTTAACTAACAATTCTTTGAAAATTCCAATCGTCATATGAATGAAGGATTAACACTGTTAATCGCTATATCGGAAAATCGATAATAGTGCGAAAACCCATCACAGATCCCTAGCGCAGTTAAAGGGTTAAAGCCTTTGGTGTACTTGGTCCCAAACGTTATTACATTGTGCGGCTTATTTTGACTATCAGTGTACCTGATGAAGGTTATTCCAGAAACATGTACGGCACACTAAATTAGATATCTACGTTTTTATTACTAGCATAGTTGGTTTTCCTGCTCCCAAAAGATTTTCTTAAATCATTTGGATTTCAAATATTATGGCTTTGAGTGTACCTGATGAAGGGTCTTCCAGAAACAATTTAATTAGAACTAATAGGATAGATGTTGTCTGTCTTATTTAAATATAAATAATGATAAATTTAGCTACATTTAAATTTATGATTTACTGATACAATTGTATGATCCAATAAAGTTATATTTCTCATAGGGTATAATGGTTTTACAATCTTCTCTGCGGTTGGGTTAAACCAAGGACTATACAATTTCTTGTTTCCGAATCCTGTCATGTTAAAACAAAATTTGTGTGTATTATAACATTATACCAGTTTATCATGAATAAATATGTTTATGCCAAAATTGGGGTTTATTACTTCTCAGCTGAGCATGCAGCAATAAGGAGAAAAAGGGAAGACTGGTTGGTTCGGAATCAGGATAATGTGTCCGAGTGGTGCGACATATCTTTCGCATACTGTTGTTTCAGTGAGCTAGCAACTAAGCGTGTTGGTCTAGTACAAAACTACATCATCATCTCATTGAAAACTGACCTGTTCTCGCCATGATATAGCTGAAAATTACCGAGTTGACGTTAAACAACAATCTCACTCTTTCAAAGTATGTTTACCTGAACATTGTAGTATCTTCTATTGGAAAGTTGAACCATTACTTTTATGCCATTTTCCCGACCATGCCCACACAACTGGAATGATCGTCTCTCAATAATGTGGGTTCCGTGTTTCCTGACAGATACTATTCTTGGCATGACAGACGATATGGCTGTTGCGATTGCACTTTTATTTAGTTTGAACATGCATACTACGGTTGACTGGAACTTCCACATGTTTCTTCACGCTACTCGTTCTCGCTAAAATTAAAATATGGTTCAATTAATTAATGATTAAGTTGAAGTCATCACTTCGAAGGTTTTATAGTCGCTACCATGAGTTGGTTAGACGTTACTGAATATATATGGCACAAATGACCACAATACAACGAACCCGTGTGCACTGTGAGTACATTAAAGTCAAACGTTATCATATAATTTGGATTCTCTCTGTTGGACTAAGAGACTATAAATACCTTTCAAGGCCGAAAGATAACGAAATTAGAACGCAATTTATCTAACAGAGTTTAATGGCCTTTCTGTTCTGAGCACGTTCCTGTTTTTCTCATTTGTGTGAATTTGTGCAGTTCATTTAGTCGAATCCATACTTCGTAGGTTTTTATTCTGTATTATTATACTTCTCATACCTTTTTCTATATAAATTTTATTGCAATAAAAATACTATTTCCATAGTTTCATTCAATTTGTCTGAAAAGTCCTATTCACCGGTAAATAGCACTTTAATCACAAGTTATTTTTGGGTTTTTTTTTAAATTAATTTTTTCTTCAAATGCACGCATAAAAATGTATTAGTTTTAAAAAGCATTAATAAAGTAGACTAGAAATCGATCAGAAAAGGACTTAATTTAGAATTTTTAAATTGCACAGTTGTTCAGTATAATAAAACACTTTATATAGACTTGATATTCGGGTAATAGCACTTTAATTGTCCCCTCGTTGCCTCGGAAAATAGTTGGTACCTTGGGAACAATAAATGTGCTATTACCCTCATACCCAGTCAATAAGTGTATAATATTGTATTATTTAAATCTGATTGCTGGGCCGGTGGAGATAAATTTTATAATCTGTCATTAACCGTCTTAATGGTAATGCCAAATTTACGTGTCCTTTTTTTTTAATAAGCGCTGCTGTTGGTGCTTCTTAAAGCTCAAAAGTACTTACAGCTCTATTGCACAACATTTCTGCTGCTTTTGTGATTTTTTCAGGCATATGTCGGAGATGAAAACGTGGACCACGAGCTTAAAAATTGTTCATTCAGATACGATGTTGAGAGAATGTATTTTTGTTACAGTGCACAACCTAAGTGTCTTAAGATTGTAGTAATTGACTGACTGCGAATGTTCTTGTACATTTTGCGTCATTTACATGTAGTAAATGGATAGGTCATTGATTGACTACAGAGAAAAACACAGTTTTAATATTTTTTATTTTCTCTTATGTTATGCTTTATTAGAAGGTAGCTCATATCACAAAGCGCAGTTGTTATTTTCACTGTTTTAAATTGTTTATACTAAAGGTTTGTTGCAGTAGGGGAATTCGGGGGGGGGGGGGGGGGGGGGGGGGGTATTACATTATACCATATTCTGTGATAAAGCCATATTTTTGCCTAAATTGTGTCAGTATAAATGTTTAACCTTTATCTAAAGTCTATCATATTTTTGTTCTTAAAAATATCTAAGTTCAATTTCTCTTTCCCTTTTCTTTTATTTTTTCAATTCCTACGTATTTATACTTTTCGATTTGGACTAGTTTTTCAATTTGAATTTTTTATCTCATTGTGTCAATTCTTGATACAAAAAATGTATATGTTTTATTGTACATGTATATTGTATTTTATGCACTGTAAAGCGCTCAGAGTAACATTGTTTTAGATTAAGCGCTATAAAAGAATTGTAATAATAATAATAATAATAATTCTACGTTAGACCATATTTCGGAATGACCTTCTGTTGAACTACGGACAGATTAGGTTCTGCTGAAGAGGATACCTCATGTTCATAGCTGGTATCTATTAGAATTTTATCTTATCCTCCGATTAACAGAGGAGTGGTGATTTTTGTATATGGCCTAGCGTCAGTGGCGGGTCATGCTCCCCGTTCACTCCGTTTTTATTTCACATAGGGGAACATATGTCACCTCTGTGCTCTGCTACCAGTGTGACACCTACTTCCAAGAAAGTCTAAACCGGCGGTTTGTATCAGCTTGCCAGATCTCAGTTTCCCGGTGGTTCTGCAGCTGATATAATCCAATACACTTGTATTGTCTTATATTCGCAATTTGAATCTGTTATTCAATATGAAACATTCCAATAAATAGCTAAGCTACTTGTTAGATTTTGTTACTTTTTTTAAAAAACTTTTTTTTTTCGCCAAATTTTTCATCAGGAATTTGTAGGCAAATATGGAGTAATATGTTCATAATAAACTAATTTGACTTTCGTGTCAACAAATATTTTCGGTTCGATGACAAAAAACATAGCCCTCCCCCCTCATCCCCAACATACACACAAACATTTACACTAAAATGAAATGATCTGTTGGTAAACATATTATTTTCAAAATTCCAGACGCAGTCCAAAGAATGACAGAAGGAAATAAAGCTTCGAAAAACAAAAATGCCAAAATAAATGAGTGCTACCAAACTTGAAAAATCCAATATTAACAACAAACTACATTTTAATATAGAACATTATGCATTATGAATTATAGTACCTTGTGGCTACATATAAAAAAACAGCAAGCTATAATTTGTTCATCTTCACATCAGAAATTTACTTCTCCTAACTGTGAAAGTATGCCAAATATTAATATTATCACCTCTATAATAATAATTTAAAAAAATAATGATACAATAAGGGGGAAAATATATTTTACCTTTGAACTGATACGGGTTCGTGTCCGTCTTTGAATACTCCCGAATACAATAATTATCTTTACTTCATATCAGTTCTAAATTTGACTTTTTCTTTTGTCTAGACATGGTCATGTGTCATGCATTAATATGCGTTAAGACATCCGCCAGTCATTAACATGATAGTGTCCACGGGCATTATCATGTTAATGACCGCTCGAGGTCTTAGAGTTGCGTCCCTTTCTTAAAATGCAACGGAGATCGTGCGGTTGTCAGTGTAAACCAACATGGCGGATGTTACTACATTTGTTTCTGCCGATGGAAGATTGCTATATTATTTCTTGTTATTATCATTATCAAAGTGTGTATTTGCTTCAAAATGAGGATATTGTCCAAAAGTGAGGTTACATGTATAAAAAGTGCACCATTTGTCGTCTGTTGTCAAACTACTTCATTTGCTGACCATCGTCAATATACAACATGTACATGTACTAAAATGAGCAAAGCTATTTAGAAAGTCTTGTTTCCTTCAGTGTAATAAAAATAATAGACATACATATTATCGTGGTAGATAGACTGCTCTTGGGACAGTAGTATTGACTTCAACATATATACATGTATAACTAATGATATATGCTTAAAGAAAGATAACAAGACAAGTGAGTTCGAACCACGCTAAGGCGAGGTGTACTCGATACAACATTATGTGATAAACTTTGGATTCGGGATTCGAATTCACAACTGTCGTCAGACAGAAGATAACAGTTCCTTTAGATGTAAGGTATTAGGAATATCGGGACAAGGATGCATTAAGAAATTGGTTGACGTTAATTGATAGTAAAAATAAAATTTAATCAGCGGTGACTTGATCACGTACCTTAATGTTATGCAAAATGAATATCTTATCACACAGAGAATGATGTGTCAGCATTATCTATGTAGTGTCCGGCAACTAGGTTCTTCCTTGTATATTCTTTGAGTATTTTTCGTAGTAAAGAATTTTCAAATTAAGAAAGAACAATTGTGAATTTGACTCCTCAACCTTAATATTTTGAATTTTGCCTTGATAATTAATAATTGGGCAAACAATTATTCGATAATTGCTTGCTTTAATCGTCTATCGTCTAGTATAGGAAAAACCGTCACCTGGTACCTAAATGATATAGAGCAAATGGCAAGAAACGGCAACAACATAACGCAGACAGGAAAACAGACATCCTTGAAAACGATGGGAAAGGAAGGGGTTTGTTTCTGATCTTTTTAACAAAACCTGGAAGTTCTTCAGAATTTCTTAATAGTGAATGATAAATACAAAGTAGGCACATTATCAGTAAAAATAAAATGTGTTTGTACTCACAGCTTCAATATTTTTATTTTATTTTCCGACGCTATGCACATGTATATATTATATAAAAGGATTACAAATGTTCATCTGGTAGTCCTGATGGTCTTATCTATGATGTAACACTTGCACGTCGTCACAAATCCACATGACATAATACAACAAGACCTTTGTTATGCAATCAATAGATCGTATGTTCGAGTTCAAGTGGGGTCAAACCAAAGACTATGTAATTGGTATTTATTGGCTCGGAATCAGCATAATGTGTCTGAGTGAAGCGACATTTCTACCCAGTTAACACTATGAAACTAAGCATGTTGGTCTAGTACAAATCGGACATTAGTGTCATCTCAAACACTTCCCGGTCCTTTCCTCGTTCATGACTTATCATCGGGTTTGTAACTAGATTAACACGACGGGTGTCACTTGTGGAGCAGGAACTGCTTACCCTTCCGGAGCAACTGAGTTCATCCCCGGTTTTTAGTGGGGTTCATGTTACTCGATCTTTTGTTTTATATGTATATTTTGTAGATAGCTGTTTGTCCTTTTGCACTTTTTCTTTTGGCCATTGTGTTTTCTGTTCTTCTTCGATATCCGGATTCTGATGGCCCCTTTGGTATCCTCAAGCTCTTCTCATAAAATGTAACTTGTTCTCTCTATGATGTAGCTAAGAAACTGCTCAATTTGGCATTAAACAGCAATCATTGTAATATGTATGCACAATCAAGATCCAAGTGTACTGTTATGAAAAGAAAGTTTAAATAGTGACGGTAGCAGTTCCACCAACATCAACAATACGAACAATTACCTCTTGCCTCAAATCATTTAGCATAAAAAGGATCACGACATAAAACGTTGGAAATCCAGGCCCTGGCTTGGGACATGCATGTACAAAATGTAAATGTAGTGAGATGAAATCGGTTAATGGAATCTCCGCTTGATAATTGGATCACCGACGGCAATACTAATAAACAAAGCAAGAACAAAGACATGTAAGACCACATACTATTAAAAAAAATGAATGACAACATAAAAATCGACAGAAAAACAACATGATCAATGAAGGGCATTGGCATCAAATTTTGTAAACTTTTTATATGGTATCCAGATATCAGTGAGTGTGTAAGTATTGATTATAAGAGACAATACTGCATACCCTTCGCGGGCAATTGGGTTCACTCCCGGTATCTTAGTGGGGTGTTGCTATTTGTTTATTGTTCTGTGTTGTGTTATCTGTTTTGTTTGTTTTATTCCCGTGTCTTGTGCACCCAATGTTGCCAGTGTCTCGGGATTGTCTATTCTTAGTTGCCCCTTCCGTTTTCTCTAACATTGGTTTAGTAAATTATATTTAGAACAAATGTTTGTTCGACTTGCTGGTGATTTCCATGACACATATGAACATTTTTGTAATGGTTGAATAAAATGTTACTAGTACTACAAACGTGTATATCTAATTTAGTGCGCTCGATGCACACGTTTCGGGTATTACATTCACATGTTAGTGAAAAAGAATATGGATGTAACAGAACAAGGGTAACTATCCAGCTAATAGACGAGTGCCACGAGTGAAGCAAGAACTTCTGACATTTCCAGGGCATCCGAGTTCATCCCGCCGTGTTGGTGGGGTTCGTGGTGGTCAGTCTTTAGTTTTATTTGTAATGTTTTGTAGATCTCTATTTGTCCTTATATATTTTTTTCTTTTGATCATTTAATTGTCTCTCCTTCTTCGTCTTACGTCTTCTGGTAACCCCTGAAATATCTTCAAACGTTTCTTAAGGGGGTACCATACACTACAGGGAGATAACTCTTTAAAATCAGTTGAACGTTTTGATCATATGATATTTGTATGCAGATTTCAAGGATCTTGGTGATCAAAACCACTGAGAGAAAAGCTACTATGTGGCTAGTGAATTTATAGCTCTGAGTCTGTTGGTTGGAATTTGTTAATATTTTGATATTTATTATAGTGGATATATTCAAACACTCTGCCAAAAAATAAGAAAATTAAACGAGCAGATCAAATTTTACCTGAAGTGTATGGTACCACCTTAATTACAAATTAAAGTAGAGGAACGGTGTTTTTACTGCGGTTCTACATTAACAGTAAAGTATGCGAATAAACAAAAAAACATTGGAGAGCAAAATAAGTTGGAATTCTTATTGAGCATAAACAGAATATCGACTAAGGTTACATGATTATGCTTTAAATCGTTGCTATACATTTCCAAGGATCTGTCAGTACTCTTATTTCTTGTTAGTAAAACATTGATTGTATATGTACATGTATGTAATTGTACAACTTAATTTCCTACACATTTAATACACTGTATATATATATCTACCAGTAGCACAGGAAACAGTTGAACACAACACAGTCTTACTTTAAACAGTGATGGTCAACAATTCCACCAATATCAATACAAATAACCAACCATATCTCACCTCAAACTGTTGAAACAAACCATCACGACACTGACATTGAAAATAAATGTCCTGGCTTATGACAGGCGTACAAACGTGGCGGGGTTAAACTAGTTAATGAGGTTATTTGAGAGAATGTAATTATTTCTCCTTTGACCTTGTCTCTTGTTTTTTTTTATGTCTTGGATCCATTCGGGTTTCTCTAACGTTTTTTTTTTTTCACAGATGCAACCCTGGGAACAATAGTCTTTTTTTTTTCAGTTAGCTGTTATACCGACCACAGAGAAGAACACCACTGCGATTGACATGTTGATACTTTGGGTTATGTCACCTGATTTATATTTCTCGTGATACAAACTCTTCATCGATAGAACTGTGACAGAAACGTGATACAATGAAAGCCTTCTATACGGAACCTTCCTTTAATCAGTTTTATTTTGTGTTCGGAACGGACAGATGCCATGCGTTAACAAATATGTCCTGTATTGGGACTTAATATAAAGGTCGTTTTATACAGCATTCCTTGTCATTCTAGTTTTGTTATCTGTATATCTATTTGTATCTAGACATAGCAAACATTTGACTGTATTGTGATCTAATTTATGCATGAACCATGGTTTAGCCTTGATCGAAATCTGTCTATATATGGCCTTGTCTAAGTCTATGACACATCATACTGTTTTAATAGCAAGTTGACAAAATATTCAAAATATTCATGAAAGGTCTTTAAAGTGAAAGCCTAGTCATAGACGGATTAATATCAAATGTCATCGGAAAGGGGGGGGGGGGGGGGGGGAGGCGCACTTTCAAAAATATTTCAGTTATTTCGTGGTGGTAAGATTTATTGGTGGAAAAAACCGGTGTAACCAGAGTAAACCACCGACCTGTAACATAGAGTTGTATCGAATACACCTTGCCATGAGCGGGACTCGAACACACAGCTGATAGGTACTTTTTGCACAGGTAGTTGTAAATCCTACTCCCATGTGATAGCAACCTCAACGGCCCCTCAAATCAAATGAATCTGAACCCGAGTAATCAATAAAATGACAAACAAAACAAAAACCTACTGTCAGAGTAATTCTAAAAAACATACTGTCAGAGTAATTCTAAAAACCTACTGTCAGAGTAATTCTAAAAACCTACTGTCAGAGTAATTCTAAAAAACATACTGTCAGAGTAATTCTAAAAAACATACTGTCAGAGTAATTCTAAAAACCTACTGTCAGAGTAATTCTAAAAACCTACTGTCACAGTAATTCTAAAAACATACTGTCAGAGTAATTCTAAAAACCTACTGTCAGAGTAATTCTAAAAAACCTACTGTCAGAGTAATTCTAAAAAACATACTGTCAGAGTAATTCTAAAAAAACATACTGTCAGAGTAATTCTAAAAACCTACTGTCAGAGTAATTCTAAAAAAACATACTGTCAGAGTAATTCTAAAAACCTACTGTCAGAGTAATTCTAAAAACCTACTGTCAGAGTAATTCTAAAAAACATACTGTCAGAGTAATTCTAAAAAACATACTGTCAGAGTAATTCTAAAAACCTACTGTCAGAGTAATTCTAAAAAACCTACTGTCAGAGTAATTCTTAAAAACCTACTGTCAGAGTAATTCTGAAAAACCTACTGTCAGAGTAATTCTAAAAACCTACTGTCAGAGTAATTCATAAAAACCTACTGTCAGAGTAATTCTGAAAAACCTACTGTCAGAGTAATTCTAAAAATCCTACTGTCAGAGTAATTCTAAAAAACCTACTGTCAGAGTAATTCTAAAAAACCTACTGTCAGAGTAATTCATAAAAACCTACTGTCAGAGTAATTCTGAAAAACCTACTGTCAGAGTAATTCTAAAAAACCTACTGTCAGAGTAATTCATAAAAACCTACTGTCAGAGTAATTCTAAAAAACCTACTGTCAGAGTAATTCTAAAAAACCTACTGTCAGAGTAATTCTGAAAAACCTACTGTCAGAGTAATTCTGAAAAACCTACTGTCAGAGTAATTCTGAAAAACCTACTGTCAGAGTAATTCTAAAAAGCCTACTGTCAGAGTAATTCTAAAAAACCTACTGTCAGAGTAATTCTAAAAAACCTAATGTCAGAGTAATTCTAAAAAACCTACTGTCAGAGTAATTCTGAAAAACCTACTGTCAGAGTAATTCTAAAAAACCTACTGTCAGAGTAATTCTGAAAAACCTACTGTCAGAGTAATTCTGAAAAACCTACTGTCAGAGTAATTCTGAAAAACCTACTGTCAGAGTAATTCTAAAAAGCCTACTGTCAGAGTAATTCTAAAAAACCTACTGTCAGAGTAATTCTAAAAAACCTACTGTCAGAGTAATTCTAAAAAACCTACTGTCAGAGTAATTCTGAAAAACCTACTGTCAGAGTAATTCTGAAAAACCTACTGTCAGAGTAATTCTGAAAAACCTACTGTCAGAGTAATTCTAAGAAGCCTACTGTCAGAGTAATTCTAAAAAACCTACTGTCAGAGTAATTCTAAAAAACCTAATGTCAGAGTAATTCTAGAAAACCTACTGTCAGAGTAATTCTAAAAAACATACTGTCAGAGTAATTCTAAAAAACCTACTGTCAGAGTAATTCTAAAAAACCTACTGTCAGAGTAATTCTAAAAAACCTACTGTCAGAGTAATTCTAAAAAACCTACTGTCAGAGTAATTCTAAAAAACCTACTGTCAGAGTAATTCTAAAAAAACCTACTGTCAGAGTAATTCTAAAAAACCTACTGTCAGAGTAATTCTAAAAAACATACTGTCAGAGCAATTCTAAAAAACATACTGTCAGAGTAATTCTAAAAAACATACTGTCAGAGTAATTCTAAAAAACATACTGTCAGAGTAATTCTAAAAAACATACTGTCAGAGTAATTCCAAAAAAACATATTGTCAGAGTAATTCCAAAAAACATACTGTCAGAGTAATTCCGAAAAGCCTGCTGTCAGAGTTTTTCCGAAAAACATGCTGTCAGAGTAATTCCAAAAAAACCTACTGTCAGAGAAATTCCGAAAAACCTACTGTCAGAGTGATTCCGAACAACATACTGTCAGAGTAATTCAAAAAAACCTACTGTCAGAGTGATTCCGAACAAAATACTGTCAGAGTAATTCCGAAAAACCTACTGTCAGAGTAATTCCGAAAAACCTACTGTCAGAGTAATTCTAAAAACCTTCTGTCAGAGTAATTCTAAAAAACATACTGTCAGAGTAATTCTAAAAAAACCTACTGTCAGAGTAATTCTAAAAACCTACTGTCAGAGTAATTCTAAAAAAACATACTGTCAGAGTAATTCTAAAAACCTACTGTCAGAGTAATTCTAAAAACCTACTGTCAGAGTAATTCTAAAAAACCTACTGTCAGAGTAATTCTAAAAAACCTACTGTCAGAGTAATTCTAAAAACCTACTGTCAGAGTAATTCTAAAAAACCTACTGTCAGAGTAATTCTTAAAAACCTACTGTCAGAGTAATTCTAAAAAACCTACTGTCAGAGTAATTCTAAAAACCTACTGTCAGAGTAATTCATAAAAACCTACTGTCAGAGTAATTATGAAAAACCTACTGTCAGAGTAATTCTAAAAAACCTACTGTCAGAGTAATTCATAAAAACCAACTGTCAGAGTAATTCTGAAAAACCTACTGTCAGAGTAATTCTAAAAAACCTACTGTCAGAGTAATTCTAAAAAACCTACTGTCAGAGTAATTCTAAAAAAACCTACTGTCAGAGTAATTCTGAAAAACCTACTGTCAGAGTAATTCTAGAAAACCTACTGTCAGAGTAATTCTGAAAAACCTACTGTCAGAGTAATTCTAAAAAACCTACTGTCAGAGTAATTCTGAAAAACCTACTGTCAGAGTAATTCTGAAAAACCTACTGTCAGAGTAATTCTAAAAAACATACTGTCAGAGTAATTCTAAAAAACATACTGTCAGAGTAATTCTGAAAAACCTACTGTCAGAGTAATTCTAGAAAACCTACTGTCAGAGTAATTCTGAAAAACCTACTGTCAGAGTAATTCTAAAAAACCTACTGTCAGAGTAATTCTGAAAAACCTACTGTCAGAGTAATTCTGAAAAACCTACTGTCAGAGTAATTCTAAAAAACATACTGTCAGAGTAATTCTAAAAAACATACTGTCAGAGTAATTCTAAAAAACCTACTGTCAGAGTAATTCTAAAAAACCTACTGTCAGAGTAATTCCGAAAAACATACTGGCAGAGTAATTCCGAAAAACCTACTGTCAGAGAAATTCCGAAAAACCTACTGTCAGAGTTATTCCGAAAAACCTACTGTCAGAGTAATTCCAAAAAAAACATACTGTTAGAGTAATTCCGAAAAACATACTGTCAGAGTAATTCCGAAAAACATACTGTCAGAGTAATTCCGAAAAGCCTGCTGTCACGAGTTTTTCCGAAAAACATACTGTCAGAGTAATTCAAAAAAACATACTGTCAGAGTGATTCCGAACAACATACTGTCAGAGTAATTCCGAAAAACCTACTGTCAGAGTAATTCCAAAAAACCTACTGTCAGAGTAATTCCAAAAAACCTACTGTCAGAGTAATTCCGAAAAACCTACCGTCAGAGTAATTCCGAAAAATCTACCGTCAGAGTAATTCCGAAAAATCTACTCTCAGAGTAATTCCGAAAAACCTACTGTCAGAGTAATTCCAAAAAACCTACTGTCAGAGTAATTCCAAAAAACCTACTGTCAGAGTAATTCAAAAAAACATAGTGTCAGAGTGATTCCGAACAACATACTGTCAGAGTAATTCTAAAAAACCTACTGTCAGAGTGATTCCGAACAACATACTGTCAGAGTAATTCCGAAAAACCTACTGTCAGAGTAATTCCGAAAAACCAACTGTCAGAGTAATTCCGAAAAACCTACTGTCAGAGTAATTCCGAAAAACCTACTGTCAGAGTAATTCCGAAAAATTTTACAAAACAAAAGCAAAATCGATACTCCTAAAACACTTATACATCAAATAAACGTTAGAGAAAACCGAATGGACAGTCAAGAATGGACAATCCAGAGACGCTGACACCATTGGGTACACAAGTGACAGTGCGAAGACAAACAAAACAAAAACAAAGCAGAACAATTAAAACTAAAACGATAAGCAACACGAACCCCCACCAAATAAATTTGTTTGACCTGGTGCTCGCCAAGGCTAAGCTGTTCCTGGCTCTTATAAGACACTCGCCATGTTTCTCACATAGTCAACACGTGTTGGACACCACTATACACACAAACAAACTTAATTGCCATATATATTACATGAGCCCTGAGGGTAAAGACGAACCGAATATCATTTCAATTTATGCTTGAAATTCAGCCCGTAATCTGCAAAAGTATAAAGCAGTGTTGCAAAATGTATATAAAAAAACCACTAAATGTTGATTTTTTTGTCTACTGATAGTTCATTACACGTACATTTTTAAACATGCTACCTGTCTTTTCTGTTTGGATTTTATAATATTTATATTTTTGTGTAATTAAATGTTACTTATTCTTTACCACATCACTGCCTACCCAGGTATATGTGAGAATTGGTATTTTACTCGCGTGTCATTTACCAAAGAGGGGAGAATTAGTGAACTGGTCTGAATATTTTGGTATAAAACGGTCTGCATTATCAAGTTAAAGTGTATGGTGTATGGCCTAATGTTTTATAAATGGAAATGCTGTATAAGGAATTGGAAATAATGCATAGGAGAATCGGGAATGGCGTATGGGAATCGAGAATGGTATATGCGGAATTGGGAATGGTGTGTGGAAAATCAGGAATCGTTTATGGGAATAGGGATGCATGGGAATTGGGAATGGTGTGAGTGGAATTGGGAATGGTGTATATGGCAAATCGGGAATCATTTTTGGTATAGAGATGAATAGTAATAGGGAATGGTGTAAGTGAAATTGGGAATCGAGAAATAGAGAATTTGGGAATGGTAAATGGGGTATTAGATATAAGAAAGGACATTGCTGCAATCAAATTCAGGAACGTTCTAATAGTCTATTATTTGCTAGAGTAATGCTTGTTTCGTTGAAGTACACTAAATGTAATATAACAATACGGAAATTCTTTTTTTTAAGTACAAAAAATGATTAATATAAGAACATTGATTTTCATTTATTTATTTTTCTAAGCAAATACAATAAATACAAATGCATTTCTACAGTCTGACATATAAACTATTATAACTAGAAAAACCGGGGTTTCAATGTACATAATGTAGATGGAGTCAGCAATTGTATATCAAATACAATATACGTGACCTTGACCCAAAGAATCCGTTGGTAATAGCATGTCACAATCGGGTTTCACTCGGTTCTTTCCGTCAATAGTCGCAAACAGAACATCAGAGGCAAGAGATACATGATGTGGTCCAAATGTAACATAGGAGTAATACAGTTAAATAAAATAGCAAGCCAGTTCACACAATATTAGATTATATTTGTTCTTTAAATTGCCTTCCGCATGTTTATCTGTTTTAGAGATTTATAGAAACGCCTAGGAGGAACACAAACTTTATTTTAATATCTGTCTACAACAAATATCATCACAACAGTAGTTTCAAATGCTTTACATGTGATTGTGAATGTGATTTTTAGTGTTTTTAACGCCACTTTCAGCAATATTTCAGCTATATCATGGCGAACAGTTTTAGTGGTGGAGCAAAGCAGAGTACCCGGAGAAAACCACTGACCATGGGCAAGCAACTGGTAAGCTTTATCACTTGAGGCTGCGAGTCGAGTGCACCCTTTTTGCAATCTACAAAGCCGGGCGCGAACCCACGCCGTATTGGTGAAAGGCTTGTATGAGTTGTTAGGTAATCCAAATACCTAACTCATTGAGCCACCCGGACCCTATACTCTCCATGTGTCTTCCTGTTATGTTTCAAACTTTGGAAGAGTAATTGTTTAATGTTGATTGATAACGGATATTAAAACAAAAATCCAAATAAAACCTATCTCACGATGGGTGTAACCAGTGGAGCAGGAACTGCTTACCCTTCCAATGACCTGAATTCCCCGGTTTTCAGTGAGATTCGTACTGGTCGATCTTTAATTTTATGTGTTGTATTTTGTAGATAAGTGTTTGTTATTTTATTCTTTTTCTTTTAACCATTGTATTATTGTCTGTCCTTCGGCTTACGGCTTTGTATTACCCCTTGTGTACCTACACACTTTTCAGAATACATTTAACCACTACATCTCCACTCTGATATTAAGCATAATCAAGACTAACAACTTTTGTTACTTCAGATTAACACATTAAACATAATCAAGACTAACAACTTTTGTTACTTCAGATTAACACATTAAATATAATCAAGACTAACAACTTTTGTTACTTCAGATTAACACATTAAACATAATCAAGACAAACAACTTTTGTTACTTCAGATTAACACATTAAACATAATCAAGACTAACAACTTTTGTTACTTCAGATTAACACATTAAGCATAATGAAGACTAACAACTTGTGTTACTTCAGATTAACACATTAAACATAATCAAGACTAACAACTTTTGTTACTTCAGATTAACACATTAAATATAATCAAGACTAACAACTTTTGTTACTTCAGATTAACACATTAAACATAATGAAGACTAACAACTTGTGTTACTTCAGATTAACACATTAAACATAATCAAGACTAACAACTTTTGTTACTTCAAATTAACACATTAAACATAATCAAGACTAACAACTTTTGTTACTTCAAATTAACACATTAAACATAATCAAGACAAACAACTTTTGTTACTTCAGATTAACACATTAAACATAATCAAGACTAACAACTTTTGTTACTTCAGATTAACACATTAAACATAATCAAGACAAACAACTTTTGTTACTTCAGATTAACACATTAAACATAATCAAGACTAACAACTTTTGTTACTTCAGATTAACACATTAAACATAATCAAGACTAACAACTTTTGTTACTTCAGATTAACACATTAAATATAATCAAGACTAACAACTTTTGTTACTTCAGATTAACACATTAAACATAATCAAGACTAACAACTTTTGTTACTTCAGATTAACACATTAAACATAATCAAGACTAACAACTTTTGTTACTTCAGATTAACACATTAAGCATAATCAAGACTAACAACTTTTGTTACTTCAGATTAACACATTAAACATAATCAAGACTAACAACTTTTGTTACTTCAAATTAACACATTAAACATAATCAAGACAAACAACTTTTGTTACTTCAGATTAACACATTAAACATAATCAAGACTAACAACTTTTGTTACTTCAAATTAACACATTAAACATAATCAAAACAAACAACTTTTGTTACTTCAGATTAACACATTAAACATAATCAAGACTAACAACTTTTGTTACTTCAGATTAACACATTAAACATAATCAAGACTAACAACTTTTGTTACTTCAGATTAACACATTAAATATAATCAAGACTAACAACTTTTGTTACTTCAGATTAACACATTAAACATAATCAAGACTAACAACTTTTGTTACTTCAGATTAACCTCGCAAACATAACCGTATTCTTGCTGGCCCGTAACATCATGAATAAGACTATTGGCCTGTGTCCAAAGGTCTAAATGAATGTCTGAAGGTCCATTATCTGGTTCATCAACTGCCCATCGTGAATAGCTTATTTCTGTGTTGTCGTCATATCTCCACCCTCCGCTTGCATCTTTGGTGCCTTGTATGTAAAACATGTTAGTACCTAGGTTTACTGCAATTAATAAACAACAGCTTTATTTCACACAATGTCAAATACATATTAACATGTGTAATCCCGCCACAGAGTTGTACCTGTCCCATGCCATGACCTGGATTTCAAACATCATATGTCGTGTTTTGCTTTGTGTTTAGTATGCTTAAGGTCAGAGGTGACTGTTCGTTCTGGTGATATTGGTGGATATGTTGATCCTCACTCTTCAAACTTTCTATTCATACCCGTGACGAACAAACAAACAACGGAGATTGACAAGCCAAATTCAACGATTACAAATATCCAGAGCTATAATATGTTGCTACCAGGGGCGGATCTAGGATTTCAAGTTAGGGGGGGGGGGGGGGTGAGGCGCACCTAAAAAGAATTGCGCCGAGCTGAGGGAGGCGCGAAAATTGTTGGGATATTTCGTGTGAAAAATCACGATTTTACGCCAAAAAATCATATTTTTTCCAATTGCAGAGGGAGGTGCGAAAATTGTTGGGGTATTTCGTGTGAAAAATCACGATTTTACGACAAAAAATCTTATTTTTTCCTGGATCCGCCCCTGGCTACCCTTTCAAAAATCAGCTAAAACGGTCTGAAAATGAAAACGACTTAACGCGTTGCATCAAACTAATTGCATCTAAAAGATTTAATCTAGTGCAACATAAGGTTAGCAATGACGCATGTTTCATATGAGTGTTGCACATCATTGCACGGTTTTAATCATGTGCTTACAGTAATTAAACATTAGCTGTATTCTTCGTCATAGACTAACTAACCAGTATAGACAGAGACATAGCGTGATAAATCACTGTGATAGACGTATCACTCTTCTTAGTGATACTGATACAGTACAGTCAGAGACATAGCGTTATAAATCACTGTGATAGACGTATCACTCTTCTTAGTGATACTGATACAGTACAGTCAGAGACATAGCGTGATAAATCACTGTGATAGACGTATCACTCTTCTTAGTGATACTTATACAGTACAGTCAGAGACATACCATGATAAATCACTGTGATAGACGTATCACTCATCTTGGTGATTTGAATATATCTTTTGGTCTGTTTAATCTACATACCTATTTTGATATGCCTTTTGGATGATAGTAAGTAACACTCTAAATGTAAAAGAAATTTTGAAAATATATTTATTAAAAGAAACGATATAATGTATATCCCAATAACCAAGATGAGTGATACGTCTATCACAGTGATTTATTATGGTATGTCTCTGACTGTACTGTACATTCAAGGACACAGAACTAACTGTCACTTCCTTCTTCATAGAGCATTTTGCAAGTTCCCGGTCATTACAAGCAATTTTTAACAATGTTAAGAAAGCTTGGAGATACCAAAGTGGTAATCAGAAGCGTAAATCAATGAATGATATACAACACAATTACAATGAACGAAAACGGACAAAAGAGCAAACAATGATATACACTACACTACATAGAAAACAAAAGATTGCCTGACATGAAGCCAAAAATAAAACAAAAAAACATTTGGGTGACCTCAGGTGTTCCATAATGGTCAGCAATTCCTGCTCCACTAGTGGCACCCTTCCTGCTAACAATTGTAAACTTAGATTTATAGGCTTCTCACAGTCCTAGTCCATTAAGTGAATACCTTTTAAATTTCTTATGTACTCAGTGGAGGACTACACACAACATGTTGGCGACTAGTGAGAAGGTTGAAGTCAATATCCTGTCAGATTATTTTAAATCTATAAGATCAGAATAAAGACATC
This sequence comes from Bathymodiolus brooksi, assembly GCA_963680875.1. Taxonomy (NCBI): domain Eukaryota; kingdom Metazoa; phylum Mollusca; class Bivalvia; order Mytilida; family Modiolidae; genus Bathymodiolus; species Bathymodiolus brooksi. The sequence continues at coordinate 85,168,923 of OY804588.1, read as the reverse complement.
AAACTCGTCACATATCATCAGCGATACCAATGTTGTGTATAAATTGACTAGCATTCATTACAAAAAGAACAGATTATTAATGTTACATCTGGAAATTTAACTTTTGACACCTACAGCTTTGTTAAAAGCGGAAATCCTGGAAACTCATATAGTTGTCCTCAGTTTATCTGGTATTAATACAAGACTTATAAATATCTTTTCCTACAAGAGTGACAAGAAGGGTGCCATTAGCAGGACAGGAACTACTTACTCTTCCGTAGTGGTTGTTAAAGAATTCGTGATAATTTTTTGTCTTTGCGATTTTATCTCCCTGTTCTGATGTCCGCTGTAATTTCCAAGTACAACGCTATTCGGTTCGTCTTTATATTCATTTGTTTGTATCGGGTTCATGTTTTATTTATGTTATTTGTGCATATTTACGCATACTATTTAGTGTCCAACTCGATTTCCTGTTCAGATGATGGTCGTTTCACTTAACAATAATGCGACAGGTGCCACTAGTAAAGCAGGGACTGGTCTCCCTTCCCGGGCATCCGAGTTCATCCCTGGTTTTTTTGTGGAAATTGTGCACGTGTTGCTCATTCTTCAGTTTTCTGTGCAGTGCCTTGTGGATCATTGTTTGTCGTTTGTCCTTTTTTTCGTTTGGCCATTTAGGGCCGTCGTGGTCGTGATCGTACTGTTCTTGTGAACTACCTTTGCAATCAGTACATATCACCACTAATGTTACGATGTGCACTCGATACAACATTATGTGATAAACTGTGTCAGTGACTCGCGGCAGGTTGTTGGATTTCTCCGGGTACACCGGTATATCCTCCACTACTAAAACTGACCGCCACGATATAAATGAAATATTGTTGAAAGTGACGTTAAACACCATAACCCATAACCATCTGTTGGCCATTTTGTTTTCTACCCTTCTTCGACTTACGGTTTCTGATTACCTCTTTGGCATCTTTAAAGGTGCCACCAGAGCAGTTAAGACACATACCTATATTATTTTTCACAAATATCCACATTTGATAACTATCTACTTTGACTAAAGATGCTCCCCCTGCCTGGCAAGCCTGGGAAGACGCTACATAATTTTTAATGGTGTCGTATACTTTAATACATCTGTCGATATCTGTATCGTATAAGTATCCAGATGACAATGGACATAGATCTAAATAAAATGTAGGATTGCAATGAGTAATCTACGAAAGCCCAGAAAGATCATTCAAAATTCGAGATTCAATATCTAAAATTCGAGATTCGAGATTCGAAATTTAATATCTAAATATTTAGGATACTGAATTTCCAATCCCGAATTTCTGATATTGAATCTCGAATTTCGATTCATGAATCTTAAATGATCCATCTGGGCTTTCGTAGTAATCTGCTATAGCTTTATGGGGCCCGGGTGGCTTTATGAGTTAGGTACTTGGATTACCTAACAACTCATACAAGCCTATCACCAATACGGCGTGGGTTCGCCCCCGGCTTTGTAAATTGCAAAAAGGGTGCACTCGACTCGCAGCCGCAAGAGATAAAGTTTACAAGATGCTTGCCATGGTCGGTGGTTCTCTCCGGGTACTCCGCTTCTTCCACCACTAAAACTGGTCGCCATGATATAGCTGAAATATTACTGAAAGAGGCGTTAAATACAATAAATCAAATCAAACCAAATCTTTGGCTAAATATGTTTGCACAATGTTCGAATTTGGTTATTGTTCCTTTCGTGGTTCTAGAGTTATACATGTACTATCTAATGTGTAGTTTCCAAAATCTTTCTTTAGCTAGCCTTGGCCACATGGTTTTAAATCTTTATATAATATCAAAGGTTTTTATCCTAATCTACAGGTAAAGATCTATGTTAGTTGGTTCCATTTTACTGTTCCAGTAGAATTATGCCCCTTAATTGCAATATATCGGGGTTTTGTTTCTTTCTCTACTCTAATTTTAGTACCATGAAACTAGCTTAAACAGTGACTTTTTATTGAAGTGTCTGTACCAAGCCAGTGAGCGGTCATGTAAGACTTTTTATTGAAGTGTCTGTACCAAGCCAGTGAGCGGTCATGTAAGACTTTTTATTGAAGTGTCTGTACCAAGCCAGTGAGTTGTCATATAAGACTTTTTATTGAAGTGTCTGTACCAAGCCAGTGAGCGGTCATGTAAGACTTTTTATTGAAGTGTCTGTACCAAGCCAGTGAGCGGTCATGTAAGACTTTTTATTGAAGTGTCTGTACCAAGCCAGTGAGCGGTCATGTAAGACTTTTTATTGAAGTGTCTGTACCAAGCCAGTGAGCGGTCATGTAAGACTTTTTATTGAAGTGTCTGTACCAAGCCAGTGAGTTGTCATGTAAGACTTTTTATTGAAGTGTCTGTACCAAGCCAGTGAGCGGTCATGTAAGACTTTTTATTGAAGTGTCTGTACCAAGCCAGTGAGCGGTCATGTAAGACTTTTTATTGAAGTGTCTGTACCAAGCCAGTGAGCGGTCATGTAAGACTTTTTATTGAAGTGTCTGTACCAAGCCAGTGAGCGGTCATGTAAGACTTTTTATTGAAGTGTCTGTACCAAGCCAGTGAGCGGTCATGTAAGACTTTTTATTGAAGTGTCTGTACCAAGCCAGTGAGCGGTCATGTAAGACTTTTTATTGAAGTGTCTGTACCAAGCCAGTGAGCGGTCATGTAAGACTTTTTATTGAAGTGTCTGTACCAAGCCAGTGAGCGGTCATGTAAGACTTTTTATTGAAGTGTCTGTACCAAGCCAGTGAGCGGTCATGTAAGACTTTTTATTGAAGTGTCTGTACCAAGCCAGTGAGCGGTCATGTAAGACTGTTTATTGAAGTGTCTGTACCAAGCCAGTGAGCGGTCATGTAAGACTTTTTATTGAAGTGTCTGTACCAAGCCAGTGAGCGGTCATGTAAGACTTGTTATTGAAGTGTCTGCACCAAGCCAGTGAGCGGTCATGTAAGACTTTTTATTGAAGTGTCTGTACCAAGCCAGTGAGCGGTCATGTAAGACTTTTTATTGAAGTGTCTGTACCAAGCCAGTGAGCGGTCATGTAATACTTTTTATTGAAGTGTCTGTACCAAGCCAGTGAGCGGTCATGTAAGACTTTTTATTGAAGTGTCTGTACCAAGCCAGTGAGCGGTCATGTAAGACTTTTTATTGAAGTGTCTGTACCAAGCCAGTGAGCGGTCATGTAATACTTTTTATTGAAGTGTCTGTACCAAGCCAGTGAGCGGTCATGTAAGACTTTTTATTGAAGTTTCTGTACCAAGCCAGTGAGCGTCATGTAAGACTTTTCATTGAAGTGTCTGTACCAAGCCAGTGAGTTGTCATGTAAGACTTTTTATTGAAGTGTCTGTACCAAGCCAGTGAGCGGTCATGTAAGACTTTTTATTGGAGTGTCTGTACCATGCCAGTGAGCGGTCATGTAAGACTTTTTATTGAAGTGTCTGTACCAAGCCAGTGAGCGGTCATGTAAGACTTTTTATTGAAGTGTATGTACCAAGCCAGTGAGCGGTCATGTAAGACTTTTTATTGGAGTGTCTGTACCAAGCCAGTGAGTTGTCATGTAAGACTTTTTATTGAAGTGTCTGTACCAAGCCAGTGAGCGGTCATGTAAGACTTTTTATTGAAGTGTCTGTACCAAGCCAGTGAGCGGTCATGTAAGACTTTTTATTGAAGTGTCTGTACCAAGCCAGTGAGCGGTCATGTAAGACTTTTTATTGAAGTGTCTGTACCAAGCCAGTGAGCGGTCATGTAAGACTTTTTATTGAAGTGTCTGTACCAAGCCAGTGAGTGGTCATGTAAGACTTTTTATTGAAGTGTCTGTACCAAGCCAGTGAGCGGTCATGTAAGACTTTTTATTGAAGTTTCTGTACCAAGCCAGTGAGCGTCATGTAAGACTTTTCATTGAAGTGTCTGTACCAAGCCAGTGAGTTGTCATGTAAGACTTTTTATTGAAGTGTCTGTACCAAGCCAGTGAGCGGTCATGTAAGACTTTTTATTGGAGTGTCTGTACCATGCCAGTGAGCGGTCATGTAAGACTTTTTATTGAAGTGTCTGTACCAAGCCAGTGAGCGGTCATGTAAGACTTTTTATTGAAGTGTATGTACCAAGCTAGTGAGCGGTCATGTAAGACTTTTTATTGGAGTGTCTGTACCAAGCCAGTGAGTTGTCATGTAAGACTTTTTATTGAAGTGTCTGTACCAAGCCAGTGAGCGGTCATGTAAGACTTTTTATTGAAGTGTCTGTACCAAGCCAGTGAGCGGTCATGTAAGACTTTTTATTGAAGTGTCTGTACCAAGCCAGTGAGCGGTCATGTAAGACTTTTTATTGAAGTGTCTGTACCAAGCCAGTGAGTTGTCATGTAATTGTGTGTTGAAGGTATCAATGTTATCTCTTTCTACGATATTTTTATCCGATATTAGACCTGTTTCTACAGTGTGATAATTTAGGGTTTTTCTTCTTCCATTTTATTGATAAAATGAAAGCTATTGTCTGCTGTATCAAACATAGCCGACATGGTTTATTAGATATATACATTATTGAAATTTACAGTTCCTAAGTAATGTGAAGGGCCAGGGTGACTCAATGAGTTAGGTAGTTGGATTACCTAATAACTCATACAAGCCTATCACCAATACGGCGTGTGTTCGCGCCCGGCTATGTAAATTACAAAAATGGTGCACTCGACTCGCAACCGCAAGTGATAAAATTTACCAGCTGCTTGCCCATGGTTGGTGGTTTTCTCCGAGTATTCCGACTTTCTCCACTACTAAAACTGATCACCATGATATAGCTGAAATATTGCTGTAAGTGGCGTTAAACACAATCAATCAATCAATCAGTTCCTAAGTAATGTAATTATAAATAAAACTAATGTCCTCGGAGGCTCCCTCAGACATTGGTGACCTTAGTCGATTTCGACTATCCTGATTAGGCTCTCACGAACATTTAAATTATTTGGCTTCCTAATTGTTTTAGTTTGTTGAGTGTATCTGATGAAGGTTATTCCAGAAGCGCATCGAGAGCACTAAATTAGATATACACGTTTCTATTTTAGTTAATAATAAACGTTAGAGAATGCCGAAGGGGCAATAATAAACGTTAGAGAATGCCGAAGGGGCAATAATAAACGTTAGAGAATGTCGAAGGGACAATAATAAACGTTAGAGAAGGCCGAAGGGGCAATAATAAACGTTAGAGAATGTGAAAGGGGCAATAATAAACGTTAGAGAATGCCGAAGGGGCAATAATAAACGTTAGAGAATGTGGAAGGGGCAATAATAAACGTTAGCGAATGCCGAAGGGGCAATAATAAACGTTAGAGAATGCCGAAGGGTCAATAATAAACGTTAGAGAATGCCGAAGGGGCAATAATAAACGTTAGAGAATGTGAAAGGGGCAATAATAAACGTTAGAGAATGCCGAAGGGGCAATAATAAACGTTAGAGAATGTGGAAGGGGCAATAATAAACGTTAGAGAATGCCGAAGGGGCAATAATAAACGTTAGAGAATGTCGAAGGGGCAATAATAAACGTTAGAGAATGCCGAAGTGGCAATAATAAACGTTAGAGAATGTCGAAGGGGCAATAATAAACGTTAGAAAATGTCAAAGGGGCAACAATAAACGTTAGAGAATGCCGAAGGAGCAGTAATAAATGTTAGAGAATGTCGAAAGGGCAATAAAATATTGATAATCCAGAGGAACTGGTAACATATGGTACACAAGACGACAACAAACAAAACCACAACAGAATATGTATTGGGCACCACTATACTCAAGCAAACACAAATAACGTAAATAAGACATGCGCCATCCTAAAATATTAGTTCGGAGGTGGGAAATCTTCACATTCTCTTTTTTATGATTTTTTTTTATCATTGTATGGTGAAAATCCTGCGTTTGTTTTTTTTCGCTTCTCGATCAACATGTATATAACATTTATGTGATATATTGATATTTTGTAGGTATAATTTAAAAGTCTACATCTGCAGAGCTTGTAATATTACTGGATCTCGGTATTGAAATAACTATGCTTTATCCCAGGAATATGAAGAGATTATCTACCGTATAATAGGTAGTATATCAACAGGACTATATTTCTAGGGAAGACATCCATACCAATAAAATATTGTGATTATTCCTTCACCACCGAGCCCTGGATAGAGCACTTTCGATGGTCATAATATTTGTACAATGCTGTTTGATCCAGGTCCATTGCGTTTAATCAAGGACGTGTATATGTTATATGCAAACAATTTAAAACAAAGACAAACAGGCTTGAATGAAATTATAAGTGGCAGTTATAGTCAGAGCTATGGCTCGGGACACAGTTACTTTATAATAAACATGTAGATATCAAGAAAGATGTAATCAGATTTAGTGAGCATTATGCGCTTCTGAATAACCTTCATTAGGCACGTTCAAGGTCAAAAGATTGGAAAACCAAATTATATAGGAGCAAGTAGATCAAAGGACCAACACAAGATAGTCAAAATCAATTAAGATCACCCATGCGTGAATATCATTCAAATCCCAAATATATTCATTCAACAAGAACGTAGATATCTAATTTACTGCGCTCGACACGTTTCTGGAATATCTTTCACCAGGTACACCCAAGGTTAAGAGATTTGAAAGCCAAATAATTTTGAAAAGCCTTTGGGAGTAAGTAAACCAAAGGGTCTAAACAAATGGACCAAATCATATAAGGTCACCCATGCTTGAAGGAGAAGAACTTTAGTTTCAATATTAATATATTCAAATATCAAACACAATATGTCGTCACAATAATGCAGGACAAACCAAAGACTATAAAATTGGGTTTTGCTGCTTCTCCGCTAAGCATGCAGCATTAAGGAGTAAGAGCAAAGATTGGTTGGCTCGGAATCAGAATAATGTTCGCGGATTGTTGATTCAGTGAGCTAGCACTATAAAAATCCAAGTCAGAGTGTTGTTCTAAAACAAAGCGGACCTCATCATCATCTCATTGAAAATTAACTTGTTCTCGCCAAGACATAGCTGAAAAATTGCTGAGTTGGCGTTAAACAACAATCACTCACTCACTCACTCAATAATGCAGGTGGAAAGAACAAAAATCTTAGTAATTACTCACCTTGGTTACCATGGTAAAACTTCCATCCATTTTCACCTATAACACTATTGACACCAGCCATTCTAGAAACATATATGACGCACGAGCCATTTTCCTCGTGGAAGAAAATTGAACCACATGACTCCTCGCGATCGCGCATACAATGACTTGTACATCCGGTTATGGAAGTAGATTTGGATGATATCAGTGGTGGTGAATTTGAAATTATGTTCTTCAAAGTAACATCTTGGTATGCTCTGAAATATATTTTGCTTCCAGCAGAAACTGTAATAAATGAAAATAAAAACATTGTTTTCATTAGGTCCATGTTTCAGTTTCCTTATTCGTAAAAAGAAAATATATATACAAGCACTTCCTCAACCCTGATTACGTATAAGACGTATTAAGAGGACTAATACACCAATACATTAAAACGCAAACATGACGCAGTGATACATCAATAGAATTGAAAAAGGGCTTACGAAATAAATATTGAAATTTTGATGGAGTGTTTCAAATTTTGAAATTGTATTCAGTTCGATAAAATAATTTTAAATAATGGTTCGTACCGATTATATAACAAGGTTTGTCCATCAATTTAATTAATTAATTAATAGAATAATATTATTTCAAAACAACACTTATTGATTAGCGTATAGTGTTTGGCATACGAAGCTTTTATAAATTGATGCATTAATATTTGCACTACACTTAAATTATTCTGCTGATGCACGATTTCCATTAAATATTCGATATAGAGCAAAGCGGTTAATTACGTTAATTAAAAGTACGCTTTGGCATAATTTCTATTATTTGATGGTTGCTAAGCATGCACGTTCCATGAGAAATATTTCATGTATATTCAGGATTATCTATTATCTGAAATACGATGTTATTATAGTGAGTGATTGATTGTTGCTTAACGTCACATGCACAATTTTTCAACTATATCATGGCGAGAACAAACTACATTTCAATTAGATGATGATGATAATGATGATGATGTCCACTTTGTACTAGACCAACACGTTGAGTTGGATTTTTACAGTGCTAGCTAAACTAAATCAACAGTCCACGTTGAGCATGTTGCTCTACTCGGGCACATTATCCTGATTCCCAGCCAACTCCTTAATGTTGCATGCTTAGCGGAGAAGCAACACTATCAATTACATATGTCTACCCATGGACTGTTGCTTCAGTGAGCTAGCCACTATAAAGATCCATTTAAGGCTGTTGGACTAGACTCTAACATCCAACTAATTGTATTGGTCTAGTACAATATGGACATTCATCATCATCTCATCGAATGTACATTTGTAACTTGTTCTCGCCATGGTATAGCTGAAATTTTTTTTAGATAATTTGGCGCTTTGACAACAATCACTCTCTCACACGCATTTCTAAGTAATATACAATACATGTATAAAACAAGAAAACAAATGTAACAGTACTTTTATAGATTACTCTCCCTCAGCCACTGACAATATATCAAGACAATCATGGGTACATGAACAGTTACGTTGTTGATTGTTATTTAACGCCGTGTTGCCATTTCTTCAGCCTTATCATAGAGAGAACAAGTTACATTCGATGAGATGATAATGATGATGTCCGCGTTGTACTAGACCAACACGATTACAGTCCTTGCCTACTGAAACACCAGTTCGAGGGTAAACATTTCGCTCCACTAGGACACATTTAACCTGATTCCGAGCCCACCAGTGTTTGTTCATTCTCATTAATACTGCATGCTTTACGCAGAAGTAGCAAATACGAATGTAACAGTCTTTTGTCTGAACCCACGATCTACCCGACTAGATACGAGCAAAGTTTTAGTTTGCAGAGGTCTGAGTTTAAAGACTTCCTCTGTTTAACAGATATACGCAGTGATGTTTAAGGTTGTCCTGGTTTTTTTCAACATAAATTTACATTGTATGACAATTGATGACAATGTAATATTTCATGACGCAGACGAGCATTGTTGTACGACTTTGATAAATCTATACTCTGTCGTACTGAATATTAAATAATTATATGTTCGCTATGATAGAATAGTAAATACGAAATATTATTGTACTTCGTGTAAGTTTCTGTAGTGATATTTGGTATTATTATACTTTATGCAAATTTCTTACATTATCCATTCATTTCATTGGTCAAGCGGCATTTGTTAATTTTCACTAACCCATCCCTAGCAACATGTGATAATATTAGCAACGGGTGTTAATGCCTAAAATTAACACCCGCTGAACCCGAAGTTTGCCGATCTGGAAAAATTAACACCCGTTCCGGCCGAGATTTACCGATTTTCAAAATTCTAAAATAAAAAAAAAAAATGGTTTTAAAGTTCAAAATTTTCCAAAAATTTCAAAATTTCAAATATTTAAAAAAAATGTCAAAGTTTTCATAAAATTTCAAAATTTTAAGACATGTATTTAAATACAGATTAATACATGGGTATTTCCATATTGGCCTGGTTATCATCCCGAGACGGAGTCGAGGGCCAATATGGGTCGAGGGATGATAACCAGGCCAATATGGAAATGCCCATGTATTAAACCATATTGGCCTGAGACGAAGTCGAGGCCCATATTGATCCGGGCAATATGGGTCTCGATATGGAAATGATCTTGTAGTAATCCAATAACCGGTTATTTTCCCGGGGTGTGAAAATATGGACTCCGTCTCGGGCCAATATGGGGGTATCGGGAAGATAACCAGGCCAATATGTAAATGCCCATGTATTAATGTGTATATATATTTATTAATTAACCTTGATTTATTAGCCTTAATATTTTTAAATCTGTCAATACAATATAACAACTTTCATTGGGCCAATACGACAAAAACCAGTCCTATGCAAATATTTTCCGTATTGGCCCGATTCCGGTCCGTTCAATAACAGTTGGATCGGAATCCGCTAGACGTTTCGACAATCGCCAGGAAAAGTCCCGAGAGATGTCAGTCGTCCGCTGAAGTTGAAAATGGAGAGACGCAGACCAAACAGAGAGTTGAAAAACTCTGAAGATGTGCAGGATGCACTTATTGAAGGTTATTTTAGATACAAAGATCTGTCAAGAATGGAAGCAGATGATATATTAATGAATATATCTGAAATTGAAAGCCCAAATTACGAATACGTTGAACTTGATCTGCTGAACTTACCCAGAGATTTCTCAACAAACCTGAACGAGGATTCCAACAATCAGAAAGAAAATGTCGTACCAATTAAAAGGTTTCGTATGGTAACAGATGAAGAAACTGGTGGGTTTTTTTTGGAGGAAAATTTAAATAAAAACACTAAGACAAAGACAAAAAGTGACATGAAAGTGATCACAGACTTTTTCACTTCTATTGGTGAGGAAAGAGCACCGGGACAGATACCCCCAAAGACCTTGACAGTATTATGGCTAGATTCTTCCTGGGTGTACTCAAAAAGGATGGTACTGAATATGAACCAGATTTTCTGGGTTTCATGTACAACAGCCTTGACAGACACTTAAGAGACATGAAATCTCCAATCAGGTATGTACTGACATTTTTGTCATTCAAAATAGTAAACATTCATCATAAATTTGCCTGATATTTATAGGATAATTAATTAGGCATTGTGAATATTGAAAATATTATCATGAGTGCCGAACAACACAATGTGTTTCAGAACTTTATAATTAGGGCCCCGCCAAGTTTTGGCGGATACCCGCCCTATAGTAATCACTTTGTCCGTCCACACTTTCTGTCGTACAATAACTCATGATCTTATGATCTTTCAAATAAATATTTACAGATACATTGTAATTCATCAATCAATCATATATCATTTTACTTGTGTTATCTTGAAACAGTGTATACTACATTGATAGTACCAGTTGCAACATGTAAAAATGAAAAAGTAATTAACAAATATGAACATAGATAGTAAATTTATATTTTATATTTCATTTTCAGACAACCCAGAAGCTTTAATTAATGCAGTCTTTCTAAACAATGGTGCACACTTTGGGATAAGAGGAAGACAAGACCATGTAAATATGACATGGGGTGATATACAGCTGAAAAGTACTTCTGGAGGACAAACATGACAATCCATTGGCCCTCTTTTGTTGGGCAACTGTTTCGGGTGGTGTTATTAACATTAATGTATACTCTGGAGATAGAAAGAGCACAATTAACTGTAGTCAGTAACTGTTACGTGAACTATTTGACTCTTAATATTTCTAATTCAGATATTCTGCAGTTTGTTTGATTCAGTAATGTTGTTTTATTGTTTTTCTTGAATTTGCTTTGAATGAGTCATGCAATGCCTAAAAAACTTGTCATTTGATGGAAATCACATGTTTTCATATTGGCCTATATAGTTAGCATCATATTGGACTGGTTAATTAATAAAGGTATCATTACGTGATGTTTTTCATATTGGCCTAGTTATAGGTCCTCGGTCTGCTGTTTTGGCCTTCGGCTGCGCCTCAGGCCAATACAGCAGGCCTCAGACCTATAACTAAGCCAATATGAAAAACATCACGTAATAATACTATAATATAATACAGGTATGAATCAGCATTAATGGGGATCATTCACCAAATTTCTTTCGACAGACGTCGCTGTTGTTCCATAAGTGGTTAGCGGAACGTTTTAATCTCGATGACGCTTGAATTATTAACGTTAAGTACAAGAACACGTCAATATATAATGCCCTTATAGCATGAATAGGAAAATTTTGTAAATTCGTTCACAAACAAAACTGTTCTCACGACTTTTTTTTTATTGTATAAATTATAGCATTATTGTACAAGTTAGATAAACTACTATTGAAACAAAAGAAGTTACCCGTATTGCGGGATATTCAATACGGGCCGCTTCTTTTTTTAATAGTACTGTATCTTATGCTTACAACCATTGCGCTGGAACAGTTGACTACAGAACGACAGGGATATTAGGTTATTAATTAAATTCCTAACGGTGTATACGTGTATCACATTTCATTTCTTTGCATTAGCATTAGGGGAAAAGGGTGTATTTTACTCTTATAAAAAGATTTCGATGCTATATTTTTGTAACTGAAAAAAAAATGCACTCTGAACTCTAAAAGGCTAAAAAATCAAAACCATACATGTACAATACACAGGAACACAATAAATTCATAATACCTTTAGGCAGTAATATACAATTTTCAACAAACACAGAAAAAGAACAAGTAATAATAAAAAAAACTTGTAACAATGAACAAATAGAATTTCTGTGTGTATAGACACCTTTTCAAGTAGCATTGTTGGTATTTTATATCATTTAAAGGGGAGCTTATTCAAAATAAATCTAAAAACTGCTAATGATAAAAAAAAAATATTAGCAATAATAAATTTATAAACAATCCAAAGGGAACACATTTATGATTATTTTCAAAAAAATTCAGCAAAAAATATTCTTCTTCTGTATGATATATCCAGTTTACGGAAAGGAAAAACTCAATTGACCTTCCCTACCTAGATGATCACAGTTTTTATTTTTGAAACATATTTTCCTTTCCTCATTTTTAGTTTAAGCCACACAAAATAAAATTCTTTTTAGATTCTCATCCCATCCCTTCCCACTTTTTACCATCAAATTCACGATTTTCTATATTCAATCAATTCATTTTCAAAATTTAACAAATTCTTCATTAGGGTATTCTTCATCAGTATACCAAATTCTTCATCAGTCACGGCTGGTAATCGGCACAAGCAGAACAGTTGGTTCTGCAAAGAAATTCGTGAGGATAACTTCCGGTTTTGGTGGAGGAGAGGTCACGAAGACGCTTCACAAGGTATGTACATGTCAAAAATTGAAATTTTCTTTTTTACTGCTCGAATATTGCAAAATCAGAGAATGCTATGCTGTGGCGAATGCTTTCACGATTAGAAACATGTATAGTTTATTCTTGTATATGAAGGGTAACTCTCGCAAAATCAATCGTCCCACGAAAAACATGACGAAAATTGTGACACTCTTACATTTATAAGTTGTTCTTGACAAAGATGCAAGTTAAATTTTCAATATTTTTTCATCATGGGAGTCTAAATGTAATCGGGGATAAATTCCGATTCGCCAGAAGTAAATTGAAGTCTAGATAAATCTACAAACTGTCAATTTTCTCGTTTTCCTGCTTGAGGAGATCGGTTCAGATAGAGCACATTTGCGAATGCATGAGGAGATTTGCTAGTTTTGGTACGACACATGTAATCCACTGTATAATCACAAATTGTGCAAGTCTGTCTAATAATAAATTCACGAACTGATGCCCTTCTTCCCGTCGGGTTATTAAAAGTATAAAAGTAATATTTCATTGTTCACGGGCTGTCCACCTAGAAAGAAACATTTCATTTAAGGAATCAATTCATAATTGTAACTGCGGTTTCCCATGGTTTATTAACCTGTCATTATTGATCATTTGTTGTTTGTGACAACTTCCATTGTGTATTGGATACACAAGATTAACTTCCCTTACATTTGAAAAAATTGAAAATGCACTGTAAGATAATTTTATAATCAAAAATAATTAAACTTAATGTGAATCATATCTTTATAATTTCTAATACAAATGATACACTCTAAATTAAATATCATACAGTTGAGAATAATATTAATTTGTGGTTTGTTTTTCTATTATGTAGTGTGTTATGTGTACACACTTGTAAATAAAAAAGATCTCTGTTAGTAGTGGTTAGGGACGAACCATTTAACTTGAAGGGTGGGGTTATAGTTTTTTTCTAAAAAAATATTCTGATTCCCAATGTTGCTGAAAAATATATTCTGATTTTGGTGGAGGAAAAAAAAATAATGTGATTCAGAATTTTTGTCATATAACCTAATGTTGAATTCTGGAAAAAATTTTGCGCTTTGCGTGACAAAAAAAATAAATATTCTAACTGCAAGTCCCTTACAAGATGTAAAGCGCTTTACCGATTTTAAGGATATGTCCACAGTTTAATTGACATCTTGTGTTTAATTTATTCATAACTACTAGCACTAAGTGAATGTTTATTTACGTTAGACCTATGTATGTGCTGAAATCATGTAATATTATAACTTGTGTAGATCTGCGGTGAAGTTTCCGTCATCTTTAGTAAAAAGGTTGCGCCGAATAGATGTGGAAACCCGTTTGAAAGGATATAAATATTTTGAAATTGAAAGAGATTTTTTTAATAAACTTGGTGTCCTGATTGATGGGGATTTTAAATTTGGTGTACTGCTACTTGTTTTTGTTCGTTTCCTTGGCGGTAATACAGGCAATCTATATCGAAATGTTTTTTTGTAAAGAGTCAATGTCAGTCCCCTTTTCCTCTTTCCCTTGAATCCTGGCATCTCCTGAAAGTGGACAGAGAATAGTTTATTTTGATTAGAGTATTTATCAGTTTTGTGTTTAAAAGTGTCAATTTATCAATTTTGCAGAAAACAATTAACAAAACTAGCAAATCTCCTCATGCATTCGCAATGTGCTCTATCAGAACCGATCTCCTCAAGCAGGAAAAATAGAAAATTGACAGTTTGTAGATTTATCTAGACTTCAATTTACTTCTGACGAATCGGAATTTATCCCCGATTACATTTAGACTCCCATGATGAAAAAACATTGAAAATTTAACTTGTATCTTTGTCAAGAGCAACTTATAAATGTAAGAGTGTCACAATTTTCGTCATGTTTTTCGTGGGACGATTGATTTTGCGAGAGTTGCCCTTCATATACAAGAATAAACTATACATGTTTCTAATCGTGAAAGCATTCGCCACAGCATAGCATTCTCTGATTTTGCAATATTCGAGCAGTAAAAAAGAAAATTTCAATTTTTGACATGTACATACCTTGCGAAGCGTCTTCGTGAACTCTCCTCCACCAAAACCGGAAGTTATCCTCACGAATTTCTTTGCAGAACCAACTGTTCTGCTTGTGCCGATTACCAGCCGTGTCAGTATACCAAATAAAGTTGTTTTTTTGTTCTATCACGATAGTTTCCAGATGTATCTAGTTCTACAATATTTAACACAGTAGTCCGCAAGGGACCTTCGTGGTCGTGATAGTTTGGTAGTTGGATTTACAACTACCTATATATGCAATCAGTACATATTACGACTAACGTTATGAGTTCGAATCTCGCCCAGGCGATACAACATTATGTGATCAAGTTTGCCAGTGACTTGTGGCAGGTCCGTGGTTTTCTCTGTGCACTCCGTTTTCCTCCACCAATAAAATTGACCTTCACTGAAATTTGTTGAAAGTGGTGTTAAACATCAAACCCAATCGTGTACGTTTACATTTTTTATGTTTATTTTTTTTTATTGTATAGAACGCTGGGTTTTATGCAAATTCCCGATTTTTTCGTAGCATTACTGAAATCTATATTCAAATCGTTTGACTGCTCATTTCAATAATAGGCAGCTAACCAAAGTTATAAATAACGTTTTTACCTGCATTAGAATGGAATAAACCTACAAAAATCGTGCTTTGCCTTTAGTCCTTTACCATTAAAATGTTCATTATGCCAAATAATTGTAATCTTCAATATATTTTTACATATATATTACAATGAAATAAATTTGATAATTGGGATAGTATAGTGGTGCGTGTATAGGTCAACAGATAAGAAAAGTTTGTAGATGCCAAAAGGGTTATCGGAAGTCATATATCAAAGAAGGGCAGGCAATGCAATGGCCAAACGAAAAAGGACAAAATGATAAACAGTGGTCTACAAAAAACTATCACACACACAGAAAACTGAAGATTGAACAGCACGAATCCCACTTAAAACCCGACGGAACTCTGTCGTTGACAACTTGAGTCTTTAGTTTTACATTGTTATGGCAGTTCCAGGTTTTGTACGATGATCAGCCAGTCTGATTGTACAAAATATTTGAATGCTACCAAAATCTGTCGAAAATAATTTAAAATAGTAAGAAACAACGAATTTTCTTTATTTAACTATTTATTATGCCATTCATAATACATCTGCTCAAAATCTTTCTAAAATAAATGCTATGATTAACCTGCTTGTTGTCGAATCTTTAACAGTTAATAACACTACACGAAGAAGGAATATATTATCTGTATAATTTTGCACCAAATAATTTTAAAGAGTGTGATTTAGATTTGAAGATTGCCTAAATATAGATAGACCTAGATATATTCATTCAAAATTTTGTATATGGAGACGGGGACTTTATTATTCTATTTTGTTCACATGGAGGTAGTATTTCCCGAAATTCAGGTACTTTAAAATGTTGGAATGAAGTTCATCAGTATTGCAGTGTGAGTAACAAAACATCATGTACAATGTACACCTTTATAAACATGTATAAGCTACACGAAGGTACATGCCGATATGGCTTGTAAACGTCCGTTGTATTTCTTAATATGGTCATAATAAAATTCTTTTCTTGCGACTTACAGATAATACCGGTACTTTTATTTTACATATACTCGTCAACTAAATCTATACTTCTAACAGGTAATATCACCCGCGCTGTACTAGTTAAGCTTCAATGTTTGCACCATCCAAGTTTTATAATTCAGTGTAACTCGAATAATATTGCGCCCTCTATCGGTACTATCGCTGGACTAGGACTTGAACGCGCTTAATGGAAAAAGCCGTCAGCTGCTGTCTGGTTCAGACGACCAATCAAATGTCAGATATTAGCTCGTATGCGCATTAGTGATTTCCTTTACTACCGTTTGTAAATATTGACAAAACAAACATGGAGAATGATTGTGCCTTTGCATATTTAGAAGACAAATACACCTTTATTCTTCAAATTATTAAGGTCAAATATATGTGTGCAATGTACACAATTGGTATCTGATCGCTCCATCTGATCGCTTTATTTACAAACACTTGCTTAGCTCCTCCTATTTTATGTCGTAATACCCATAAGTCATAGCGATTTACTATTTCCGGTTTGACGGATTTTATCAATGAATGCATCCAGGCGTTAATGTAGCGACCAGCGGGAGCATAATATAACGACTGGATTATTCGGGTTAAATTCAGTGCCGTCATTAGGTTAACGTTAAGATACAAGCGTCTTTGTGATTCAAACGCACATGTAACCACTTATGGAACAGTAGCGTCACCAAACGATATTAATCGCTCCCACATTATTGGGCCTATAAACAACGGTAAAGGTCAGTTGATATGCCGTTTTCGTAATTGGAAGGTAAAAAACTCTATCTTTATGAAGAAGAAAAATCTCAAAAACAACAAGGACAACATCTTTATTACCGAAGATCTCACAAAGTTTCGACAATCCATCATCAAAGAACTAAACGCACAAAAAAAAGCAAAAAAACTAAATTCCTTCTGGACATTTGATGGCCGTATATTTGCAAAAAAGACAGACGATTCCAGGAAGACATTCATCAGATGTATCCAAGATATTAATGATCTCATCCAGTAATTTGACGAACGTTTGTAAAAAAAAATAATAAACATTCAACTATAATATATTCTTGAGCATTTTTGTACTTGAAATTGCATACAGTATTCTTTTTCTTAAAGAGTTGTAAAAAAATCCCCATGTAGTTTAGCTGCACTGTTAATATATTTTTTTTTACCTTAAATTGTACAGGAATGAATTTTTTTTTAAATATATTATACTATAAACTAAATTATGCCAGTAACCAAATTATCAAATATATATTTATTTTGACTAGGTACTATTATCAATAATTTTACACTTCCAAATTAAATTGAATATATATATGTGTGTATTTGATGAATTATCTTTCATTGTGTTTGTAAACAAACTATCACGTGTTTAAATATAGGGTGTACTCGAAACGATATGAGCATCTTCTACCGAAACATTTCATGACAGTGTGGCGATAAATACTATTATATCAAATAACCCAATTGTTCAAATATATCTGTAATTTTGGAAGTGTATATCTTCGGGAAACTTGAACCCTTATTCAAAATTATACCCTTTCAAATTATCACTATTCTTAGTTCTATTTGTAAATAAATTACCACGTGTTCAAACATAGTGTAAAATCGAACTGATATAAGTATTTAATCAATCCTTTTACTACCGGAAGGCGTTCATACAATGCCATATAACTTTCTGTTCTCAATGTTTAGTAATAATTGATCATTACTTGTCTATTCATTATTGCTTTTTTTATCATTGCTTAATGGGTATTTCTTCACTTTGTTTGCTTGTTGATTGTTTTATATATAAACTGCTACCAATTTAAATGTTTTTTTTCACAGATACATTCAACTTTATCTTATAGTAAATTACTTACCACATCTCTGCCACTTGTTAATTATCCAGAAACACATTTTTTCCCCCAATATCCTTATTATTCACGAATGCATATTCCCGAAAGTACGCAAAAACGCTAGTCCATATATACATGTATACATATAATATTTAACTTCTACCACATGCATACACGTCCGTGTTATGTAAGTGATCCGGCGCTTTATTTGTAAACATACTGCCACGTGTTCAATGATGTATACGTTCTGATAAAAGGTGTGTTTGATTTGTCATTTGCTGTTCTATATTACTCAATATTTTTTATATTTTTTTTTTTTACAATAATTAATTTCTTGTAAATAATATATAATGTTGTAGTAGCTCAGCATATTGCATTAGAAATCATTAATTGATATGATCTTGATATAATCCATGAATACATTAAAGGAAAGGTGTGTTTGAACATGAAAAAAATTTAAAATAACCTCACCACTACTAATAGGCGTGTATGACTTCTACATTTCCTACTTTTTGGTCAAAACTCCTTATAGATTGCCGAATTTATTATGCAATGGTAACTAGAATACAATATGTTTACTGTAATGTGGATTTAATGCTTGTTTATTATTTATTTATTTCATTACTCTTTTTTTTATATATTTTTGTCTGTATTTTTTTCTGATTTTTCTCCCCTTGAATATTGACTTGTAAGTAATTTGTTTTCCTGTGTATATTGACTTAATTTCCTTCTTTGTTTTTGATCTTCATTAGGTTGTATATTATTGTTGTCCTTTTGTTGTATGTAAACTGTAGACATTAAACTGTTATTAACATTTTGGTAAGTTTATATTCTCCTTCTTTTTGTTTCCATTTTGCTTAACTTAATGCATTCTGTGGGAAAAAATAGTACTATTCTACTTTACTATATATATATATATATATTATTTTATTTTATAGAAAATTTGTTTTTGTTTTTGTTTTTTTGTCTTTTTTATAAATATAATATCAAATGTTAAGAAATTGATATCTTCAGAGACTAAAATTTATCTTTCTGACTTTCGTACAAAACTAAAACACTTTTCCTGAATGTTTTTGAACCTAACATTCATTTTCTCTATCTTAATCATGTTTTTCACAAATGAAACTGAAATTGTACATATTGTTCATATTCTTGTATTTACTTCTCATTATTCTTTTAATATTGCTGACATATCCCTATTTAAATCCTATCGACAGAATCCTTCAAAGTATAAAATACATATAGACAATGGGTAATGATATCGGTATGTATAGACTGTCGATACACGCCGGGTATTCGGACACTTGGAACCGGGTCGAACACTAAGAATCGGGTCAGACAAGTGACAACAATGTTTTCGGGTGAGTATGCTATTTTTATACTCAACGACCGTCAGCGATATTAACAACAGAAATAAATTGACACATCGTCTTTGTTATTAACGTACTAGGTTTATGCCAAGTTTTGAGTATTATAAGTGGATAATAAATCGACAAGAACGTTTTAATATCGGAAGTTTCAGAAAAAATATGTGAATCTTTAACTTTAGTCGCTTATATCTACTCACGGAGAGCGAGTTCCATGATTGTTTTGGTCGATATACCTCCCATACTAGACTATTCATTAAAAAAATAGGCTTTTGTCTAGCGGTTTCTAGCGCAACATCTATCTTTTTATAACAACGGGTGCATGAAATCGGACACAAAGGACCGCGGGTTATGATACAATGGAACGCGGGATCTTGTGTGTCCGTAGATACTAAGAACGCGGATTACATTCACTAATTATAACATTGAAATTGTAGTTTTGTTTAAAAAAAGCAACGTAGCAGGCTGAATAGACTAACAACGTAATAAATCTTACAGAAAATAAACTCTATATATATATATATATAAATGACACAACTCATAAAACAAAGTTGGACTAGCTATCCAAATATATTTTTTTCAGGCATGCCGCTTCTCACCTATCAACAAGTTGAAGTACGCAGAAAACATGTACAAGTGTTATTATTGTGGAATAAAAGAAAGTCCCTTGCAGAGTATTATTGAACATTGTAAACTGTCACACGGAGAAGAAACATTAAAATATCGGCAACTGGTATTAGACGAAAACACAGGAATACAAAGATATCAAACAAAATACACGAAGGAGTAGTACCATCTACTTTAACCAAATATGGCAAATGCATTACCATTAATGATGGCTTAACTTACATACTTGATAAGGAATCCAACAAAAAGAAGCTGAATACTCCAGTAAAGGAGAACTTTTGTAAGAATCATTTTCAAACTCCGAAAAGTAACCAAAAAGAAGGAAATGACTTTGAGAAAGATGAAATTCAAATGGAAGTATGTTGTCCTTCAGGGAACGAAATACCCAATGCGATTCAGAATCTATTGAGAGCAATGACATGATTGATTTATTGCTTAAGGTACTGAAATCTCTTGAAGATGTTGGACAAAAAGAATCATTCTTAAGATTTATGGGACTATTAGCATCCGCAACATTTCCGTTACATAACATATGCTACCTTCTCTTCTTAGATATTGTTGAATGGTTTTCGTGCGATTCAACCACACATATGAGATATGGACACGAAACCGTTAAGCTTTGGCAAATTGGATATCGGTTATTTCATGGAAAATGTCCGGGATCCGCAACTTTGGACAGGTTTGGGATGGAACATCGGAGAGAGGTTTTTTTGATCCGTTGAAATCTAAGGTGAACTGTGCCGTACCAAATGGGCTTTACGTCTGAAAACCTTATTACAAACACCGCAGCAGTAGTTCTCTTGTGAATTTGAGTTCACCTCTTCCACAAGAGATACGTCCAAAAAGGACCCGTCAACTGGCTCCGCCTCCTCCAGTTCAATATCATCGATGGGTTCCTCTGACATTTCTATTTGAAAAAGGGAAAAGATAGGTTATAATATTGCACTATCACAAGCGGAGGTGTGGAGTAAATAGTGTACAACAAAATTTACTTTGATTTTTTTAATGATAGTACTGCTTTGTTATTTTTTTAAGTCTTACATTTGTAGGTTTTGGGCATCAAAGAATATACAATAAAGAACTGTTTTGAGTGTAGAGTAACTCCCTAGGAACGAGCGTATTGTACAGAGGTTGGGGGATTAAACCCCATATGTTTAACAGCTAATTATTCATGATTCTCATGTCCCCTTCAATTTTGTTTCATATATCATACATGTATAACCCATTCTAATACGACGTTATAAAGGCTTTGAGAGAACATCCGTTTTACCACGGTTAGTCACTTTACGCCTATATTTAAAAATATTTGAAATAAGGTGACTGACCCGTGGTAAAACGGCGATAAATTCAAGCCATCTCAAATAAATTAGGACATTTTCCCATATCCAAACATCCTTAAAACAGGCATCTTATTAAATAAATTTCATAAGGGAACGACTTAGATTTACCAGTCTCTCCTGACAAACGCCGGATTATAATCCTATGTTGGCCATCCACGGCTTAAAGCCCCGACCTGCCCTTGCATGCGATTTGTTCTTAGTGTCCGACACCCGCGTTCTTAGTATCTTTCACTTAAGGTTACCCGCGGTCTTTTGTGTCCGGTTTCATGCACCCGTTGTTATTAAAAGATAGATGTTGCGCTAGAAACCGCAAGTCAAAAGCCTATTTTTTAATGAATAGTCTAGTATAGATTATGGGAGGTATATCGACCAACACAATCATGGAACTCGCTCTCCGTGAGTAGATATGAGCGTCTAAAGTTAAAGATTCACATATTTTTTCTGAAACTTCCGATATTAAAACGTTCTTGTCGATTTATTATCCACTTATAATACTCAAACCTTGGCATAACCCTAGTACGTTAATAGCAAAGACGATATGTCAATTTATTTCTGTTGTTAATATCGCTGACGGTCGCTGAGTATAAAAATAGCATACTCACCCGAAAACGTTGTTGTCACTTGTCTGACCCGGTTCTTAGTGTTCGATCCGGTTCCAAGTATCCGAATACCCGGCGTGTCTATAGGTATGTTTTATATTAGAGCTTATTCCTCCTTAGTTAAAAAAATGAGGGTCTTCTTTGGTTTTGGTATTTTGAACTTTATGAAGGTAATGATTTATTTACAGAATTTGATCTGCATGTTTGCACAAACCTGTCACTTTCCCTTTTCGACAAATATCCAATTTACTTTAATACTTTTACTATTATTGATTCTTGATAATGATATCCATCAAAATCCGGGACCTGAAGAATACGAATTTACTGTGTTTCATTTAAATGCACGTAGTGTGCGAAATAAATTGTCATATTTAGAAGACATAGCTTCTAAGTCGTCTATAATTTGTGTAACAGAGAGCCATTTGGACGGAAATATATTGGATACTGACATTGGTATTGATGGTTTTTCCGATAAAATATTTAGAAAAGATAGAAACAGTTTTGGGGGTGGCGTTCTCGTGTATACTTCTCAAGGTATTTGTGTGAAAGAAAGGCACGATTTAAATTGTGATGGGGTTGAAATGCTGTGGATTGAAGTACTTATTCCAAATTTTTAACTACTTGTGTGTGTTGTTTATCGACCACCAGGAACTACAGAATCATTTTGGGATAATTTTGATTACTCCCTTGAACAGGCATTAAATTTTACTGAAAACATAATTATTACTGGCGATCTTAATGTTGATTTACTTACTCAAACTAATCATAAGTTGAACGAAATCATGACACTGTATGATTTAACTAATGTTATAAATGAGCCAACAAGGATGGGTGCACTATTGGATCCAGTTATTGTTTCAAATATAGATATAGTTGTTGATTCTGAAGTAATAGGTGTTGATAGAAGTATAAGTGATCACAATGCAACAATGATTAATATCAAAATCCCGTACTCAATCAAAAAAACATATATGCGTAAAGTTTGGCAATACAAACATATAGACCTCTTAAAACTTAATAATGAAATATCAGAATTTCAATGGGAATCGTATCTCAAAGAATGCACTGATATTGATATCATGTCATCAAGCTTTGCACAGAAATACCTTGAGATAATATCGAGAAATATCCCCTCAAAAATGATTCAAGTAAGACCTTCTGATAAGCCATGGTTTAATTCCCATATCAAAAGGGAAATCCGTACCCGAAACCGATTGAAAAAAATGGCAAGAACAAAAAAGTCATCGACCGCTATACATAAGTACAAATCCCATCGTAATAAGGTAAATAATATGATCAAGCATGCCCGTGAACAGTTCCTTTTAAGTGCAAATGAATTGGTAGACTCACTCCAAAGAAATGATTCGAAATCTTATTGGTCACTGATTCGGAAATTAATGAAAGGAACGTCCCAAAATTATTCTATTCCGCCCTTATATGATAATGATTCAAATGAATTGATATATGATGACAAGATTAAGGCAAATCTGTTGAACAAATATGTTTGTTCTATTTCATTTGTTGATGATACTAATCATGTTCCCCCAGATATACCATCAAGAACTGATGCATTATTATCTAATATATATATTACTGAACATGATGTTAAAGATATTTTACAAACATTGAAAATAGGTAAAGCTTGTGGTGATGACGGCATCACCCATCAAATGTTAAGGAGTACTTCTGAAACCATTTGTATACCTTTAGCTATTATTTTTAACTTTTCGTTGCAGAAAGGCATATTTCCGTCAACATGGAAAATTGCGCGAGTTATGCCAGCTTTCAAAAAAGACGACAAAAGCAGTCCTTCAAATTATAGACCCATATCTTTATTAAGTTGTATAGGGAAAGTGATGGAACGTGCTGTATATAAGTATACATATAATTTTATTTTTGAACATTCTCTTCTGTATGCCTACCAATCAGGATTCATTCGTGGTCATTCTACTGTATACCAATTATTAGAAATGTATCATAGAGTATGTCAAAATTTAGATGAACGGTTGTCAACTATTTTAATATGTTGTGACATTTCAAAAGCTTTTGACAGAGTTTGGCATGAGGGGCTTATTAAGAAATTAAAATCGTATGGGATATCGGGCGACCTTTTGATCTGGTTTAAAAATTATTTAAGTGGTAGAAGGCAATTTGTGTTTGTTAATAATGAACTATCAGATTCTGGTCTTGTCAAAGCAGGTGTACCCCTTTATTATTTTTATTATATATTAATGACATTACAGATAACTTAGGCAATTTGGCGAGACTGTTTGCTGACGACACCTCATTGTCATACTCTGGTAAAAACTTTGATTTGATGCAAATTGAGATAAATAATGATTTACAAATATTGGATCAATGGGCAAAAACATGGCTTGTATACTTTAACCCTAAAAAAACTAAAGCCCTTATAATATCAAATAATACTAATATTCCTGAATTAAACATACGTTTTAATGACGAATCAGTTGAACTTGTTGATAATCATAAACATCTTGGTGTAACATTTGTATCTGATGGAAACTGGACTGTACATATTGAAAACATAGCTAGATCAGCATTAAAACAAGTAAATGTTCTTCGTAAATTAAAATTTATTTTATCTAAACAAGCTTTGTCAAATATCTATCTTACATTTATCAGACCAGTACTAGAATATGCATGTGAAGTGTGGGATGGGTGTTATGAACGGGACATTGAAAAATTAGAAAAAATACAATTAGAAGCGGCACGAATTGTAACAGGTCTGACAAAATTTGCTAGTAAGGATTCATTATATTTTGAGACTGGATGGGAAACTTTAGCCAATCGGCGGGAAACTCGTAAATTAACTACTTTTTATAAAATTCATAATAAATTATGCCCTCCTTATTTATTTACCTGTTTACCTCCAATTACATCAGATATAAATAGTTATAACCTTAGAAATAATCAGAATTATGTTCCACCCAGATGCAGACTGAGAACATCAGCAAGCTCATTTATTCCATCTACCGTTTCGCTTTGGAACAATCTAGACATATTAATAAGAAATTCTCCTACAATATCTTCGTTTAAAAACAGAGTGAAAGCTGATATTTATAAAACCCCAAAGTATTATAATGAAGGCCCACGGAAACTAAGTATATTACATACTAGACTTAGACACCAATGCAGCTCACTCAATGCCGATCTGTCAAAAATACATATAATAAATATTTTAAATGTAATTGCGGTGCTTCTTTTGAAGATGCTATACATTATTTTCTAGAATGTCCTTTATACCTGAACGAAAGAAGAACACTTCTGAGTAATTGCGACGATATCAATATCAATATTGAAACTTTGCTCTTTGGGAACGATAAGTATAGTTATGACGTCAACTCCAAAATATTTGGAAAAGTTCGAACTTTTATAAATCAATCAAAAAGATTTTAGGGCTAATGTCAGCAATTTTTCCCTTTTTCCCTTTTTCCCTTTTTCACTTGTACTTCTTACTTTCTTCTATTCACGGCTGGTAATCGGCACAAGCAGAACAGTTGGTTCTGCAAAGAAATTCGTGAGGATAACTTCCGGTTTTGGTGGAGGAGAGTTCACGAAGACGCTTCGCAAGGTATGTACATGTCAAAAATTTAAATTTTCTTTTTTACTGCTCGAATATTGCAAAATCCGAGAATGCTATCCTGTGGCAAATGCTTTCACGATTAGAAACATGTATAGTTTATTCTTGTATATGAAGTGTAACTCTCGCAAAATCAATCGTCCCAAGAAAAACATGACGAAAATTGTGACACTCTTACATTTCTAAGTTGTTCTTGACAAAGATGCAAGTTAAATTTTCACTATTTTTTCATCATGGGAGTCTAAATGTAATCGGGGATAAATTCCGATTCGTCAGAAGTAAATTGAAGTCTAGATAAATCTACAAACTGTAAATTTTCTCGTTTTCCTGCTTGAGGAGATCGGTTCTGATAGAGCACATTGCGAATGCATGAGGAGATTTGCTAGTTTTGGTACGACACATGTAATCCACTGTATAATCACAAATTTTGCATGTCTGTCTGGTAATACATTCACGAAGTATTGCCCTTCTTCCCGTCGGGTTTTTAAAATTATAAAAGTGATATTTCATCGTTCATGGGCTGTCCACCTAGAAAGAAACATTTCATTTAAGGAATCAATTCATAATTGTAACTGCGGTTTCCCATGATTTAACTTGTCATTATTGATCATTTGTTGTTTGTGACAACTTCCATTGTGTATTGGATACACAAGATTAACTTCCCTTACATTGGAAAAAATTGAAAATGCACTGTATGATAGTTTTATAATCAAGAATAATTAAACTTAATGTGAATCATATCTTTATAATTTCTAATGCAAATGATACACTTTAAATTAAATATCATACAGTTGAGAATAATATTAATTTGTGGTTTGTTTTTCTATTATGTAGTGTGTTATGTGTACATACTTGTAAATTAAAAAGATCTCTGTTAGTAGTGGTTACAAGATGTAAAGCACTTTACCGATTTTAAGGATATGTCCACAGTTTAATTGACATCTTGTGTTTAATTTATTCATGACTACTAGCACTAAGTGAATGTTTATTTACGTTAGACCTATGCATGTGCTGAAATCATGTAATATTATAACTTGTGTAGATCTGCGGTGAAGTTACCGTCATCTTTAGTAAAAAGGTTGCGCCGAATAGAAGTGGAAAGTTCAAACCCGTTTGAAAGGATATAAATATTTTGAAATTGAAAGAGATTTTTTTAATAAACTTGGTGTCCTGATTGATGAGGATTTTAAATTTGGTGTTTACTGCTACTTGTTTTTGTTCGTTTCCTTGGCGGTGATACAGGCAATCTATATATATATCGTTTGTAAAGAGTCAATGTCAGTCCCCTTTTCCCCTTTCCCTTGAATCCTGGCATCTCCTGATAGTGGACAGAGAATAGTTTATTTTGATTAGAGTATCTATCAGTTTTGTGTTTAAAAGTGTCAATTTATCAATTTTGCAGAGAACAATTAACAAAACTAGCAAATCTCCTCATGCATTCGCAATGTGCTCCATCAGAACCGATCTCCTCAAGCAGGAAAACGAGAAAATTTACAGTTTGTAGATTTATCTAGACTTCAATTTACTTCTGAAGAATCGGAATTTATCCCCGATTACATTTAGACTCCCATGATGAAAAAATAGTGAAAATTTAACTTGTATCTTTGTCAAGAGCAACTTATAAATGTAAGAGTGTCACAATTTTCGTCATGTTTTTCTTGGGACGATTGATTTTGCGAGAGTTACACTTCATATACAAGAATAAACTATACATGTTTCTAATCGTGAAAGCATTCGCCACAGCATAGCATTCTCTGATTTTGCAATATTCGAGCAGTAAAAAAGAAAATTTAAATTTTTGACATGTACATACCTTGCGAAGCGTCTTCGTGAACTCTCCTCCACCATAACCGGAAGTTATCCTCACGAATTTCTTTGCAGAACCAACTGTTCTGCTTGTGCCGATTACCAGCCGTGCTAGTGTCAAAATTTTAAATGTCAATTGTCTGTGTTTTGTTTTGCTGTCATTAATTCATGTGTATAATTTGTAAGGAGAGGACTTCATATAAGTTGGTATAACTTGCTGTCCAATCCTATTGTTTATGTACAATAAAATATTATTAAACTAAACTAACGGTAGAAGCGGTGAATGATTCCTATTAAATACACACAAAAAATATATAGATTTTTTTTACCTTTATATATAAAAAAAAATGGGGACCGATCGATAGTCCGACGGTTCGATGGTCCGATAGTCCGACAGTTCGATGGTCCGACAGCTCGAGTTCGATAGTCCGACGGTTCGATGGTCCGACGGATCGATAGTCCGACAGTTCGATATTCCGATAGTTCGATAGTCCGACAGTTCGATAGTCCGACAAATTTAATAGTTCTGCCGTTCATAATTTAATAGTCCCCCGTTCATGCTCCGAAGTCTTGTGTGTAGTTGATGTATCTCAATGATTTGATTGATTGATTGATTTATGGTGATTTAACATCACTTTCAACAATATTTCAGCTATATCGTGGCGACCAGTTTTAGTGAAGGAGGAAGCCGGAGTATCCGGAGAGAACCACCGACCATGTGCATGGGCAAGCAACTGGTAAACTTTAGCACATGCGACTGCGAGTCGAGTGCGCCCTTTTTTGTAATTTACAAAGCCGGGCTTGTACCCACGCCGTATTGGTTGATTGTATGAGTTGTTAGATCCAGAGACCTAACTCATTGAGCCACCCGGGTCCCCAGGTATCTCAAGGAGCGCAACAGAAATCTAGATTACGGACACGATTTGTCCTATTTGACGAGCAGGTATCGTCGGAAATCCACAAACAATTACGCTACATCCTTCTGGAAAGATCTCTTGAATCCCATCCCTCTATTAAGAGCAAGAACGTACAGAGAAGAGTTACGTCCCTTGGTTTGTCAAGACTCACCGAGAGAACAGCTCCAGCAAAAGTTAAATTTAAAGTATTTCTTGTTCACTATGGAAGACATGAGTACGCGCAGTGGTAACAAACTGACTGAAGAACAAATTGAGCAACTGATAAAACGACTCAGGGGTGTAGAACACATAGAACCCATTGTTGCAATCGAAGATTCAAATGTAAACAATGAAAAAATGGCGACGTTCGCCGAGGTAGTTAACAATCAGAGCAATAATAAAAACAATACAGACGAATCTGATAGTAAACACGGGGAACAAAATAAAGATTACGCATCTGGTGATTCAGTAAAGCCCCTATTTTTAGTCGATCAAGACGTGTTTGGTTCCACCAAACCCGATAGAACTCACTGGCTCACCAACGTAGAGATATATAAAGCGGTAGGCTCCAAAGTCCCAGCCGAATGCATAAAGGGGATACAGCGTATTAGAGATATGTGGAGGATTTATATGGACAATACAGAGGATAGAATTACTCTAATTGTGGAAGGTTTAAATCTACGTGGCAGGAGGGTACCCCTTCACACACAAAATCCTCGGAATCCTCAAAGATTTCGACCTGATACCATCCGCATTAAAGTCAAAAATATCCCTCTTTCCGCTGATGACGGCCAAATTCACCGTACTTTGACTCTAGAAGGCTGCAATATTGAAGGTATCTTTAGGGAAAAACTTAGAGTGGATGGGAGATTAACTAACTGTGATACAGGTGACAGACTAGTCATCAGTAAACCACTCCCACACCCACTTCCAAGGAGTCTTCAAATAGGCAAGTACTGGGGGAGGATATTCCATCCTGGTCAAGTAGAAACCGACAATCAAAGCAGGGAGAATAATAAAAACTGTCACAAATGTCTCAAGCCAGGACACTTCATGTATCAGTGCACAAGTGATTGGGTGTGTAGGTCATGCAATCAGCAAGGTCATAAAATGGTTGACTGTCCTCATGATCTTGTTTTCCCTGATCCAAACATAAGTGTACATGATGGTGTTGAGGAGGAAAATCTGACTGAGCATGATGAGGATGATGATGCAAGTCAAGCTGAGGATTCTCAACCCCACAACAGAGCTGTAAAATCAATTACAACAGACAAGGAAGACAAAGACATAGAAGCAAAAGGAAATAAAAAAGTGAAAATCATTGAAACTGATAAATCAGAAAATAAACAAGTTAAAGCTGGTCAAAAAACTATGGACAATTTCATGAAAACTTCAAACAGGCCTAGTGCAATTCAAAGGACTCCACCAACTCCTACTGAGAAATTACATGATCAACAAGGAAGCAGTAAAGGTCGAAAGAAGTTAAAACCAAGCAACAGGAAAACTTAATCATCATTTAGTGTGCTATTTGAAATAAGTTTCTTTTTATCTTAAATTAAAATTTAAACAAATTTACAAAACTACTAATGTTATTTAAGCTCCAACAAAGAGTAAAAATGTTGTATATCATTAAAAACCTAAGTGAGGGTTATATGATGTTTAATGAAGATATAAGAAGTAAAAAATCATTACAACATAAGAAGTATACTATTAATAGATGTACCTTTATATTGATGTTTTTTATGATAAATCTGACTATAGATTTATACTATTATTATGAATATCTAAACATGTATTTAGTGTGTACATATAACATGGCTCGTTACTATTTTCATATTGTTATTTTCTCAGTTTTCCTTTACAAAACAGTATGTATTTTCTTTACAAAGCAACACATATTTATTTATCCCATACAATTACAATTCAGGTTTCCACCTAATCTATTTTTAGCCATCGTTAATACACATGAGATGTGTCACGCCAAATATAGCACGTGGTTATACATATATATATTCCTTATAAATATAAATGTAAACAAAAGAGAAACGCTAATAAAACAAATTGGCTATAGCCAAGTGTCATATAAAATATATAGAAAAAAATACTTACCAGTGGGTAAAACATCACAGATACTTTCTTTAAGTGAATTATTTGTTTTCAAGATCACTGCATTTAAAATATTTTCAAGCTTCATAATGTTTGTACTAATGTTACACTATGAACCAAGTTTATGGAAAGAATATTATCCACATGTTAAATATAATCCTGTCTGTATTGAGTCGCATAAATGTACTTTTAAAGGTCGGATAGTCTGTATTAAATATAGGTCGAGGCCAGTACATGAGATGTTAAAAAATATATTAGGATACATACACGGAAAAGTTCGCATGCTATTTACGGGTATAGAAATATGTAAAAATGATATTAAATGTTGCATATTTGTAATATTATGTAGATATTGTAGATTAATTATGTTTTTTTTCTATTTGACAAAATTAGAATTGCTATATAAAAAAAAAAAAAATATGATAGTGTGTAAATATGGGATATTAATGACCCTTTTGTGGTTAAAAAAAAATGGAATTGTTACATATCAAATACAAATCTTATCTCATAAAAAATGTCTGTCAAAAATATGATAAATTTATGTAGCTTAAATGTGAACGGTTTGCAAAACAGAGAGAAAAGAGGTCGAGCTATAGAATGGGTCAAGTCAATGAAATGTGATATAGCTTATTTTCAAGAAACACATTTCGATCAGAATATTGAAAACGAAATAAATTTCAATACAGATTTTAACGTTTATGGTAGTATAGGAACATCTGCTAGTAGGGGGGTAGCAATATTTATTAATAAAGCAGTCAATTATAAGGTCATTGACAAGGTTACTGATGAAAATGGCAGAATTGTTTTATTAAATGTACAGATAGATGATGCAGTTTTTTCGTTAGTATGCATTTATGCACCAAATAGCAAAACTTTAAGAAACATGTTTTTTAAAAAGGTAAGTAATTTCTGTAAAGAACATGGAACGGGTATTCTTGTGGTCGGGGGAGATTTTAACGAGATAATGCAAGACATAGATCGTAGAAGTTTACGTACAGGCAATGTTTGTAAGCAATCAGTAAATAGTTTAAAGTCCTTTATAAATACTAACAAGTTAATTGATGTCTGGAGGATATATAATGAAAACAGACAACAGTTTACATGGCGTAGGAAAGACAAAACACAAGCTAGTCGGATTGATATGATTCTTTTAGGAAAAGATGTTTTATCGCTTGTTCAAAGCTGTAAAATTAAACCTGCGGTCATACAGTATACTGATCATCAAAGTGTGGTTTTAACCTTTCGGTCGGGGGTGTCTGAAAAGGGAAGAGGGTATTGGAAAATTAATAATTCTGTAATACAGGAATATGATTATAAACTGTTAATAAATAAAGTAATTGATAAATATTTAATACAGTGTCATAATAATAAGATCGACATAAGATTATTATGGGACGCAATGAAAGTTGAAATTCGAGAAGTAACCACTATGTATTGTAAAAACAAATCAAAATTAACTAGAGAACTTAGACATAAATTAGAAAGTGAATTAGAAAAAAAAATTATGGTAAGGGATAATCAAAGCGAGGAAAACGATAACTTAAATAAAGTTATTCATAATATTGAAATAGAACTTGTAAAAATATATGACCAAAAAGCTAAAGGGGCACAAATTAGATGTCGTGAGAAATGGGTGGAATATGGGGAAAAAAATAACTCATATTTTCTAGGTCTGGAAAAACAGAGGCAAATTAAAAAGTCAATAAACAAATTAATAGATGAAAACAATGAAATATTAACTGACCAGATGCACATTCTTAGTACTATTAAATCATATTATGAAAAATTGTATACTACAAAATATCCTGATGAAAATCTAACCAGTAATTATATTTTTGATACAAAATTAGAAAACAGGCTTCAGGATCAGGATCAATCAATTTGTGATGGAAAGGTAACTGAAGAAGAGTGTTCTAATGCAATAAATAATATGAAATCAAATAAAGCCCCAGGTTTGGATGGACTAACGGTAGAATTTTATAGAGAATTTTGGGGAAAAGTCAAATTTTTTTTAATTGATGTTCTAAATAAAAGCTATGATGAAAAGCTACTGAGTTTTTCTCAGCGGACTAGTGTTTTATCTTTATTGTTTAAAAAGGGGGATCCCTTAGTTCTAGATAATTATAGACCTATTTCTCTTTTAAATGTTGATTTAAAACTTCTTTCTTATGTTCTAGCACAGCGTTTAAAAAAAGTTTTAGAAAAAATTGTAAATAATGACCAAACTGGATATATTAAAAACAGGTTCATTGGCTTCAATCATAGACAAATACAAGACATTATTGATTTTGCTGAATCTTATAATGTTGAAGGGGCAATAGTCTTTGTTGATTTTAAAAAAGCGTTTGACTCACTTGAATGGACATTTATCTTGACAACTTTAAAACATTTTGGGTTTAATGAATCGTTTATAATTTGGGTTAAAACTTTATACAGTAATATTCAAACTTGTGTAATGAACAATGGCTGGATATCAGAGATTTTCAAAAACTCGCGCGGAATACGTCAAGGTTGTCCTTTATCTGCTTTGCTATTTGTTTTATCAGTTGAAATCATGGCTCTTCGAATAAGAAATAATAAGGATATCAAAGGTTTTCAGATAAAAATAGATGAACAAACACATAGTATAAAAATTTCGCAATTAGCAGATGACACAACACTATATTTTAACTCTAAAAACGATATATCCGTTGCTATGAACGAAATTGAAATTTTTGGTAATTTTTCAGGTTTAATGATAAATAGAAATAAGACAGAGGGGTTGTGGATTGGGAAACTAAAACACAGTAAAGATAAGGTAGAAAATATTAAATGGACAAACAAACCAATAAAGACCTTAGGTATTTATTATGGTCATGATTACATAGAATGTGAAAAACTTAATTGGGAAAAAAAAATTGAAAAAATGAATAGCTTATTTTTGTCATGGTCAAAGCGAAATCTCTCAATATTGGGTAAAGTACTAATCATTAAAGCTTTGATTATACCTATTTTTACTTTTATTGTTAGTTCCTGTGTTATTCCAGAAAAATACAAAAAAGAGATAGAGAGTAAGTGTTTTAAATTTATATGGAATGGGAAACCAGATAAGGTAAAAAGAAATACATTAGTTTAAACATATTTTATTAATTAATTCAATATAACATTACAATATTCAGCTATATACATTACATGATAAGAAGAAATTAATAGGATTGGGAAACAAGTTACAAGAACTTATATTAATCCCTATCCGTAGGAATAGATTTCATATATAATATATTGTGAATCTCTAAGGGGAGAAGCAAATAGAACTAACTAACAAATTTGATATAAATTACAGAAGGTATAAGAAGATAAAACAAAGAAAGTGATCTGGTGTTTGATGTAAAAAATGTTTGATTCAAAGTAATTAAAAAAGAAGAAAAAAGAAGAATGAAATAAGGGAACTAGGTACTGCTGATTTTAGATGAAACGTTTACTGTTTACTATAAACTTTTGTACATTTAAAAATAAACTGTTATTTTGATCGTCTGTGAGGTCAGGTGATCCAAAAAGTAAACGGTCAACTGTCAAGTTCATAGGAATATCAATTGATTCGATATACCGATTTCTCGAATCGTTGAATTTATGACAATAAAAAAGATAATGCGAATTAGTTTCAGGGACCCCTTGATGACAACTACAGATGGGCGAATCTACTACATTTTTTAGGAATAGATGATGGTTTAGAGAGCTACATGCAGTTCGTAATCTCATGTGAAGGATTTGTCCAATTCGAGTTCCTGAGTAATAATAAATAGGTTTCTTTATACATTTTGATTTATAATAGGATTTGAGAGATGAAGGAGACTTGCTATCTCTTATTGATGTGGGTTCGCTGTTCCATAATCTTACAGTAGAGGGTAGAAAATAATTATTATACAAGGTTGTTCTAGTACGTACTGGGGGGATACTTACGGCCTGTCTAGTGTTGTAGTCATGAATATTTTCAAAGTTACAGGGAACAATTGCACTAAGGTAAGGAGGA
This sequence comes from Bathymodiolus brooksi, assembly GCA_963680875.1. Taxonomy (NCBI): domain Eukaryota; kingdom Metazoa; phylum Mollusca; class Bivalvia; order Mytilida; family Modiolidae; genus Bathymodiolus; species Bathymodiolus brooksi. The sequence goes on along the minus strand of OY804588.1, from coordinate 85,134,232 downwards.
ACAAGACCGTTTACCATTTTATAAAAATATATTTTTTTGTGATTTTCTCGTCTTGCCTGTAACGTCTCCCAACCCGTCTCTTTATATAAACTATTAATAGATACTAACCGAGTTCCCCCAGTGACGATTCTAGCAGCCTCTATTTGAACATTTTCTAATTTATTTATCAAGAACAATGTTTTATTATCCCATACGACGTCTGCATATTCCAAAATCGGCCGAATGAAGGTAAGATAAATCTTTTCTAAGGTTTTCCTATCTAGAATAAATTTGAATTTTCTTAGTATGTTAACTCTAATAAAAGCTTTCTTTGTTATTAGATCAATATGTTTTTGCCAGCTACCGTCATTTGAAATGTCTAAACCGAGATGTTTATGTTCTGTAACTTGATTAATTATTGTATTATTCATTATAAGGGGCGGATGAAGGGGTTTGTTAATCTTTCTAGTGATCGTCATAGTTTCTGTTTTTTGAGGGTTAAAGTTTACTAGCCACTTTGTGGACCATGCATGAATTGTTGCCATGTCGTTATTTAACGTTATTGCCGATTCACGAGGGTTATCAACAATAACATACAAGCTAGTGTCATCAGCAAATAGTTTTATAGATGAGTGAATTTCTGTGACAATGTCATTTATAAATATTATAAAAAATAGAGTTCCTAGAATAGATCCCTGGGGAACCCCGGCTTTGATAGTGCGCCATTTAGAATGTGCGCTTTCTATAACCACTCGTTGTTTTCTGTCTGTAAGATAATTTTTTATCCATAACAATAAAGACCCTTGTATCCCAATATTTTCTAATTTATTAAGTAAACCCTTATGCCAAACCCTGTCAAAAGCTTTACTTATGTCACAAAAAACTACGCGTATTTCTTTTCCTTCGTCTAAAGCTTTTCCGAATTCGTTTGTGAGACTTAGAAGTTGGTTAATTGCAGAGTCACCAGGAGTGAACCCCGATTGGTGTGGGGTAATAATACTATTTTTGAGTAAAAAATTATAGACATGTTTATAAATACATCTTTCCATTACCTTGCCCAAGACACTAATTAGAGAAATAGGTCTGTAATTATTTACCTTACTCGGATTATCTTTCTTAAAGACTGGAGTGACATTTGCCAGCTTCCACTGTGTCGGGAATCTACAAGTTGACAGAGACAAGTTAAATAACAGACACAATGGAAGCTTCAAAATGGAAGCCCCTTCTCTTACTAGTCGTGGGTTTATTAAATCTGGTCCAGTTGCTTTTGTAGTGTCGAGCAATTGTAGAACATCTTCTACGTCAGTTTCTGTAATGTGTAGTTGTGTCAGTTTGTCATAAAGTGGATCAATAGGTTCCGGAACTGTCGAATTAGAGTCGTCCAGGTTTGATTGTTCACTGAAAAAGTCGTTAATTAACTCACATTTTGCAAAATTGTCACATATTAAGTCATCGTCTGTTTGTAAGGGGGGTATTGAACGATTTTTACTTGAACCAAGTAGTCTTTTAACAAGATTCCACCAATTTTTACTACCAGATGATTCTGCTATAATTTTTTCGGATATTGTAGAAAAATAATCATTCTTTGCCATTCTTATCAAATTATTGCATTTGTTCCTGGTTATACGATACTTTTCCCAATGGTTTATAGAATTTGTATGTTTTGCTTTTTTATGGATTCGATTTTTCCTACGTATGAATTTCTTGATACTTGTAGTAATCCATGGTCGGCTATCTTTATGTACCGTTATAAATCTGTTAGGAATAGTATTATCTGCTATATTTAAAATCGTGTTTGTTATAATGTCTACAATTGTGTCTACGTCGTTATGTCCAAACAAAGTCTCCCAGTCCACATCTGTAAGTTGTTGTCTATACGAGTCAAAATCACCCTTGTCGTAAAGAAATATTTTCCTTTTATAAGATGTCAATGGTTTACTAGAATGGTGTAGTAAACCAATCACAGGTAAATGATACCTAACCTGTTCGAGCAGTGGAGCACCTACATCTGTGAAAAGTACACTTAATGGGTTACTTACGAGAATCAAATCCAATAAAGATGAACTGTGTTCAGTTACATATGTAGGTTCAGTTATAAGTTGATGCAGACTAAATTGGGTCATTAGTGACCCAATCTTATCATTTATATTGTTATTAAGTTGATTAATATTGAAGTCTCCTGTCAAAATTATATCATAGTTACAATTTAGAGCTAGATCAATAGAATGTTCAATATTTCTCCAGGTTTGCAGATCACTAGTTGGTGGGATATAGAATGTGCCGTACAAGTATTTTTTATTATTTAGCTTTATTTCTAACCATATACACTCAAGACTACCTACATGAAGATCAGGTCTAATTGTACAGTTGACAGTATTCTTAACATATACGATGACACCACCACCTACTTTATTAGATCTATCTCGTCGAAATGGGGGGAATTTATAATCGGGAATTTCCAAACATTGTTGGTCGGTAGATGTATTTTCGTTTAACCAGCTCTCAGTGAACGAAAGTATATCGTGGCAAGAATACTCAGCTGAGATCATATCTATCTTAGATACAATACTTTGAATATTTAGATGAAGGAATGAAAATGTATTGTTTATGAGCTCGCTTACTGCAGATATATTATCTAAATCACTGCTAGAACTACTAGAGATGTCCGAATCAAACGGACCTGGATTAATTTCAATTCCCGATATAATTAACAAAATGCAAAGAACAATGAAGAAATTGAGACATTTAAGAACAAAAATGCTGTTATTAGTTTTCACCTGTAACTTGTGTATATCAGGACAGCAAAGTGATTTATTTACCTTGCTTGTATTTTTTCTGGTCTCTGCTGCTTTGCAAAAGAAATGCACTAATATTAATAATGGTGTAATTTTGGTTCCGTACAACAAAAGTAGATTAAAACAAGCAATATCAGTAATGCTTAACAGCTTACATTTTTTCACAGAGCGTGCAACAGTGTAATACTTACCGATGCTTTCTCTATATTGATCTACTTCGATACCCATCAGGTTATACCAGTGTTTTGAATGTATAGGGAAGAAAGGCAATCGGTAAATAAATAAAGTAGCCTAAAGAAAACAGCACGATTCATCAGCAGTACCTTAAAAATGTGCAAAAGGAATTTACAAAAAACACCACGTTCGTGGTGAAAGGTGCGATGCAAAACTAAAGTGCGAATTAAATAAAGAAATATGTAGACAATAAACATGGGAAAATAGGAGGAGGTATATGGAGGGGTTTATTTATATGATACTAAACACATCATGATAAATATCTAGTATTTCTATATTATATTGAATGAAACGGGTGAATCAATATTATATTTAGAACAAATAAAGTTTAATTATATGTGCGTTCCAAGCTAATTGTACCACAGTGATAATTGGGGGAAAGATTTAGCGGCAATGTTTTTTTTTAACTTATTTACTAAGTTATAATCCAATTGAATGCAAAACAATATATATATATATATATATATATATTTGACAGCTCTAAAATCTAATTCTAACACTGTTTGGCCTAACCCCCAGACGTATATATATATATATATATAGCTTAGAGGCAAAATGATTGTGTCTTTTTCTCGTAAATTACCCTTTATTTATGAGATAAATTATCAATATCTGACACAACAATGTGGTTTTAAATAATAATAATAGTATAAAATAAATTAACAAATACAGAATTAAATTAAATCAAACAGATAAACACAAACAAGTAGAAGTAAGAAAATCAACAACAAAAACAGAACAAACTAATGAAAGAAGTTAAATATATAAACATATACTGTACAACAAAGTATTACTCATACACACACACCCACACCAACACATGGGTCAAAGGTTCATCCGCATCAAGACACCCTGGATACAAAGGTCACCCCCGGACCCTCTTACGTTTATACACTTGAAAGCAGTTTTAATAAGAAGTTATTTCAATAATCTCATATAATTCTTTATATATAATTCACAGGCATTTATAATTTAATCATAAAGGTAAATCTCAATGTCCTAATTTTCATCAAATATATAGTAATTTTTGGTGAGGGAGATTAAACTTTGCCTAAATAATGTTTCAAGAAAAGGTAGAAACAAAATCATGTGAATATTACAAATTGAAACAAAACCATATTATTTTCTGCCTTCAGTGCTGTAACTTCATGATTATCGAGTAAGAATCGACCGGAAAAGAAACCCTTTAAACTTAAGGTTTTCCTTGAAATATATAGGAAACTGCGGAAAGACCCCGACCATTTAATATTTATGAATGACTAAGTACTGTAAGGTCTGTTCGATTGACTTAATTATTTTGCTTTTATTGAAGATTACAACAAACATGATGAAAAAACGACAAGGAAAATAATTATATTCATATGTATGAGAATGTGCGTGTGTTAATACATATATTCAACAACAACAAAATATAAATATAAATAAAAAGGGAATACAATAGTACTTACAGTAATGTTGCTTTACCATTGAGACCTTACGGCAATATAAAGGTGTGTTGAGAACAGATATTTGATTGGACGAGGACAACCTTGTCCCCAATCGGAATGTTACTACAATTTGGTTATAGTAAAGTCACGTGGATATAAAATATATTCCTATATTTACGAATGACAAAATACTGGAGGTCTGTTCGATTGACAGAATTATTTTGCTTTCATTGTGATTACCACAAACATGTTGCAAAATCGACAAAGAAAATAATTATTTACGTATAAATATGAGTGTGCATGTGTTAATACATACTTTCAAAATAATAAAATCAAAAATCAAAAAAAATAAATAAATAAATAAAAAAATATATATATATAAATATGGTAATACAACAGCATTTACAGTTGTGCTGCATTTTACAAATGTGACCTTACGGCAATAAAGGTGTGTTGGCAATATCTATTTGATTGGACGAGGATAACCTTGACCACAATCGGAATGTTAGTTCAATTTGGTTATAGTAAAACCATGTGATTATGAAAGACAATTGAAAAACAACAAGAACATTTTTATATTTTTACAAGTTAATATGGTTAAGTGATAATTGCATGGGAATGCAGGTAATACAGATTTTAACACAATTTTTGATTATGCAAAACATTTTAGGTATTTTTGTTTATATTTTTTTTTTTGGTAAATATATATTAGAACATTATTAGAGCATTTATACCTGTGTTTGATATGTAAATTATGACAACAACAAGCTAGATGAAAGTAATTAATTAAAAGACGATACAATATAGTTTTGATGAATTAAAGTTTATTATTTCTGTATAAGTTCATAGGTTGGATCTAGTAGTTGTACGACTTCTGCCAGGGCATCCATTGTGTTTGTTTCATAGATTCTGTTGTCTTTATCTTTCATCAGGATTTTACCATTGGTTGTCCATAGTTGGGCAATCGTTTTCCTTTTCAGAAGTTGCCTGGCATGCAAGTGAATTTTGTTACGTGTGCGCGTTAAGTCCTCATTGATGTAGACGTGTTTGTATTTTGAGTATGATTTTAAGTTTTTTCTACACTTAAGGATCCGTCTTTTCACGATGGGGTTTGTTAGTCTTACAATGATTTGTCTTGGTCTGGCATGGTTGTGACCTCTACTATCACCTAGTTTTCCGACCCTGTGTGATCTCTCAATGTCAGTGGGTGATAAATCAGGGTCGATATCAGAAATTATTTTCTGGACGATTGTATTCGTATCTTCGTCAGACCCACCTTCAATGATGCCCGCTACTCGTATCAGGTTCCTTCGTCCATATTGCTCGAGTGAGTCTAGATTAGCCATCAACTCGTTGTTCTCTCGCTCTAGTTCCGATATTCTAAATATGAGGGGTTCTGTTTTTGCTGTTATTATCGATTCAATATCCACAGTGATTTTCTGCTTTACCGCTGTTGCTATTTTATCGATATCTTCTTCTGACAAGGACAAATGTGGCATTACCGAGGACTGTTGGATTTCTCTATTTACATTAACATCTACTAACTGTATATTAGACGGAGATTTTACTGGTAATTGAGACCCAGTCATTTTAGTTTTTTTAACATCTGAACGTTCAGGTGGAGTGGGATTGCTTGTTCGTTGCATTCTGCTGTGTGGAGTCGACATTGTTGGAATATGAATTTAGCCGTGATGAACTTATTTGGTATACTGGTAGATTTATTGACAGTCGATAAAATGTAAACAAAGGTAGTTAAACGTTGTTGATGTGTGTACATATACCTGTATACCTGGTGACACTGTGAGCTGTTTTCACGTTGATATAGAAAAATTTTGAAATAACATTACAGAATTTTAAAGTTCATTTTTCCATGAATCTAGCACTATATCATCATTGTTGAGTTATTGAAATTGTCCAATACCCCCGTAAAGTGGGATATAGCACAGAAAATTACATTTTTCCTTCTACGAAAAAAAAACTCAACTATCCACCTCAGAACATGCGCAGTTGGCTACATTGAAATACATTGATAGGAGATTTTGAGAAGGGTGGACTGAAAATGATAGATATAGAAAGTTATTTTATATCTTTGAAGGCATCATGGGTAAGTAGATTAGCTGACTCAAAATTTTCGAATTGGAAATTGATACCACTAAAATATTTAAATGTATTTGGGAAAATATGGCTTATTTTTAAAATGAACATAGATGTGAAAAAACATAAACAGTTTCTAAATAATATTCCCGAATTTTACAAAAATGTTTTGACCAGTTGGATAAAAACAGGTGGTGGTCAATTAAGTTCACCATTGACATTCAGTAATGTAAGAAAGCAAATTTTATGGGGAAATAGATTTATTACATTTGAAAAAAAATATTTATTTTTTAAAGAATGGATTAAGAGTGGAATATTTTTTGTTAATGATATAATAGATAATAATGGTAAAATTACGCAAGAATTTATTCTTCACAAGTTAAAAAATAAATCTAATTGGATATCTGAATTTAGTATTCTCAAAAAAGCTTTCCCAAAGAATTGGATAGACATTTTAAAAACAGAAAGCTCAGTTAAAAGCATTGTAAATATCAAAAAAGATTATTTCATCTGGAACAATCAGTTTATTAATTTATCTACATTGTCTAATAAGTTATTATATAATAAACTGGTGAATGTTAAATTTTCAAACCCTATTGGTACACATTATTGGATTAATTATTTAGTGTTGTCTGAAAAACCAAATACAAGTAGTCTATATTTTTTCATTTTCAAATTTCTTGACGAAAACAAACTTAAAATGTTCAGATGGAAACTTTTTCATTTTATTATACCAAATAAAGTTTTACTTTCCAAATGGAAAATTGTTGGGAATAGTTTATGTAATTTCTGTAAATTAGATGAAGATTACTCTCATTATTTTATTACTTGTACCTTTCTAAAAGAGTTTTGGACAAAATTTCAGAATTTAATGAAGGGTTTGGGTATCGAAAACAAAATTACTTTGAATCATATAGTACTTGGATACAAGATAGATGATAAAAACTATCTTGCATTAAATTTTTTGATAACAGTTGTAGGGTTTTCCATCTACAAATCGTACTATATATCTGAACAGAAAACAAAGTATATTGATGTTTATAGAATATTTGCCAATGAATATATTAAAAGAATAAATGAAAATAAAACACTTCAAAAGTGTTCTTTTTTAATGAAAGTAAAAAATTATATAATAAATGCAAAATAAATAAATGTTTTCAAAGGTATTAAATAGAAATTGTATTTAGGTTGTATATATATTTCATGTAATTCTGATTATAGCCCTGGATAATCAGAACAAGATGTAACAGGGAAACACCAAAAGGAGCTTGGACTTTTGGCGTGTTAATTGTAGCAAGCATTTGAATAAAATATATTACGTTGTTAAAAAAAAAAAAAAAGAACGTACAGAGTTTCACGATGCCTTCTGGAGGAATAAGTCAAATCATCACTTATATTCCAGAAACATGCGTATGTCGTACGCACTAAATTTGGTATCACCTTTTTGAATGTCCCCCAACAATGTTGGCGGGACATAAAAATATTGCTTTTCATGGAAGACTATTTTCGGGAATACATTGCCAGTGACGAACCCATAAACACGAGAGAAAAAAAGTTTATTCTAGGGTTGCACGATCTTACTGTTACATGGAAATAAGAACATATTAATCAAAATTGACAATACCACGCCCGTACACAGGAGTAAGGATACAAAGGATGTTAATTTAAAAAAATAAAATCTAGACTGATTTTGGCGTCAGAATTGTATTTCCCTCCACATTCGCACCCCCCCCCCCCCCCTCCCTAAATGCACAGACCCTTCCAAAACAATTCAGAATATATACATGTACATGTATATTTAAGGAAATTGTATGTATGAATATTGTATTTGCATAATTTTGATGGCAGTTTCTACACACGCATCCAATGCGTTGTCAGAAGAAAATTTTAAGTTCACACATTTTCTTGCAATTTTTTAGTTTTTTTCGCGGACCCCTTTCTGGATTCGTTTAATATATTTTTGTGCATTATTGGATCGGCATGATCTCACACGTGACTTTAACTTGTATGCTATATTATACTGTAAAAGCTTAAATTGACGTTTCCGGTCATTATGAGTTGATGATACTGGGCCTGCACTAGTGTCATATTGTGTCATCTCTGTGACACTTGTACTTTTATCGAGATGCCAAATTCTTAAAATTGACATTTTGAGGTCAGTTTAAAATTTCCATGAAAAAATGATATATAAAGGTGTCCCTTGCCCCTTTTCTTTACAACAAATTCGAAATGGCAGCAAGTATTACTGTTGGAAATCGAGGAGGCAAGGTCCTTTTATACAATGGGTTTAAATACCAGAAAAATAGACTACGCACCCGCGCTATATATTGGCGTTGCTGGAGGAAGGAATATAGGACCAATCTACAAACATATGTTTTCGACCTCGATGATCGGAATCCAAATATTAAAATCCTACAAGAAAGTTCCCATACACACGAGGATGACGATTTAGTTATAGGACACGACAGAGTCCACAATACTCTGAGGAACAACATCAGACAGGACCCCAGTGTCCCGATTAAGCGCGTTTATGACCATGTTACGAGGAATTATGCTCAAGGAGGTGGGGATCGTGAAACAATTCAACAATTTCACAGAGTCCGGTCGTCAATGACTCGCGCTCGACTGGAACATGTACCCACAGTACCACATGATATTAATGATGTTTCCATTCGTGGACTATGGAAGCTGACTTGGTCAGAAGATAGGTTTCTGTTGTACAAAGATAATGACTGGGGTATTCTGATCTATGCAACTAATAAAAATTTGGAAAATTTGAGACAATGCTCAGATATTTATTGTGACGGAACATTTCGTACATGTCCGAAGCCGTATGAACAGTAGTTCACAATACACGGGAAGTACAGGAGCAGAGTTTTGTGTTTTGTAAACTGTTTAATGACAGATCGTAACATCGCTGACTACAGACATGTCTTTCAAACTCTTAAGACTAAAATTCGTCAAGTAACTGGTCACAGGTGGCATCCCAGGAGAGTGATATGCGATTTCAAGCAAGCTTTACTTGTAGCAGTTGAAACAGAACTACCCCATGCTCAGATAAGCGGATGTTATTTTCATTTCAATCAGAGTCTTTGGAGAAAATTCAAAAATTTGAGATTAGAAGCAAGTTACAGACAACACCGTGAATTGAAAAAAGTAATTCGCAAAGTGATGGCCATTGGATACTTGCCTCTACTTCTTGTGCGCCAAAATTTTCATCTCTTGAGAACTTCACGTAGGACTATGCGGCTGTGCAGAAGATTTCCGGAATTAACTGATTTCCTTGATTACTTTCAACGAAACTACTTAAACGTTCCCTCTCCAGATGTGGAATGTGTTTGGTAGGACTATGGACAACAATGTTGAAAGTAAGTACGAATTGAAAGTACCATTTTGTAACCAACTCAATAAAACATCTGCATGAATATCCTTTTTTTTATTATTATTATTTGAACATTGTGCAGTAGCAAAATAAGTCTAGAATTATCTGTTGATCTAATAAGTTCCGTAAAAAAACATTGGCGAGTGTTTTTCTTTGATTTAAGGTAGATGGGGTGTTTTATTTTCTATCCATATTTTTTATTTTATTTTTTTAAAGAAAACTTCCTTGTGATATCTCCTTCCAAATAAAAAGATAAAAAAAAATGAGGGTCACCGGCATTCCAAGCTCAGAATTTTAATTTGACAATTCAAGGGGAATATGTCATTTTGGGGCAAAATTTATATAGACAATGAAGGAAAAAACGTTCTTGGATGCATTTATTTGGTGAAAATGTTCATTTCCAATCCATAGAATTTTCTGATTTTTTTGTAATTGAATGGTCCAAATGTTTCTTAAAAGATAAAAAAATAAATAAATGGTGGGTCACCGTCCAAATAAAACAGATAAAAGTAAAATTATATAAATATGATATCAAAATATGATTTTATGAGTGTTTATGATAATTTTCAATAAAATTCAAAAATTGATAAGGAACGAAATTATTTTTATTAAATTATACGACAGATCGCCTGATTTACGTTGTTATGCGCAACATATTACGCAGAAGGCTCGAAAATTTAAACACCCCATCTACCTTAAAATATATTTTGTTCACTTTCCTTGCTCAAATCAATAAAGTTTATCACTTCAACGTTGTCATACAGTTTATCAATAAAATCTTGGAGCGCTTACAACTTGCTAATTCTTGCGAATCGCGCTACAAAGCCTTAATTTAAACGATGTTACAGAAATATTGAAAATGTTACCCAAAGCGAAGCGGGGCTATGGAAATGCCGGGCATCCATCCGTTAGTCCGTTAGTTTGTTAGTCCGTCCGAGATATGTTGTAAGCGCTCCAAGATTTTTATTTGTTGACCAATTGATTTCAAACTAACTGGGGGCCGGGTGGATCTAACAACTCATACAAGCCTATCACCAATACGGCGTGGGTTCGCCCCCGGCTTTGTAAATTACAAAAAAGGGTGCACTCAACTCGTAGTCGCATGTGATAAAGGGTACCAGTTGCTTGCCCATGATCGGTGGTTCTCTCCGGGTACTCCGGCTTCCTCCACCACTAAAACTGGTCGATATAGCTTAAATATTGTTTAAAGTGGCGCTAAATCCCCAAAGATCAAATCAAATCAATCTAGTCTGCAGCTAGATATGAGTAAGGTGTAATGCACATGTATATAGGAAGGCTGCAAGATACAAGCCTGTTTCCTAGTTTTAGGAGTGAGATTCTTGTTTTGCTGGTCTTGAATGTTGTCATTATACTTAGGAGCACGAGAGTGCCTTTCGAGGTTTTTCATGCCCCCGCGACTAATAGTCGTGGGGCATATTAATTTGTCCCTGTCCGTCCGTTTGTCTGTTCGTCCTGGTTTGTCTGGCTAAATCCTACAGTTTTTGAGCTAGAGCTGTAATATTTTGCTGGATATTTATAATCATACTAAAGGTGTGCAGAATACCAAAGATTTTGATTTCTGTCAAAAATTCACAAAATGACAGGCTGTTGAACTTAGTCATGTTTGCGCACTAGCGGAGACATTAAAATGTCTTACAGACAAAGATGTTATGCATTTGTGAGAAAGTGCAGCAAGTGGGCATACCAGTTTCTAGTTTTATTTATTGATGGAGTCATGTGTATGTGTGGCGAAACAAATACACAATTAGAGCCATATATGAGAAAAACTCCAAACACCGTATTTCTGACTCCCATCATTAACATCAAGGACTGATTGATATGATCAGAACCTCACTTTTTGACAATTTAAATAAATGTAATTAGTAGCATCGATGGGTAATTGGGGCGCTTCGTGATATTTTATCATCCTATCCATTTTTTTATGGAATGTAAACAGATGGTTTCTAGTTGTTTTTGTCGGCCCTTGATGTAAATGATACAGGTCGGTATTACGGCTCGCTACACTAGATAGAGAAATCACTACATAACAAACGACTGTGAAAATCTAGATGTCGTCGTCAGCTCTAAAACTGAAATAAACAAGCACGAAAAAACCATTGAACAATTGAACAAAAATTGATTGATTGATTGATTGATTGTTGTTTGTTTAACGTCCAGTGGCAACTATTCAGTATATATTCAGGACGAGAACAACATAACAATACATCAGTTGGTAGGATCTGCAATATGGGTCGACCGGGTGGAGGGGGGATAATTTTGACTGCCACTGGGAAAGGAGGACAGATTGGGTAGGGGTCAGACATGTTGCCTGGCGACACGTCACCTACGTACCCCTCCGAACAGTTTTTGATCGGGTTCTTTAACGTGCAGTGAGTGTGTCATTCTCCCCACACGGGGTTTCTTTTACGTCTCCCCCGTGACGGATTGAGTACTTGATACATGCCTCACAACCGCGGGTGACCCTTGCGGTGGGGTTTCACCACTCATCCGGAGAAGCTGTGTCCTATTTATATACCCCGTGTTTCCCTCGAGGGCAATTGAACAAAAAACAAGTGTACGAAAATATATACATTAAACTAGCCCATATACCTGTAAACGAAAATTCGAACTAGTTTAGAAAATAGAACAACAGTTACCACTTGGAACAAAAAATAAAATGTTTAATTAAAATTATTAATTATCATGTTCAAAAGGTACACTGAAGCTAGGTGTGTCGTTGATCTTACAATTGAAGGTTGTTTAACGTTCAGTCAGTGAGTCAGATAGTCAATGGAAGAAAATTATAAAATACAATTCAAAGTTGTTGGTCTTTGTGTTATTCTTAAGACCGATTTCTGAGACGTGTTAGCTCATGTATATTTAGGGTCCCCATCGAGGATACGGGAGCCCTATAGTTTTAACTTCGTCCATCCGTCTGTCTATCCATCAACAATAATTATTCTGGAGTTGTGAACGCGAAATCACGGTTCAAGAACTCCTGAAGCAAATTTGGTAACACTTGCAGGGTTGTTAACCTCGATAGGTAGGTAGTTGTGCATATCGTTTGGATTTTTTCTCAAAATCTAAACAGTTTCCCGAAAACAAGGAAAATTCAATATTGAGGACATTGCAATATGTATTTAAAAATTCTTATATTTGCAGGCTAGGCCCTCTGGATGATCGTGGTTTAGATATTGCGTCATTCGACGTCTCATTTGAAATCAGGCTGTGTGGGAGGATGACCATGTAGTTAAAACGTTCTGCAGGGACGATAATAAACGATGGATTTTCATAAAGTACTGCGTTGACTACTATTATACCTATTTTGTTACAGTATTGTTAAAAATGCTGTTATAGTGACAATCGAAACCTTTTAACCATAATGGAAGCGGGAGGTTTGGCGCCGTAAAATCTGATTCAACCCACCATTTCTTTGGAAATGCCTGTACGAACTCAGGGCCATTGCGGTTTTCCCAGTTTTCCGGTTGTTGACTGATTTTGTTGATTTAGAGTTTTGCCTTTCCCTTTGGAAGATTGCTCGGTGTTCGATAATTTTGTTAGTACCCTTATTGTCAGTTTTCTAGTTTTTTCCACCCCTGGTCAACCAGTCTTGCCATGCAAGATGCAGAATACCTAAATAAAGCAGACATTAGCATCAACTACAAATTTGTATGGGTATAAAACCCTCAATCTTCTCTATTCGAGGTTAGCACATTCACTAGTTAACACCTGACGAACGAGGCGATGTATTGTTTACATGAAAGAATATGGTCCTGTCGTATATAAGTTTTACCCCTTCGTCTGTACCCGTACGTACGTCCGTAAGAACAATGTTCGTCGAAGATATCCCAGCTATTACCGAAATGTATATGACTTAATAAATCAGAAGCTGTATCGTGTGAGCAACACTACTCGAGACTGTTGGCCTAGTATTTTCTGAAGCGACCGACTTAATTAAGTAGTGCAATTGAAACGTCAAAAAAATGAAAATTTCCGTAAAATGATATTTCGACTTAATTTGATTTTAGGTATGGAGCTTGTACTATGTATGACTCCTATTTTCAGACCTGTGCCACACTTCTTATGTCCAACGGACACGTTTGTCTTTTATTTGTATTTACCCACCGTCAATTTAATCATTCATACGTCCGTGGTTATTTGGAGAAGTCGCCGATTGCAGTATTGAAGCTGACGACTGCCGGTGTTATAGAGCCATTGTTCCCCCATAGTCAGTCCCTCCCCCCCCCCCCCCCCCCCGGAAAAATGGCTATGGAGAAAAACTACTATAGGAGCGTTATAGAGCCATTTTTCCCCTCATAGCCAGTTTTCCCCCACGGAAAAATTACTATATAGTAGGATTTCCCCCCCGGAAAATGGCTATATAGTGGGATTCCACACCCCCCCCCCCGGAAGAATGGCTATATAGTAGGACCCCCCCCCCAAAAAAAAAGGAATGACTATATAGTAGTCACCCTCTGAAAATGGCTTGAATATTCAACTTAGTTGCTCTGTTAAATTTTACTACCACTTGCCAGTGCCACTTTTGGTCGACTATTAGTGTCGATGGGTTTACTAGCCAAGTAGCTTCTACATGGATGATCCAAATGACTTTGAATGGGGTTTCCCAAAAGCAAAAAATAGGGCATCTAATGGGACATTATATGATACCCCACCACGTTTCGCATATTTTTAGTCTTGAAACGGCCATAACTTTTGAACCAATTAACCGATCAAACTAAAATTTGAACTTGATCTGTATTTTATGGTACTAAACAAATGTAGAAAATCCTTCAATCCGTTCTAAAGTTATCATCTGGAAACCGTCGGGGATCGGACAGACGGACGGACGGACACTCAACTGCAGAATTTTTCGGAGGCCATCACATAATACCCCACCACACTAATGTGGTGGGGTATAAAAAGCAAAATATGTAAATCCGTTACTATACTTTTAAGAGGTACCCATTTTATGTCCATATCTCACTAGTGGGAAGTTTGCCCCTAATAATAGCCCACAATAAACTGAGTGCGCTCGATAATTTAACGTAATAAACAAATAATCAATGTTATTGTGAGCTAGATTCACACTTTGTATTTGATTTCAAGATATTTTTGGAAATTCTGCACCTCAATCAATGGTTAAAATGCCCATGCTGACTCTTCAAATATATATTCTCCAGACATACGTATATTTCTTTTATATATCAGTTTTATTTTATCATTGCGAAAAAAAGGAGGCAAATGTGCTAAAGACGTTAGATTCAAACAAGACGACCTCAAGAGCCTGAATAGCTCACCTGGCAAACCGTACCCTATAAGTTTGTGAATCTGTGCTCATAGAGAATAGCCGACAAATGCAAAAATCGGTAAAAACTGACATTTCAGAGGCTATAACTCCAACACCTGTAATCCGATTCCAGGAAGATAGACCTTGTCATGCTGTTCAAATTTGCAATTAGGATTGGCTTTCTATCGTCTATAAATTTCAAGATAATAGCCGAAAATGCAAGAATAGGTAAAAACTGACATTTCAGGGGCCATAACTCCAACACCGGTAGTCCGATTTTTCTGAACATTTGCAAGCAGGTAGAACTTGTCATGCTGATCAATTTCGCAGTTTACATTGAACACCTATTCTTACAGTTTTCAAGATAAAAGCCGAAAATAGCAAAATTGGACATTTCGTGGGGGGTAAATGAAACGATTCAAATGGCAACCATTTGTATATCCATGTTATTGAAAATAATAGTCATTTTAAATGACGGTACAGGTACGTACTAGATTGAACCCTATTAACATGGAAACATCTAGTATTGATTTAAGTTTAAGATTTCAAAGATTATAAAGGAAAAGAAAAACTGGGTAAAAAAATGTTACATGATACCCAGCAAACATACTGGGAAAATTATTGTAATTCATTGAACAACAATGGCAATTTATCTCAAGTATGGTATAATGTTTAACAAATGTTGGGTAATGCACCCAGTAAAAAATAAATCCCTACCCTAAATCAAAATGATATTCCATATGAGTCATCTACTGACAAATCCAACTTATTTGCTGAAAATTTCAGTAAAGTCAGTAGTACTGACAACTACAGTAGTCAGTTTAAAATACATAAACAACAGGTTGAAAATAATGATCATAACAATATTACAGATCATTTTAACAATAATAGTAATTGTCATAATGATAAATTTACATTGCAGGAAATGCAAGATGCAATCACAGATACTAACAATTGTGCACCTGGCAAAGACAGGTTAAGCTACAATATGTTTAAACATTTGTCTGAAAAAACACTTAGTATATTTTTATTGTTTACTAATAAAATATGGTTTTTACAGGAAATTCCAAAAGATTGGAAACACTCTATTATAATTCCAATCCACAAAACTGGTAAAAACCCAAGTGACCCCCTTTCATATAGACCTATTTCACTCACCTCAAACTTAAATAAAATTATGGAAAAAAATGGTTAATAATAGACTGCAGTGGTATTTGGAAAAACATAAACTATATAATCCCAATCAAAGTGGATTCAGGAAAAATAGAAACACTATGGAACAATGTATACGATTAGAAAATGATATACAAAAATCTTTTGTTAATAAATATATTACAGTTGGAGTGTTTATAGACTTCCAAAAAGCATTTGATATGTTATGGAAACATGGTTTACTGCAAAACATGGTATCTCTAAATATATATGGTAATATGCTATCATATGTAAATGTTTTTTTAAGTAATAGAACATTACAAGTAAGAATTAATAACACTTGTTCAGATATATATATTGTTCAAAATGGTACTCCCCAAGGTAGCTGCATTAGTCCGACACTTTTTAATATTATGGTTAATGATCTATCATCCTGTATCAAAAACTGTGAAATGTCTCAATTTGCTGATGATGGAGCAATATGGAAATCAGGTCCTAATTTAAAACACCTACAAAATAAAATACAACAAGATCTTGATAATATCAACAAATGGTGTTCTACACGGGGATTTTTATTATCCCCAAACAAAACTGTAGGTATTATTTTTTCCAGGAAACGAAACTTAGGTAAATTAGTTTTAAAAATAGGAACACATATACTTGAAATTGTCAAGGAAGTTAAATTTCTTGGTATAATATTTGATAGTAGATTGACATGGTTAAACCATATACAATACATACATGCATACAAAATGTATTAAAATACTCAACTGTATGAGACTACTTACAGGTACCAAGTGGGGTGCAAATAGCTACACTCTACGAACCATGTACTTTGCACTAATAAGATCAAAAATTGATTATGGATGTGAAGTATATAACTCTGCATCGCATGCTGTTAAAAAATTATTAGATAATATACAACTTCAATGCCTATGTATTTGTACAGGGTCAATGAAAAAAGCCTCATTGGCTAGTTTACAAGTCGAGATGGGTGACCCCCCCCCCCCTCCATATGAGGAACGAAGGAAAAGTTTAATAGCAGTCTTATCTTAATATTAGTAGTTTTTGATAATAACAACCCTACAAAAATTACTCTCCAGGATGATGTAAAGTTTAGTTTTTATAACAAAAACATAAAATCTAAACAAAAACCATATTATATAACTGCCCAAGAAGTTCTCAAAGAAAATAATTACATCCTTGATAATATATATTCACATAGTGAGTGTCCCACACCCCAATGGCATTTAGGGACCGACCATTTAACTTGAAGGGGGGGGGGGGAGGTTATGGTTTTTTGTTTCGTTCAGAAATTTTTTTTCGGACAACACAAGAGTTAGAATATTTTTTTTTTGTCGCGCAAATCGCGAAAAAAAAAATCCAGAATTTAACCTTAGGTTATATGACAAAAACTCTGAATCAGATTATTATTTTTTTTCCTCCACCAAAATCAGAATATTTTTTTCAGCAACATTGGGAATCAGAATATTTTTTTTGAAAAAAACCATACAAAAACCTCTTGTCCAAACCCAATTGCATGATGTTATTACTAAAAAGGACCTCCCTCACCTAATAAAAAGTGAGGGAGATATCCTTATTGACACTTGAGTATCAAAACGTTTTTCAAATTTATACAGACGGATCAAAAGATCCTCAAAATAATACAAATGGTTGTGCATTTGTTATTCCAGAACTAAAGGTTAGTAAAGGATTTAAATTACAATCTCACATGTCTATATTTATGTGTGAACTTACTGCCATATTTCTAGCTTTAAGCTGGATTCAAGACTTCAAACCACTAAATACTGTAATATTTGTTGACTCACTTTCAGCATTACAGGCAATCAAAGGTTCTATATATAAAGTACAAAATTATATTATTTATGATATATACAATATCTTTACATCACTAAGTAATATTGGCATTATTGTTATTTTAGAATGGATACCCAGCCATGTTGGTATACTAGGAAATGAATTAGCTGACAAAGAAGCTAAAAATTCTTTAAGTTTAAAAAACTATATATGTATTTAATCCTCTATATAAAGAGGACATTAAGACATTAAGCAGAACTTTTTTGAAAGATATGTGGCAAAAAACATGGGACAGCAACCTAAAAGGAAGACATTTATATGGTATTAATAAAACAGTTTCTTTTTCTATTACAGCACCCAAACTATATAGGTATAATGAAATATTATTTTTCAGGTTACGGACAGGGTATATTAAACTTATAGCTATTTAAATAAAATAGGATTTAATTCATCAAATCTATGCGACACTTGTCAACAGGAAGAAACCGTGGAACATTTCCTCCTACAGTGTAAACAATATAATACATACAAATTATGATTTATCAACTACTACAATTGGGTGTCACTAATTTCAATCTTACTATATTACTATCAGGCAAAAATTGTCAACCAGTTGCTGATTATTTTAATCAAACTAAGATTTTAATCATATTTTCAGTTGAGAGCTGTACAGAGCACCCTCTACACCATAGAGACGTGTGACTAGTGACCCTTGTCGAATTATTAATTAAACTTCAATTTAATTTTTTATTTTTTGATAAGAGTCATTAGTTTATTTTAATTATAATTTTTTTATATAGATAAAATATCATTTTAAACTATTTATATATATGGTCTACAAAAGCCATATTTAATTTTTGAACTTACCTTGTAAATAACTAAAAATAATTAACACAATTCAATGCATAAAGAGAATTAGGAACTAGCCATGTGGCTATAGTTAAGCTCTATAACATAGACTAGAGCAATGAAAGTTATATAAAACTCTTTTTTTTCCCTTTTTTTTTTATATAGTAGGTACATTTTTTCTTTTTATATAGTTCAATAATAAGTACATTTGTTCAATAAAAATTATATTAATAATAATTTTCAGTTTTCTTCCATAAAATCAGTTACTTCAGTAAGCTAATACATACATCACATTTGTAATACATGGTAAATTAGGTAATATTTATGACATTTCCCGGTACATTCTAGGGTAAATTATTACTATCAAGTGTGATAACATCACTTTGTAAAAATATTATTAACTGTATCATTCCATAGCTATATATCTAATCATATATTAATAACCCTATATAGCTCATGGAATTATACAAACTGTCCTTTTTTATTTCCAATATTAGTCACGATGTTATTATGTTTCATAGACAATACCAAAAACGTGCTCTCACCACGGGGTATATCGTGGGAGAACGGCGTATACAATTATTTTTATTTTTATTTTCTAGTTACTAAACTGGGATTATGTAGAATAACTCCTAGTAATTTACCTTAGTATGTAAGGGCTTGACATCTGTATATCTCAAAACTAAAGGTAAACACATGTATAATGAGTTGCCATGTGGTGTCTGGGTTCATTGTTGGCAGACGGCCAGTGTGGGCATGTGTAAATAATACTAGTTTCCGTATGTCCACACTGAACGGGGGGCAACAACCTAACCCGAATAATCCAGTCGTTATATTACGCTTTGCTATATTAAGGCCTGAACGACTTTCTCGATAAAACGCGTCAATTGGAAGCTTCAAATTAGCAATGTATTCTGGATATAAACTGCGCGTGGTGACTTTTGGCACTAAAAGAAGGAGGAGCTTAGGAAATGTTTGCAAGCATAGGTCAATGGAGCGTTCAGGTGTCAAATGTTTTCATTTTACCCACGTGTTTGACCTTACTAATCTAAAAGGTGAAAAGAAGAAATGTAGGAAAACTTAATAATGAATTAAACATCGTTAATCAATTTGTCGATCTCCATTTCTTGTTGTTTGTAAACATTACCGGAAATTGAAAGAACCACCTTTCGCATACTCGGCAAATAATCATCGTTGATTGGCTCTCTCTTTCAGAGAGCAGCTGATGCGTTTTTATCACAAGGAGGGTTCAAGCCCTCATCCAGCGATAGTGCCGATAGAGGGTGCAGTATTATTCGAGTTAGCAACAACCCAGACATTAAACTGGTAACTTCTTTATATAGTAATCATATCATTTGGCGCAACTGCTAAATACATATTATTATTATTTTACTTTATTTATTTAATTATTTATTTATTTTTCTATATTACCAAAAGTTATAATTTTGGAAATTTTTGCGCGGAGATGCTATCGATGTCAAGATTCAAGATTTTATTGATAACACTCAGACACATAAATGTGTTACATGAGGACATAACATATATACATTATTACATGGCGAAATGATCATATATTATCAAAAACATTAAAACATACCAGCAATTTTCTTTATGAACAATGATAACCTTTTATAAACTTCTACATTACAAAAAGATAGGAGACCATTCATTTTAACAATACTAGGATAAGTAACATAATACCTAGGTAAATATATACGTCTCAGGTTTACTAAATATTCATTACAACAAACAAATAACAAGTGGAACTCATCACCAATTGATTGTCCACACAAAGTACAAACCCTCTCATCTTTAGGAATATTATACCACCGCCCAGTTTCTATTGGAATTCGTAAATTTGACGCCCTTAATTTTGTTATCCAAATTCTAGTTTTCTCGTTTAATCTCACTAAATAATTTTCTAATCCAAAGTCTTTTTTGAAAGAGCCATAAAATTGTCCTCGAGATGAATTTTCAATGTCATTATACCATGAACTGACAAACTGATCGGTTAAAATTTGGTTAAGATATGTTTTATCACAATATCCAACCTGATTTATAAAAATATATCCTAAGCCAGCTCTATTTAATATAGATTCTACATAATTAATCCACTTGAAATTATTCTGACCCTGGTTTTTTAAACATAACATCAACCTGTATAAGGAACTACTCAATTTTGTTTCGTTATTCACAAGTTTACACCAATATGAAATCATACGAAGTTTTACTCGAATTTCCAAAGGAAATCTACCTAATTCCCCATAAACAATAAAATTTGGAGTAGTATTTCTAACTTTTAGAATTCGTTTACAAAATTTAAGATGAATCTGTTCTAATATTTTTAAATTCTCATATCCCCAAACTTCAGAACCATATTGGTTCAATCATAGAATCAAACAATTTTAATTGTAAGTCGACAGGTATGCTTTCGTTCCTGATAGTCTTATAAATAAAATGTAAGGACCTTTGAGCCTGATCTACAAGTTTCTTTTTTGTATCAAAAAAGGTACCATTATATTTAAAAATAATACCTAGATATGAAAATTTTTCTACAACTTCTAACTTTTTATCTTGTAATATAAATGAATAATTAAGATTCTTCTTTTTGCTAAAAACCATAACCTTTGTTTTATTAATATTTACATCCAATTTCCACAAATCACAATACAACTGAAAAATATTTAGCGATTGTTGCATACCCTCCTTTGTTTCAGACATTAAAACAGTGTCATCAGCATATAATATGACAAATAATTCAAACAATATATGCAATTCATTATAAAACCGTTCTTTTAGCTTTTCTAAAGGAACGCCATCTAAAGTCTTAACGTAGTCTTCTAAATCATTTAGAAAAACTGAGAATAAAAAAGGAGATACATTTTCACCTTGTCTTACACCAGTAAGACAAGGGAAAAAATCAGACTGACATTCTTTATACTTAACACAAGATTTAATACCCTGGTACATATTAAATATTACTTTAAAACACTTTCCTTTAATATTACTAAATTGAAGTTTTTCCACAGGTCAGATCTACTGACCGTATCAAAAGCCTTCCGAAAGTCTATGAAGGTACAAAATAGTTTCCTTCCGAAAGAAAAATACAACTCTATGAGGACATGTAGTACAAAAATATTGTCTATTGTAGAGTATCCTTTTCGAAAGCCCGCTTGATTTTCATGTATAAGTGTGACCTCATTTGCAAAAAAATTGAGTCTAGTGTTAACAATGGATGTAAACAATTTACCTAAGCAACTAATTAACGTTATAGCTCTAAAATTGTCTGGATCTATTGGACATCCTTTGTTTTCATAAACTGGTATAATTATTCCAGTTGTCCAAGTTTCTGGTATAATACCTGTATCAAGAACAACATTAAACAATTTGGTATAAATAGATACTAAAAACGGCGGAGAATTTTTAAAAAATTCATTTATTAATTTGTCACTACCCGGCGCTTTATTATTTTTCAAACCTTTAATTGCATCTAAAACCTCCTTTTCTGTAATTATCCCATTCAACATTTCGTTATACATAGGGTCATTACAGAATTCGTCAATATTGATATCACTCTCTTCCTCTTCACAAAAATTTAAATTCTTAAAATATTCAAAGAATGTATCAATATCAACAGGTGGGGTTTCTTTTCTATTACCAGAATATTTTTTCAAAGTCTTCCAGAATCCTTTCGTATCATTTTTTGACAGTGCTCTCAGTTCAGATGCACATTTTTCTTTATATTTTTGATAACTTGTATTTAAAGTCTTACGGTATTCTTTTGCTTTTATATTCATCGTATTTTTATTTGCACCTGATTTCACTCTATTATATGAGAGTCTTGCCATATTAAACTGATTTCGTTTTTCTTTACATAGTTTATCATACCACGGTTTCTGATCACAGTTCGGAGCAACATTCTTTATTTTAACCTTGCCCTGCAATTTCTGGGCAGTATCTAAAAGTACATGACCTAGGTCAGTAACTAGACCGTTCAACTGATCAGTTGTAATTGTGTTTTTATCAATATCACTTAATTGACCGTCAATGTGTTGTAGTGTGTCGTCATTGGATAATATATGGACAAAATCGTCTGTTTTACGGTAATCCCATCTAATGTGAGTATCTTGATTTTTCAATTTGTTATTGTCGTTGTGAATACTATTACACTTATTAAGTGTATTAAATAACAATGTAAAACTAAGTCTACAGTGGACATCTGAAAACATAGGGTTAAAGTCTTCAACTTTAAAATAACTAATGAAATCAAACATGCTAGGATGTACAATTAAATAGTCAACTAAACTAGAGTCTTTACATGTATTACGACCAATAGTTCTATCTGTAAATATTCTACCATTACAAATAAAAAGACCACATCTTTTACAACATTCTAATAAAAGATTACCATATTTATTGACTCTACCTTTATCACAAATGTACCTTTGCAAAGGAATATTTTTTTTTCTAATATAAGATAAGTAAAAATATTTTCCTGACTAATATCATCATCAACTTGCAAAATTTCAAGTAAATTTTCGTCTGGTATAACGAAATCACTTCCTATAGAAGTTCTGGAATTATAATCTCCAATAAGAGCGACATTTTTAGAGAAATTTGAATGTGTGATAAGTTCATCTTCTAACTGTAAAAAGGCTTCATCAGAAGAATATGGGGAAAACTGTGGGGGAATGTAAACACATCCCAATAAAACATTTTTACTTTTATCCGAGATATCATTTAATATTTCTACCCATTGTACAAATTCAGAATCAGAATGAATAAATTTCAAAAAAATTGACAGTATTTTTTTATAAATAATAATAATGCCACCCGATTTCTTTTTAAATTTTTTTCTATGCTTTGCATAACATGCATATTCATTTGGAAGTTTGATATTGTCGTATTCATCAGTTTTTGTTTCAACTAGTACAAGTATATCATAGTTATTTATTAATGTTTCAAAATCTGGATTCAGTAATTTTGAACTGATACCACAAAAACATTAAGGTAAGTTATATTAAGTTTATTTACATTTAAATTTGAATGTCTACGATTGTCTGATGTGTTGTCCTAGCTATGCCTGGCGTTTGCTGGATTTGGACGCTCAACACGGGTTTCATCGTACGGACGACCATTTACAAAAATCTGGTCATATACCAATGAAGCGCGCATACCACGTCTCTGGAGCTCCTTCATTTTCGGGTAAAGGTTTTGTCCCCGATTTATAATTTCCGTCGGATACTGCTGGTTAACTGTATAACGAGTCTTTTCCTTAAGTTTCACGGGAACAACTTTCCTTACACGTTCATGGTCTTTGTAGTGCGTAAAGCGGGCAATAATATTGCGGGGTTTGCCATCATTCCTTTTCCTTAAACGGTGCACGTTTTGGAAGTTAATTTGATCTGCATCAGATATCTCAAGTTCAGTTTTAATAAACTCCTTTAAAACAGCTTCAGTTTCTTCCTCATAATCAAGTGCTGTCTGCTCTATTCCACCAAAAATTAAATTATACTTCATAGTATGAGTTTGCATTTTCAAGTGATCCTCTCTTATTTGGTTTTTTTCTGTTTCAATATTTTGGGCGTAATTTTCAAGTAAAGTCATCCTGTCGGCAATTTCATGATGATGTGTTTCTTCTTTGTCTAAAATTTCAGAGTGCACTTTTTGGGTAGTTTTTACATTTTCAATTTCTTGATAAATGTTTGTTATACTTTTCTCGATTTTATCAAACCTTTCATCAATTTTTTGGTCAAGTTTTGAGAGTTTTTCACAAACTACAACATCAATGCGTTCCAATATTTGGTTAATAATGTTTATTGTGGAAACAAGCATCTCCATAGAAATATTTGGACGAACATTATCATGTGGGTAAGGATACGTAGGTAACGTAGGTAAAGGAGCAGACTGTGACGGCAGAGGTTGATATCCAGGGGGATGAAGTACTGGAGCAGACACAGGAACAGATACAGGACTAGTGTTAGAGTTAAAATTCGGTGGTGCCTGTGGGTTCAAAACTGGATTTATACAATCAAATGTCTGATTCATATTATTCATAGGATTTTGTTGATAAGGCCCTGCTAACGGTAATCTCTGACATGTGTTCATTGGAGTACTAGTATATAAAGTTTCATGAGCTTGGTTTAACAAATTTGAAAAACTTTGTTGTTGTTGTTGTTGTTGATTGTGCGACGCCATATTTGCTATTGTTTTGGTCGGTGGAGTCAAACCTGTTGTACTGTTATTACTCCTATTCCTCTTATTATTTTTCCCCATTTAACTGTTGAATACTAAAAATGTTCTTTTCCGAAACAATATTCACAAAAGTTCAAGCACATTTTCATCTAAAATATACTTAAATTGAGAATTCCTTAGGACCTACACAAACACTGTCTTACTCATTCCGCCATCAAAGTATGTCAAGTACCTCATTAACACCAACGTAGGGTTAATGTGTATCTAGAGGGAGGTCGTAGTGCCCAACTCATTGCGATGCCCTATACCTATAAAACTGGGATTTGTAATACTGTTTAAACAACTTGTATGCTAAATTATAAATTTATGCTAAATTATAAATTTAGCATACAAGTTGTTTAAGCAATTACAGCAATTATTCTAAAAACTCACAATATTTAATAATAAGGCATAAATTTAAAAAGTAAGTAAATAATAAGAGAATTACCCAAAACTCTAACAAAAAAATTTCTTAAGGGCGCAATTTTTCATTGAGAAAGTCGCCGTGAAAAACCACATCAATTCAACAATTGTACAGTGCAAACATTGAAGGCTTAACTAGTACAGCGCGGGGTGGTATTACCTGTCAGAAATGTAGATTCAGTGGACGATTATATGTAACATAACAGAATAGTCTTTAAGTCGTAAGAAAAGAATTTTATTATGAACATACATGTATTAAGAAATACAACGGACGTTTACAAGCCACATCGGCATGTACCTTGCCCTTGGTGTAGCCTAGAGATACATGTTCATAAAAAGTGCACATGATGTACGGTTACTCACACTGCAATACTGATGAACTTCAACATTTCAAAGTACCTGTATTTCGGGAAACATACTATATAGCTCCTAGTGAACAAAATAGAATGATAAAGACACCGCCTCCACATACAAATTTTTGAATGAATATATCTAGGTCTATCTATATTTAGGCAATCTTCAAATCTTAATCACACTCTTTAAAATTATTTGGTAGTGTTATTAACTGTTAAAGATTTGAGAACAATCGGATTAATTATAGGATTTATTTTAGAAAGACTTTAAGCAGATGTATTATGAATGGCATAATAGATAGTTAAATAAAGAAAAGTGGTTTCTTACTATTTTAAATTATTTTCGACATATTTTGGTAGCATTCAAATATTTTGTACAATCAGACTGACGGGTCATCGTATAGAACCTGGAACTGCCGCACAATGTAAAACTAAAGACTCAAGTTGACACCGACAGAGTTCCGTTCAGGCTTGAAGTGGGATTCGTGCTGCTCAATCTTCAGTTTTCTGTGTAATGTTTTATTAGAACACTGTTTATCATTTTTTTTCTTTTGGCCATTGCATTGCCTGCCCGTCTTCGAATTATGACTTCCGATAACCCGTTTGACATCTACAAACTTTTCTTATCTGTTAACCTATATACACGGACCACTATATAATCCCAATTATCAAATTTATTTGATTGTAATATGTGAAAATATATTGAAGATTATAATTATTTGGCAAAATGAACTTTTTAATGGTAAAGAACTAAAGGCAAAACACATTATTTGTGTGGATTTATTCAATTCAAATGCAGGTAAAAACGTTATTCATAACTTTAGTTAGCTGCATGTTATTGAAATGAACAGTCAAACGATTTGAATTACAATTTCAGAAATGCTACGAAAAAAAATCGGAAATTTGCATAAAACCCAGTGTTTTATACAAAAAGATAAACATAAAAATCTAAAATCTAAAAATAATTTTATTTTGTGTGGCTTAATCTAAAAATTGGAAAAAAATGAGAAATTATGTTTCAAAAATAAAAACTATGTAGGGAAGGTAAATTAAGTTTTTCCTTTCCTTAATCTGGACATATCATACAGATGAAGAACATTTTTTTGTTGAACATTTTGGAAAATAATCATAGATGTGCTCCCGTTAGATTTTTTATTACAAACATAAATAAAGTACCAACTATGTTACTTGAAAAGGTGTCTGTACACACAGAAATTCTATTTGTTTGTTGTTACAATTTTTTTTTATTATTTGCTCCTTTTCTGTGTTTCTTGAAAATTGTATATTACTGCCTAAAGGTATAAATGAATTTGTTGTGTTCCTGCGTATTGTACATGTATGGTTTTGATTTTTCTTCTTTTTACCCAGGTTTTTATTAGAGACAATTTTTCCAGAACAAACATTCTGCTTCAGAGTGCATTTTTTTTTCAGTTACAAAAATGTAACATTAAAATCTTTTTATAAGAGTAAAATACACCCTTTGCCCCTAATGCTAATGCAAAGAAATGAAATGTGATACACAAATACACTGTTAGGAATTTAATTAATAAACCTAATATCCCTGTCGTTCTGTAGTCAACTGTTCAAGTGAAATGGTTGTAAGTAAATATACAGTACTATTAAAACAAAATTGATTATCTCGCAATTCGGGCAACTTATTTTGTTTCAATAGTAATTTATCTAACCTAAATACAATAATGTATATATGATAGAAATAAGTTTATATGGTTATTAAGTAACGAAGACAGAGAAATCTGTAAAAAAAATCTTGCAAATTTTATAGCAACTTGCCTTTCAATAAGATATTTATCAGATAAGTAACTGAATATATTTATGTTCTATAACCAACAGTGCTGATTCATGTTTATATATATATGTTACAGTACAAATTGGAATCCAGTAGGATCCAGAATCCTACTAGTAGAAATTGGAATTCTGATTTGTACTGGATTTAAACCAGTATAAATCAGAATTCCAATATCTACTAGAACAATTCAGGATATCCAGATTTGTACTAGGAGGATCCTGGATCCTACTAAACTTTCAGTAGGATTCAGAATATTACTGAATTTAAAACTAAGTACGATTCTGGATATTACTGAATTGAAAAACATAAAAATATGTAAAATTTATGAAATATAAAATAAGTCTTGTGCGATAATTTAATTACAAATAGTGAGAAAAATACATTTTAATACTTTCACTTACAATGAATTTAGAAATGATTACAATTCATGAGGCGAGTTAAAAAGTTATGTGACTGTCCTGTCAGGACAGCCTTTAGGGGGGATTAAGTATTAATTAAAGATCATTGATCATACAAGTATATTTATTTAGCTTTTACTGATTTTACCTAAGGGACATAAAACAGAAGATTTGTATTAAAAAAGTGTTCATATTTATTTTTTCATGTTTCTCCTTTTTTCAATTTTTTATTTCAGTAGGATCCTGGATATCCTGATTTGTCCTAGTAGATATTGGAATTCTGATTTATACTGGTTTAAATCCAGTACGAATCAGAATTCCAATTTCTACTAGTAGAAATTGGAATTCCAATTTGTACTAGTAGGATCCAGTAGCCCTTTTCACAAAAATTCTTACGATAAAAAATTGTCGTAAGTGTAAAACTAAGATTAAAAAGAGTTTCACAAAAATACTTACGATAATCTTAAGTGTAAAAATAGTCCTAACTTTACGTGTAAAACTACCCTGTCCTAAGTGTAAATTTTGATCGTAAGAGAAATTTTGGTCTTATCTTTTATCTTAAGTGAAAAAAATAGAAAAAAAGATGGACGATGTATTGGCGCTTCGACTTGAAAATAAGAGAGTAATTTATCGTTAGCGCATTTTCTCTGATCGTATGACAAACCTATTTACACATATTGATAAATGTTTATTGAAATGAATATGGTTTAATACAAACAGACGCTACAAATGGCATTGTTGTGTACTCCTTTTTCTGGCGTGATTAATAACAGAGTCTGTCTATAACGATGCATTCCGTACATTTACCTTTTCAATGCAGCAGTGTATCGTTTACATGACCAAAAAAATCAGGATAATTCTCATTAATTTTAGATTTCAAATTGGGAACGATCGACAATCGAAAAGATTACTTGCAAACTTGGGGAGAATTCTTTTTTTCATTTGTTTTTTTTTTGATAAAAACAGGAATACGGGATTTTCTTCTAGAATCTACTTCGCTTACAAAAGTTGTGTATGAACAGCCGCTTTAGGGCTGGAATTTTCTGGATCCAATGATATCGTTTTGATTTTTGCCTTTATATTAGTAATATAATTTATTAATTTCTGGCAACTTCGATGATCATCGAACAACCTGGCAATACAAAAACTTGTGTACATGCTTCTGTTATATTAACATTAATATATAACAGGGATATTTATTCGTCTTCATGATTGATAGATGATAAACACATCTTAATTTGGGTTATCTCAGAAAGGCTGACGCATAACAACGGTAGAGAGATAATTTTTACAAATATTTACATAAAATAACATAAACAGACAACCTATCACATGCATGCATCCATACAACCAATCAAATGTATACGATTGTAATATATATTTAAAAATATAAATGTATTTGGGATGAACATTTTTTAATGGTAGTGACAAAGCACATTATTTTTGTGGATTTATTTTATTCTAATGCAGGTAATAGCATTATTTGTAACTTTAGTTAGCTGTATGTTATTGACATGAACAGTCAAACGATTTGAATTACAATTTCAGAAATGTTACGGGAAAAATCGGAAACTGAGTTTAATATTGTAGAACTAGATACAGTCCACGGACATAAGTATTCGTCACCTTCGATTTTTTACTATATATTTCATATAAAACCACATTTTTCAAAAAAAAAATTTAAAGCCATCTCTGGGCCGATTTTTATGAAATTTATTTCAAGACACGCAGAATTTTTTGAATTTTATTTGTTTATCTGATAGTAGTTTTTGTCTCCATGGTGATTGTTTTCTGGTGTTGATTTTTCCGATTTTATTTTTGTTAAAATATATATAGCGACGTCAGAAAACAAAAATTGTCTTTCAATCATAAGAAAATAAAGGCAATCTAACGGAAAATCATGCTAAAATAAACAAATAATCTTTAAATATTTCTGCTTCTTCTGGTGCAAACATTATTAAAATCCGTTTAGAAACGACTTCACAATAAAAAAAAATTGAAAAATGTGGTTTTATATGAAATATATAGCGTAAAATCGAGGATAACGAAATGTCCATTGAAAAACTACCGTGATAAAACGTCACATAGTAAACAAATATATACCCTAATGAAGAATTTGTTAAAATTTGAAAATGAATTTATTGATATAGAATCACGAATTTGATGGTAAAAAGTGGGAAGAGAGGGGGATGAGAAATTAAAAATAATTTGATTTTGTGTGGCTTACAGGTATAATGTCGTAAAATTTGGTAATTTTTTTGAAAGTTGTTGAAAGTTAATATTTACAAGTTATTTTTTATTTGTTCTTTTTCTGTGTTTCTTGAAAATTGTATATTACTGCCTAAAAGTATAATTCTAACATAACCTCCTTCTTTCGCTTTGTTAACAAATGAGCGAGTTATCCATTCGGTATAATCTCATTAACACATGCCCCGGTGAATGTTACCGACTTTTCCTTTGGCAGCATAAATTGTAGCCCGAATAATGCCGATAGAGGGCGCAGTATTATTCGAATTATATAAATTGTGTGCGACATTTTTCCCCAAGCGTAAATATAAATTACCGTCTTCCAATCAAAGTATACTACCGTATTTGTACTCTTAGACATATCAGAATCGAAATAAATCATGGAAGCCAGAATGTGTTTTGAGTTTTAACATGGATTGGCGGATATTAGTAAATTGTATCCCTCGCTTCTGGCTCGGGATAAAATACTGATATCCGCCAATACATGTTAAAACTCCCAACACATTCTGTCGTCCATGATTTATTTCTTAAACTGTATTGTACATGTCTGGATTTTGATTTTTGACCCTTTTACCGAGATTTTTTTTATTTGTCATGAAGTGACATTTTTTCCCAAGAACAACAATCCTGCTTCAGAGTCCATTTTTTTTTCAGTTACAAAAATGTAGCATCAAAATCTTTTTTTAAGAGTTAAATACACCCTTGTCCCTAATGATATAAATGGCCATGGCAATGAAATGAAATGTGATACACAAATAAAAGGTTAGGAATTTAATTAATAAACTAATATTGCTGTCCTTTCTGTAGTCAACAGTGCAAGACCTTTTTATTCTTAAAAACATGGGCGCGGCCATTATCGATTTCCGAGTGTGTCCGCCATTAGTAAAGTGTCAAAATCTTATGTTCTCGGGGTTTATCGATACGCTAATGTATGGTTTCTCTAGTACAGGTGTCACAATATACTGTTATTTCGGCTTGAAATTCAATGATAACACCTGCTGTGAAGTGATTTGTAAACGGAGATATAACGACAACAAATAAATTACCTGGTATGTATTATTATTTTTTTTAAATTACCGTTATTTTACCCATACAAAATCAGTATAAATCCTACTTGATAAAAAAACTGCATGCACTCTTTTTTTCCTTTTTTGTTGCTTTTCAAGCATAAGAAAAAAGGGGTAATCAAATTAATATTTTGTATGAAATTCAAAAGTAAATATATAAATTATAATATACGCTTTTTGAAATTATTATTATACGATTTAAAGGTGAAGTAATAATGATAAAAAGTGTGCCTAACTTATAAGAAAGAACTTAACTTTGAATGTGACATCTTAAGGTGCATTTTTCAATTCTGTTTTATTTTATTTATTTTTTGTTTGTTAAATTGTAAAACAAATTAAAACTTTTTGTCGGTCAATTTCTTTATAGGGATCTATGGTGAAGATGAAAAGGAATTTAAGTTTTATCAAATTAAAACATCTGAATATCTGAATTTCTTTATCTGAAAAAAAGTTTCATGAGGAACCTAATATAACTATTTGCTCCCAGTTTTCAGATACGTGAACCGGACGGGAATTTTTCACCCCATTTGTCTTCTTTTTTTAAATTTCTTTGCTAGGATTTCACAGTTTTATATTAATTTATTCTTTAATTTTATGTTTTTGAAGATTAATTAAAATTTAATATTGAGGTGTTAAGGAAGTGGTAGCGCTTTCTAGACTTGTAGTCTGCTGAAGGTCGACCGTGTCAACAGCGATGAGATGCTTCCCGGGTTTGGCACTTAGGGGAATAGACAGTCGTGTCATTTTGCAACAAAGGTGTTAAATTCATATTGTAGAAAGATAACTATCATTATAACTGATAGTTAACTGTGTATTGCATAACAAGTTATAGCAAAGACATCACTAAATCACAAACATTTAATTTATGTATTGGGTTGATTCTTAAATGTATTTGATTTGCAATGACAGTTAAACTCTACCCCCTTCCCACAAAGAGTTAAAAATGATAAAAATATATATAACTGAATTATAATGACAAAAAATTAAAAGAAAAAAAAAATCGCCGAATTTTGTTGCAGGACATCATGTCGTTCATTTTTACTTCTTACAGAATCAAGATTTATTTCAAGATTTATCTACAGAAATGTGATACCTCTTTGTAAATTGTTAATTATTTTATGCGGCTTCTACATGAAAAACAATAATTCCTACACTGCTCACTTTGTTCCCGTTTCCTTTGTTTATATTATTTAAACTTTCATTTAAGACAACATTTAACTCAGTTTTTTTTCCTTTCTATGTTATCCTCTACTGCATACGGAAGGAACATTATTCCTCCACATATTTGCTACTCTATCATTGTGCGAATGATTGATTGTTTGGTCAATTGCATAAGTGCTCCCTACATCATAAAAATATGCGACTTTGTGAAGTGAAGACAATATTCGAAGGGAACTTAGTTCTTTTGTACAAAATATATACCGTTAGTAAAAAATGTGTGTTGAGGGTTTCCATACCGACCGTTTTTTTGTTGTTGCGTACCCTGTTTTGTATTGAAATTCTGCCACATAAGCAAGGTTAAAATCTGAATAGATACAGATCGATCTGTTAGCCCACATCTGGCAAAATGGCTAATTCTTTAATTTTGATAATATTGATGACCGTATAGATTTGTCCGACCTGGTCCTGAACTTTGTGATTCTGAACAATTTAAACAATAACCGTTTAAGTTCGATTCAATAATCCATATTTCGAAATATTCGGCCAAAATCACGGGAATAAGCCATAAAATATCAACTGAAGCGTGTTTATCTAATCCAATTATGAATACTGATTAATCGTAACTAGTGTAAACAACCGATTGTTACACTTTCTTAATGGCGGACGATAGTAACGCCACCTAGCGTCCACGAACGATAACTAGGTAATCATCGATTTCTGAAAACGTCTATATTGAAACAGAAGAGGCGGTCCGTATTAGATTTAACCGTTTTCTTTTCCGCGTAGCACCAAGTCCTTCACCCGCGTACGAATGCGGTAAAAGAAACACGTTATATCCAATACGGGCAGCTTCCTTTGTTTAGTTTAGGTTAGTTTAAACATATTTTATTTGCATAAAAGTTGCAAATGGGTTTGGACACAGGTTATAACAACATTAGCGAAGTCCTTTCCCTTTTACAAAAATATAAACAAAAAATGATTGGTCATAATGGCGATAATTATACAAATAAACTTTACAACATGATATATTTAGACGATGATAATAAAGTAAATATAAAGAAGAATAAGGTGAAATAAAGTGTTCAAAACAGAGGGATAGGGAAGAAGAAGAAAAGTTTCAAACAAACAAAAACAGCAAAAAACTGGAGTGAGTAAGCTAGTATATTAATTAAAGCGCTGGGTGCTTCTAATAAAAGAATAAACAGCAGAGAAAATTTCAATGTTTTGGTTAGGAGTAAAATTTTCATCACCAGCTCAGTAATATCAATTCAATTGTAAGTACAAAATTCTCTAATTTATTAAACAAGATTGCCCTATTTTGATTAATAAATCAGAGAATTATGTAGTTATAATTAAATTGATATTAGCTGGTGATGAAAATTTGACTCATAACCAAAATATTGAAATCTTCTCGGATCAAATCTCAAAAATTTATACCACCGTCCATTTCATTTGTTTAATGCAGGGTTTTTGGGAAATATGTGCCCATACTCTCAATTAATACAGCCAGCTACCCAGCACCACAGAGGCATGCTAAAAGAGCATTTATATAAAATATTGGCGTGTCCTTGTAACCGACGTAAACAATTCAAGCGTCAACGAGATTAAAACGTTCCGATAACCACTTATTGAACAACAGCGACATCTGTCGAAAGAAATTTGGTGAATGATCCCTATTCAATTTTCTTTCTTTTATTACATATTTCTTAGCTATTGATCGTAGCTTACGTGTATCATCTTTAGATGACCCCTTTGGATACTTCTTATTAATGTGAGGCAGGTGCAACCTGAAACGCTCCCGAAGAACAGTATTTTTTCTTTCTGTTTACAAAATATCAAGCTTAAAAATAACACCACCTAAAACTCCAAACTCCGGACAGTTTTCGTATCCGCTACCGAATATTGTTTCATTTTTATTTGAAAAAAAGATCGACTAGAGTTCCGGTTTAGGTCACGTGATTTTTCTTTTAATTTATTTCCGGTTTGGCAGTCATAATGTTGAAGATTTTGAAGTGCCATAGTACCTATTCATACTTCTACCATTAACGCTCCCAAAAAGGGAGCGTATTAAGATAGTTAAAGAGTTCTTCTTCCTTTTCCATTTCAAGTTCAAATAAAGTTATATTTCAAATCTAATTAGTAAGTGAACGAACAGCCTCCTCTTGAAATACCCTAATTGTCCTTGAGGATGAAAACCCATGTGCCATTTCAAATATTTTCACCATTTCAAAAAAATGCATTGGGATATACAAATCTTTTACTGTAAAAAGTTTCATGTAGTCTTCCATTTCAAATACATGTATTATTTCCATGAGAATGTCTGGTAATGAGTCATTTGTCAAGGACATTCTTGTTTCGTGAACAATTTTTAAGGTTACATCTTTCAAATGCATGCAGAATCCAAACTTCAGCTCCAATATGTAGCACAGTAGATCACGGACTCTATATATTTGTTCTTTGTATAAATCGGTGCCAGAAACAGTTATATTGTTGAGAAACCATACCAGAAAATTCGAAGTTGTTTGATTTTTACCCAATTCTCTCGCCCTGATTTTGGCAACAATGGACGTCATATTTACGTTGATATTCTAATATAAAAACAAATTCGGGAAAACAATGATCAAAATTATGAAATTGAAATTTTAAAATATTATAAGGAACGTCATGAACGTTGATTGAAGAGGGACTGACAGGTTTATTTGCGGTCATTGAAATTCTAAAGTAATTATAAAACTGCAAGTTTAACTTGTAAAATTTTGAAAACAGCAAACGATATTGATATTGATTAATAAAATTTTCGATTTACCATCAGGAAATTATTCATAATTGTATTCAATCAAATTTGAAATATAATTTTACTATCTAAAAATGAAACATGAGTATGGTGATATTTTTATTAAAAAATATGTAATTGATTATGCTGAGAATTTAATCAAATAATAAAATAATAATAGTAAGAATAAAATAATAATTATAATAATAATTTTAGTAAGAGTATAAATATATTTAATCAGGTGTAGATTTAACACAGTGAGTTTGTACTCACTTTCTAAATAACAAGTCTGTCATTGGGTAAATAATATCCTTTGTCTAGATAGATATTTAATCTCAAACATTTTATTTCTATTTCATTCTTGGCTAATTTATACGCAATGATTGCGCGAATTTATAAAGGAAAATAATATAAAAAACCCACCCACCCTCCACATAAATGTAATTATTAATTTATAAATGAATGTTATATTTATTTTGGCGGACTTTATGGCCAAAATATTGATATATATTGATGTAATTTTTATTATTTAATGTGTTTTTCATTATTTATATGATGATGTTATATATTTGTGTATATAGATATATTGATACAAAGATACCCCTTTTCCTTAACCTCATAATTTAATATTAAATACTAGTCCACAAATACAAATACAAATACTTTATTAGCACAACTCATCAACAATAAATGTCTATGGCTCAGAATATATGATAATACACAATAACATAATATGCATGTAGTGGAACAAATCATAATAGTTACAATATAAAACGCTATAATAATTATAGCAAATCTTTTCTTATATTCAAACAGTTTAATATGAAAGAGGAAGTCAATCTGAGAATTGAGTATGACTTATTATTAAACAAAAAGCTTATTTTGTTGTTAGCATTTTTATAACTTGCATTTTCAAGTATATTTGATATGTTTTCATTAAATATGTTTCTTTGAGTATTAATTTTTTTTACAATGTAGGAGAAAATGTTTTTCATCTTCAATTTGATTTGATTTACATAATAAACAATAACTCTCTGTTCTAGGTATGTTTAAATGTCTTCCTCGTTCAATCATTAATGGATGAGCACTTAATGGATGAGCACATTCCTACTTTAGATTATTCATAAGATTTTTAGTTCTGAGATATCAAAATAGAAAAGTCTTGTTTTTCAACTGAAAAGTGAAGAAAATTGAAAAAAAAATAACCATAGTGATGAATCTTGTCGTATATATAATTGACACATCCCGTCTCAACAAGTCATTTATATTATATTTTGGATTAAACATACATATGAGATTCCTAAGTTAAAAAAAAAAACTCTTGAAGACTTTCAGGAAATTTATTAAAAATACATGTGTAATTTCCACACGTGGGTTTTTCAGACTTGAAGGGTATGCATATGGAATATGCACTTAGGAAATATCTATGCATATAATATGAGAATTAGAAGTATTCCGAAAAGAATTTTTCGTATGTTTCAAGATTTTCATCATTGATGAAACTATGTTTTTTGACGGAACGTGTTTTCGAAGAGGTTCGCACCGCCATCCTTTTTCTTCAATCCGTTATATTCTAAATACATTTTTGGTATGAGATGGATTGAATGATGCATTTGATTATTGACCAATCGTAGTTGACGATACTTGCAAATATGGTGTTTTCGAAGAGGTTCGCATTGTGAAATTTTTCAATCCGTTTGCAACGCAAGGAAAAGGCTTTGTTTACTTGGACAAACTTTGACGGGATATGCATTAAAATGTACCCTGTACCCGAATATATGCAATAAGACCCCTGAGAACTATACCCAAATCTATGCAGTTAGGAAATTAGTACCTAAATGTGCATATTTGTCACGGACTGAAATAAGATTAACTAGAGTGACTATAGTATGTTAGACTTTGCCTTTGGATTTTGAAAGACGAAATTAAAACGCGAAATTGTGAAAGCGAAAACGCACAATTGAAAAAGCAAAAATTCGAAATTGCGACAGCGAAGAGGCGAAATCGAAATCATTTCTCCATTTTGCGTTTCAACCTTTTCAGGTTTTCGGCTCTCGCTTATTCGCGTCTTTTCTTTGCATCTTCGCAAGCAGGAGGGTGGCCGAGTGGTCAAGGCGCTGGACATTAAAACCACGATGTCGACGCCGTTGTGGGTTCGATCCTCATGTGTGTCAAGGTTTCAAGGCACCTTCCCTAGCTCAGGGTTTCGCCGATTTTCCAGATTGGAATATCGGGCTCCCCCCCACAAGACTGGTGACCTTGCGAGAACCACATATCTGTAAAACGGTCGTTCATTTCGCCGTCGGAAAACTTGCCTTTAAGCTTACCATACCTTCACATTCGCGTTGTGAGTTCGACCTACGATTAAGCTAGGTTTAAGGTAAGGTTTAAAATTAGGATTAAGTTAAGGCCTAGGTTTAGGGATAGTGTTGGACCGAGGGATTCGGTGAGGATTAGATCTAAGGGTAGGGTTAGGTCTAGCCTAGAGTTGGCATACTTTAAAGGTCTTGGTTGGGTAAGTTTACGTTGAAGTCAGGGTTATGTTAAGACGAGGGGGAAAATTGACTATATAGCCATTTTTCCGGGGGGAAATTCTACTATATAGCCACTTTTCCCCCTGTCGAAAACTGGGGGGGAGGGGGGGAATGGCTATGTTCAATGAAATAGTCATTATTCCGGGGGGGGGGGGGGGGGGAGGGGGGATGGCTATATAGTCAGTTTTCCGGGGGGAATGGCTAGGGGAAAAAACTACTATAGGACACCGGACTTCTTTATTTTAACGTAACTACTTGGTCATACTCCCTGCCTGTAAAATTACTTAATTTTCCGTGCAACGGAAATTGTCGAGTAGTTACGATTGTGTCAGACTATCGAACTGTCGGACCATCAAACTGTCGGACTATCGAACTGTCGGACCATCGAACTGTCGGACTAAAGAGCTGTCGGACCATCACTACGTACCCCAAAAAATGGTTCAGCAGCTTTAGTACAGAAATCAAATAAAATATTTTTTATCTATAAATCATGAGCCTGTTATGACATTTAATTATAGCATCACAACAGTTGAGTAAAACGGATAAATATACAATGTATGTAGCCGTAGGATATGGGAGTGGATCTATACAGAGCTCCAGATGATTTTCAAGTCCAAAGGGTAATTACCCCCTACTTTTGAAAATGATTGGTATTTGCATATTTCCTTTGCACTGTTGTACTCTCTACTTCAGAAAAGATTGCTTACAAGTACACTTTTAAAATTATGTTTGACACAAGTGTTATTCAATAAACGCAGGATGCAAGTGAAATGAATATCTCTGTTTAATTTGACTCAGCCAGAAATGATGGGTACTTTGCTCATTTGCATATCTAAGATGGCGACGCCGGGACGTCTGCAATTTTCATATGATCTATATAGACGATATCATTCATAATTGCATGTGTGTCATTTTCTGAACTTGAAAATGATACATTGAATCAAGCTGAATTAAATGAAATAAAAATTAATGAAAACATTTAAATATTCGAGGTTCCTGGACTAAATGAAAATCCGAGGCGACGAACCCTTTTTGGCCTATGCAAAAATGTCTGAAATACATGAAACTGGTGGCGTGTGACACAAAATTTAACAATGAATGACATTTGGCGACATATTTTCTGAAATTAATTCAGATTCCTCAATAGTATATGTAATTATATTCACTAACCTTATATTTCTAGCTTCTAAACTCGGGGTTCCCACATTAAATATAATATGATCATTGTTGCATGATCGCAATATCAGACATGTCTAAAATCGTTACAAAACAAAAATATTTGAATTTTGACAGAAGAAAAACTTTGCGGAAATAAACAATAACTTTTAATTTTCGAATCATTGACGGACACATTGAATTTCCGTACTATAGGCTATTTTTTGACAAATGTAATAAACGATCCATCAAGCTTGAAACTGCAGTCACGTGATCAAAATCGAATTTAAATATGATGAATATTTATGAGGAAAGTACCCTCAATTTCTGGATATGACACGATTGTGTCATGTTTATTAATAAAATGTTGTAAATATTTTGTTTTTTGCTCAACTTCAGCAGTTTTCACAGCCGTGTTGACAATGTCATCAATGATTCCTTTAACTATGCTGTCACTAGACACAGATGAAACTGTCAGGAACTTAAGTATATAATTTTCCGTAGCGCTCTTGCTCATTTACAACGAACAACGTGTTCCCAAAATTACTTTCGTTTTAGTTCTTACTTATTACGTAAAACCGCATTTATTTGTAATATTGACCGCGATTGGATGATTTATCGTAAACATCCAATCAGATCTCTTTTGGCATCGATGCTTAGAAAGGCAAGCTTTCTGTACTCCTGGGATGTATACGCTCTCTCCTTCGAAAAGTATAAAGGGAAGTAATTACGGGGAATTTCTCAAAGACAAAAATGTATTGTTAATGTACACGACTGTACAAGTACGCTCCTAATTTGGAAAGTTTGCTTACACAGAAATATGTATGCGTAATGTGTACACTCTGATCTGATAATACATGCGTTTTTACTCGTTTTCATAGCGTAATAAACGCAAATACGCAGCTTATCTGGAGCTCTGCTATACACGAATATTTGTTTGTTTACGTTTTAATAAATTACAATGTTACTTATAATCTCATTTTATTTCTCATTGTAAGTTGAACACATTCAAACAATTGTTGTAGTCAATTCAAATTAGGTAATAACGAAGGTGATAATGCCTAGGGACACCTTCAATGATCCTGATTAAAAATTGCTATGCATTTATATTGTCTTCAATGCAATAAACACAATAGTTACTGATATGGAGTGCAATATCAGGATAGACAGACTGTCCTTGGGTCGTGGTACGGAACAGTGGAAACGATATTGCCCTTGCCTCCGGATCGGGCGATATCATTTCCACTGATCCGTACCACGACCCATGGGCAGTCTGTATATCCTGATATTGCCCTCCATATAAATATTGTATGTTTGAATTATCATACTGTTATTTATGTTCAACATGAATTGACGTGATAGTCCGTGCAACCTTGAAAATATTTAATCAAACAAAAAATAATTGAAATACCCGAATGGGAGAGTCTGTTATTAAATTAAATGTAAATGTTTACTTTTCCAATGATTCGCTATTTAAACATTTGAACAAGTAATCGTTTTTAGAAACTAGAAACTAAAAAAGCAGGTCATCTTTCAGTTCATATTATATGTTAATGTAAGAATGTTTTTATTTATTTTGAGTATTTTTAGTTTTTAATTCTTGTCAATTCACTTCGCCGTTTTTTACTAACTGCTGAAGCTGACAAGTGCCTTGGCTATAATTTTACCAAGTGTAACATAATAAGGTCCCAATGTGTTATGGGTGTTTAAGACCACTTCCAATAATATTTCAGTTATGTCGTGGCGGCCAGTTTTATTGGTGGAGAAACAGGAGTGACCGAGGAAAACCAACGACCTGCGGACAACTATTCCAAAGTATGGGTATTATCAGAGGCGGATTTAGAGGGGGCGTGCGGGGCGTGCGCCCCCACCCCCTAAAATTCGCAAAGCATATTTTATACAACGTTAATTAAACAACTTGTTCATGAATGGCTGACTCGTGACCTGTAGTAAAATATTCCTACACATTGTAAATACACGTTGGGTGTGTTTGTTGATTCATATATGGATTGCTGTCAGTAGTTCAAAGATTATTCCATTCTGATTGGTTCCGAGGTATCAGACATCAACTATTTTCTCATGCTAATTAAACATTATTTCTTCAGTCAATTTTACAACTATAAGAAAAACAAATATTTACATATCAAAGCATTTAGTAACCTTAAATCCTAATACTGATGTTCTTTCAACATCAGTAGCATTCATAAGGGACTGACCATTTAACTTCCAGGGGGAGTTTCTAAAAAAATATTCTGATTCCCAATGTTGCTGAAAAAATATTCCGATTTTGGTGGAGGAAAAAAAAATCTGATTCAGAGTTTTTGACATATAACCTAATGTTAATTTCTGGAAAAAAAATTTGCGCTTTGCACGAAAAAAAAAAAAAATTCTAACTCTCGTGTTGTGGGAAAAGAAATTTCTGAATTAAAAAAAAACCCATAGTCAATGGTCGGTCTCTAACCAGATACAAATTGATGAATTACACGCAGAAGACATCTTCATGATCATATTACTGTCCGCTCGGATGAAGCTTTTCGTTTCGCCGTTGGTTCATTCACTGAAAACGTATGATTCGTTCTTGTTTATAGACAAACAAAGGCGAATATGTTAACATTAATGCTGCATGAAACGATTCTGATCATCTAATTTAGTTTCGCTAGTTAATCAGAAATCAACAACAAGTTCATGTATTGACAATTTCTGCTTTTGTTTGTCTATAAACAAGAACGGTCGAAACATACGTTTTCAATGAATGAATCAAACGACGAAAAGAAAAGCTCCATCCGGACGGGCAGTATTAACTAGAACCACCCGAAAGGACAAGCACCGAAAGTACAGTGAAATGAGGAATGCGTTAAAACTAGTAAACCAATAGTTCTTTGAAGGGTTAAAATATCGTGATCGATCAGTCATGAGTTGAACAATTTGCATCACGGTTGTTCAAAAAAAGTTTTACTTTAGGTTCTTATAATCTGACATAAACATACTGTTAACAATTATCCGACAAAATTTAGACTCAAAGTCAAGTTTTTTTGGTCTGATAAAAATGGTGTGGTTGGTTCAAAATTGTCGTTCAAATAAATGTCTGTAATTCCTCAAACCCCCAGAGCTTCCGGTGGGCTTGGCCCCCGGGGCTCTGCCCTGGACCCGCTGGGAACCATATGCTGTCCTCAGACCCCTCGCCTACTCACGCCCCCCCTAACCACAAATCCTGGATCCGCCCCTGATTATTTCATATGTCAATACAATGACTGTATACGACTCAGTGACTGGTTACCAAATGAACAAATAAGCCAAACAAGGATCCAGTGGTAACGTTCTTTAATATTTTAGGCACCCGGCATTCAGACTTCTTGTTATTCAAATTTTTGTTGCACTTCGATTTCTGTCCAGCTGAATTAATTAGCGGGTTTTGGGTGGTTATGGTGTTTAACACCACTTTCATCAATATTTTAGTTATATCGTGGTGGTCAGTTTTATTGGTGGAGAAAATCGGAGTACTCGGAGAAAACCACCGATCTGCCACAATTCAAATGTCATTACACAATGTTGTATCGAGTACACCTCGCTATGAACGGGATTCGAATTCACAACGTTAATAATGATATGCACTGATTGCATAGGTAGTTGTAAATCCAACTACCATACGATTACGACCACGACTACCCCTCTGTCCAGTTGAATTAATTATCAGTTTACTCTTTGTGAGTAACAGAGCCAGACCACACCACAGGCACTCGACGTCTGGACCCCTCTTTTCCCGGTTGACCCCCCTTTATCCACAAAGTTGAATTTCACTAAATTTATTTTTTCCCCTTAAATACGTGTATTAAACATAAAGGAAAGAAACAAATGGCCGCCAAATTTGTACCCCACCTCCAGAAAATCTCTCCTCAGGCACAAAATATTCAAATTTTCATTTAAAATTCGATACTTCTATACCCCTAGGGTACCTACCAGTGTGTATATGTACTGGGTTCCCGTCATACATATGTTATATATCCCTCAGCTCAACATTTTCATCACTCGTTAACTACCGATCAACAAAAGTGGTGGTCTATTCTGATCCACATGTAAAGCGCTACGCGATTGGTCAGTTTTTTCGCGGAATATTATCTCCCCCTTAGCATTCTTTTCGGAATTCTCGGATTTGAACATGTATACGAAGTTAAAACCCGTGTTTTTCCCCGCGATCTATCATTTTTTCTACTGAGATTAAACGTCATGTCAGAACTAACGGATGATCTCAGTAGAAAAAATGATAGATCGCGGGAAAAACAAGGGTTTTAATTAACTCCGTACACATGTTTAAGTCCGAGAACTCCAAAAAGAGTTTGTTAAGGGGGATATAATATTCCGCGAAAAAACTGACCAATTGCGTAGCATTTTACATGTTGATCAGAATAGACCACCGCTTTTGTTGATCCGTAGTTAACGAGTGATGAAAATGTTGAGCTGAGGAATATATATTATAAACCTATGTATGACGGGAACCCAGTACATATACACACTGGTAGGTACCCTAGGGGCATAGACGTATCGAATTTTAAATGAAAATTTGAATATTTTGTGCCCCAGGAGAGATTTTCTGAAGGTGGGGGTACAAATTTGGCGGCCATTTGTTTCTTACCTTTATGTTTAAAAGATTTAGGGACCGATCATTATTTATCTCCAGGGGGGGTGGGTGGGGCGGCAAAAGGAAAATTTAGAATGAGCAAACATAACTGACCCCCCCTTTTTAAGTTGTTTTAAAAAATTTACCCCCCCTTTCAACTACTTCAAATCTTTTGACCCCCCCTTTCCTGATTATTGTTGAAAGGCTTCTAATTTCATATGTTGCTATAAATTCCTTTTAAGGCCAAATAAAAAAATATGTGTGTTTACGGTCACATGTCAAAAAAATCTAGGGTCGGCATTCATTTTTTTTTAAATTTTTTATTATCGGCAAAACCGGAAATAGTCGTTCCCGGTTCCGGAATCCGATTCCGGTATTTCTTTTTCGAAATTTCCGGTAAGCCATCATTTATCAAGCTGTTTTATGGCGAGTTACGCAGTTTTT
Source organism: Bathymodiolus brooksi (assembly GCA_963680875.1). Classification (NCBI taxonomy): domain Eukaryota; kingdom Metazoa; phylum Mollusca; class Bivalvia; order Mytilida; family Modiolidae; genus Bathymodiolus; species Bathymodiolus brooksi. The sequence goes on along the minus strand of OY804588.1, from coordinate 85,090,004 downwards.
CTACCTTCCTTGCTCTCAATTTCGACAAAAAGCTAGCGGTTGAATAAATAAAACATTGCTGCTGATTAAACAACAAAAATGGTTATCCGAATTCTGTGTAAAAATTGATTGGGTCGCTAGCCAAAATTAGGGTCGAATAATTGGCGATAAAAAAGTTTAGGGTCGGGTCGGGTGACCGTAAACACACATATTCTTTTATTTGGCCTAACAAGGATAGTAGCTCATAGGAAATGGAACAAAAAGGTCCTTCTGTGTTCATGAAGGCAACCACAACCACATCTAATGAAAAGGATTCCCTTAAGTCACTTTGTTGTAATTTTTTGTCTTCATAGTCTTCAACAAGCCAGGAGCCCACTATTTAAAGAAGCTGCATCGAGAATTTTTACCATCAATACAATGTACCATAGCAATAGTTTTTTTTATTATATTGAAATATTATTTTAATCATCAGATTCACAATTAATCTCAAATCAACAGTATTATGATAACAGAAATTTGCAAATTAAACAAATACTTTATAATACAGCAAAACAATTGAGAAAGTATTTATAGTGCAAAAATTATCAAAAGATAATGTATTTTAAAGCCACATTTCCCTTTATTGGTTTATTTCAGAGATGATTCCAACACCAAAGTTTTTTCCAAAACAGTTCAATGAATAGTATTACACACAACCAAAAAAAAAGGAAAAAATAAAAAAAAAAATGCAGAAAGAAGTTAAGAGGCCAAATCAAATTTCAATTAAATTTAACACAACACAAATAGAAGGAAGCACGCTTTAGTAAGTGCATTATGTGAAGTTAAAAATCATTTTATAGTTATATGGCTCTATTGCAGTCTTTTAAAGTGTTAAAATGTAAATTAAGAAAGAAAATAAAATATTAAAAACAAAATGAATAGCAATATAACAAATATCATAACATTTAACAATCATAATTTATACAAATTTAATCTTCCACTTCTGTTTCAAAATTAAATAAAAGCAATCATCTGAGTATTTAATGAGGAGTTTTAAACAGATAAAAAACTAACAATAAGAAATAATAGGTGGAATTGAAGGAAAATGGGATTTATAAATAATAAAGATATAAACAAAAATGTAAGTTAGAAATATCAATTGACAAATGTTTTGTGGTAACAAAAAGAAAATAAACATGTATTCACACTCTAAATAAAAGTACCAATGTACATGTATGTATAAGATAACAAAATAACCAAATCAAATCAGTGTTCTCCTCAGAAATTTCAGATAGCTTCGCTACCCTTCTTCGTTCAAGGTGAAAACTCGGTCTAGTAATTTATAGACGTTATATATATATAGGCACCGCCACGTGCATGTGCGAATAATGTAAACAGATAGCATGTAGTATTTTTTGTTTTATATTGTTCATCCAATTTCCCTTTTGTACCCAGCATTCTTTACATTAAATTCCTTTGTGTCTTAATATTTAAGGTGTAACATTCATTATATATGCAGACCCAGTGTGCAGACAGTCATGGTCTACAACAAACGTACTTAACTGTTAATCCGTGCTACTTTATCAAATTAAAACGTAAATATCTTGTTTTATTGTAGTTGAATAATACTCTTAGTCTATTATGTAGTTTTCATTGTAATATATGACAATAGAAGCAAAAAATATGCAAAAACCTAGAGAGAATAGGAGTTTCTCGTTGCCTATGGAGGTTGCCTTTAAAAACATAGAATCAGCCAATACCTGACCCCTCTGACAACAACAAAACCCGAGGGGTCACGAGTAGCAGACAAAGTAATTCATAGAGATTGTTAGAGATCCATTTTGGGTTTATACTGGATGATCGACCCACTATAATTATTTCCTTTCTGTAGATGTAAATGATTGGCAAATTTAAATAGATTTGCATTTTACAAATTAATTCGATACCTTAATTATGTGTTTAATTCGGCACAATTGTAGGTCTAGGACAAAATGTCATGATTAATTTACCTAAAATTCACATTGTGCATTCAAAATATGTCTATAAATAAAAACGACCCAGAAGCAGGCATATTATATACATGTGTGTAATAGTCATACACGGAGGTATAGGTGTTTCTGAATTAGAAACCCACAGGGTCGGAGGCCTGAGGGGTTTCTAATCCAGAAACTCCGTATACCGAAGTGTATAACTAACTTACTCCCTAGGTTATTCTAAATACACGAAATATTCATTACAGAATGTCATAGAAAACAAAAACAATAAACATAGAAACATTAAATTTCATAAAACGATACATTTTTTGTGGTTTCCCCGTTGGGTACCTCTTCTATAAAGATAGATTGAACGACTGAGTTGTATTAAGGATTAAACAGATTGATTGGTTAATAATGAGAGGTGTTCCTGTATTCATTTACAACATGATCTTCAGGAATGAAACGCAAGATGAACACAAAAAATGTCACTCAACTAACGTACATGTATATACAAGACAAACTAAATATGAAACAAATAACTAAAAATTAAATAAATAGAATCACAGTCTCTTATCACCACGTCACATGCTTCCCTATAAATAGAATCACAGTCTCTTATCACCACGTCACATGCTTCCCTATAAATAGAATCAGTCTCTTATCACCACGTCACATGTTTCCCTATAAATAGAATCACAGTCTCTTATCACACGTCACATGCTTCTCTATTAATAGAATCACAGTCTCTTATCACCACGTCACATGCTTCTCTATAAATAGAATCACAGTCTCTTATCACCACGTCACATGCTTCTCTATAAATAGAATCACAGTTTCTTATCACACGTCACATGCTTCTCTATAAATAGAATCACAGTCTCTTATCACCACGTCACATGCTTCTCTATAAATAGAATCACAGTCTCTTATCACCACGTCACATGCTTCTCTATAAATAGAATCACAGTCTCTTATCACCACGTCACATACTTCCCTATAAATTATATCACACGTATCAATAACTGACGGAAATCACTTCAATAATTTTATTTAACGTATATCCTCTGGTGCCGAGACTGACTAAACTTATTTCCACGTGCTACTCATATTTCGGTATACTCGACTCTTCATAACTTTCGAATCACCAAATAATAACGCAAGCTTCATCTAAGCATATTTCACCATACACTGACAGGTATGCATGATATCAGTACTATAAATACTCCATCCAACCAAGTATTAAGTAATCCATATCATACCGACGAATATACCGCCATGCCCACAGTATATAGCCATCATCATCATGAATGATACCAACCACAGGCACTTGAAGTCCGGACCCCCCTTTTTCCTCATTTGGTCCCTCCCGCGATTATGGTATGGATCTTTGTCTGGAAGTATATCCATATGTTACAACATTTCATGTTACAACTCTCTCGTTCTAATAACTTTAGTTTTTAGGTCCAGCTGCCGTATTACTTATATATACATAAAGGTATGAAACAATCGTCAAAATACAAAGAGGGAATCCTCGCTTCGACTCGATATTTTACAATAACGCGCCAGTTTTAAAAAGGACCTTCGCTTGTCCTCGTCTCAAAAATGATTTCCCTTCATTCCTATCTAGTTTATACGTACGAACAAAAAATATTTATTGACGAAATTCAAGTTTATTCTCGACGACACATCCAACTTTCCTCCACTCGTGCCCATTCAGGAGGTCAGCCGAACATATTTTGTTTCGCGCTATTTCATTGGTCGGAAAGATTTTCGGAACATTTTTAGCTTGTTCTTCGCTATGCACGGCCAATCCATTTCGTATCGAGAGGCCTCACCGCCACCGGACGCAATTACGAACAATTTCGATGATATTGACCGTGGCATTTGATAATAATTTATAAATTTGACCAAATTGATGAAGCTGATTGCATGTTCATATTTCAGATTAAACACCAATATTCCTTTTGAATCATAGCCCATATATTATTCAATGCATTGTTCGGGTTTTTTCGGGATTTTCATGACCCCGTTCTAGTCACTCTGTGACCTAGATCCAGACACAATTTCGAACATCATAATAACCTTTCTAGTGTAAATTTTATTTAATGACAACTGTTAAAATTGAAAGAGCATTCATTCATTTACGTTCACATATCTATTTGTATATAATACACATGACATAAAAACCTTTCCTTTATTCAAACCATAAATGTGTGCCAGTTTGCATTCGGAATTCCTTGGATTCTTCAATGAATAAGGTACATCACGGATTTTGACATAGATCAAGGTAAGGAAAATGTATTATATTGACTGTTTTTGTTTTAATTTCAATGTGTTCTACATATGCATAGAACCAGGAGATCATATTCTTTCCAATTACAGGCTTAAGATAACAAAATATGCGAACCTCAATGAATTTTAGCGATAGATTCCAAGTGCAATTGTCGATCGTTTTCTGTTTACAAATATGAAAACCCGTCGTCTGCAACATTCAACAACTGCGCATGAATAATAAATAATTTTCTCCCAAAACACGAGTAATTTAGCGGGGTATCTATTTATAAAAGCATTTTTTTAATTCATGTTTTGAAGGAACAATTAGGGGACATACTTTTTATTTCGATCGTAATTGCGTCCGGTGAGGCTATTATCTTTTTTTTTTAATGAATTGTGTAGCCGATTTGTTATGGCGTTCATTTTACCTACGCCGCTCTTCCATCGGTAAACTGATGAGTTCTGTTCCCTGGCTCGTATCTCGGCTAGATTGAGACAGATAGAGTCAGTCTATTCCATCGGTAGTTTCGTAGAAAGAGATTTTTTTATTAGAATTTTAATAAAATTTTATTTCGATTTTGCATAGAGTAAATAATGAAAGAATTGGGAATTTTTCATTGAAATAGATTTCTTTTGCGTTTCTAAATTATCAATTGATCTATTTTTTAAACTTCCGGTGAGCAGATTTTTGGCTATCAATATAGAAGGAAAAATCGGAGAGCTCACCGGTAGAAGGACTTCGTCCTTTATAAACAGTGTTGAACAACATCAAACATTACCAAAAACTCAACCCGAGATCGATATAAGCCCATTTCTAAAAACACAAGAACCCTCGATCCTCTACTCTATTATATTAAAGGTAAACAACTCTGGAGCAGCGAAAGTTGAATATTTGACGAAAAAAAAATAATTAAAAATATAAAAATCCAATTACCAGCAACATCCATGCATGTACGCCTTCCTCAATCACTCATCTCGATGTCTATACAAAAACTTTATACAAATCGGTCGTCTTTTGCGCAATCGGCGAGGTTTTCGCGACCGGGTGCTTCACTAATGTTATCAAGAAAAGATAACTCTGTACTTACCCCGCGCTACTGGTTCCCGATCCTCTTCTCTTTATCTGTCGTTCTGAAATACAAATTACCAGTACCAGTTTATTGATCTTAGAAAACGCGCCGTTTTCAAACTGAAAAAGTTTGAAATAAGGAAAAATATGACTGAATCACAGGAAAAACCGTTAGCCACTTGGTTGATGGAAAATATTGTAAAAGGTGATGGTTCTGAATACCTAGATTTTGAGGAAATATCTTCAAAACTGACATCCATCTTACCAAAAAAAAAAGTTGGGACAATTAGTCTTAAAACTTTTCAGTAATGTTGAAAGAAAAACAGGCCCTCTGGGTCGTGTTGCTCGTATGTGTTTATGTACATGTTTTGTAAAATAAATGGTGAAAGTTCATAACGTTAAATTTTGACATGATTATTTGTAAAAATGTGGTTCAAAGTCCACAGAAATGTCAATGATATAAGAAAACAAATAATAGCTTTCATAAAGAAACATATAATCATCCTTTTCACGCACAAATCAATTCATAACTCCGACAGAAAAGGCATAAAATATCGAATGTCTTACCCCCGCTGATCCACTTCTGTTGTTGTAAACAAACAATTTTGATCGGACCAATCGGCAGTTGATCAAAATGAAACAAGTAAGAGAAACCAGCTACCTCACGATCATACGACCAACACTGGAATACGCAGCAATGGTTTGTGATCCCACCACCTAAACCCTGGTACAGACATTAGAAAATGTACAAAAAGCTGCCCGCTTCGTCATAAATGATTACACCAGCAGAACACAAGGATGCGTGACAAGCATGTTAACATCACTTGAGTGGCAGACATTAGAACAACGGAGGAGGATAAGCAGACTCGTTATGATGTATAAGATCCAGCATCAACTCTTGGACATTGACCGAGACTTATACCTCATACCTGGTGACAGCAGAACCAGAGGTCAACATAGGTTCTTCCAGGAGAGGTCCAATTATGACACTCTCAGAAACTCCTTCCAAAGAACAGCATGGGAATGGAACCACCTACCAGACACCACAGTTGGGGCCAGCTCCATAGAGGAGTTCAGGGTTAACCTCCAACAACAGGTTAGCCACGCCAACCAGTGTAAATAGTTTTAACTGTGTCATAGTGAAGTGTTTAGTTGTACATAGTCTTGGGGACATCAGCTGTGTGTGCCTGGCATGCCTAGTCCCGCAGAACTTAAAACAGTCGGCGACGACTCATGTTCTACACTGGAAGAAGAAGAAGATAAAATGCGGTTGTACGTGTGTGTATGATTTATTGATTGCGTTTTCAAAATTTCTTACAGAAAGACATGTACATATTAGACAACAGTCTGAGTCAGTGGGTCTTTCATGTCCGAACCTCAATCTGTCCATCCTACATATATTTAAGAGCATGATTTAATGTAGCTGCGGAACCATAGCTCTTTAGGTCCTTGTGAAATTTTCTGATAGGGCGGACTCCGAAAAAAACAAAAAGGACCTAAATATCTACGGTTCTGCAGCTAGGGGTTAAATCTCATTAATATAATGCCTACCCATATTTGAATAACAATAAAGTATGGCCGGCATGAATTATTTAGATTCTAATAGGACAAAATATACGGTAATTTTAAAATTCGAGGCGGTCAAGGTGATCAATCTTCTACGGAATTTTAAAATTGGTAAAATTGGGAATTAAGAGATGGATAGCGAAATTGTGGTTGAAACTGTGGCTTAAAATACCGGAAAGAAATTTATTGACAAGGTTCAATATAAATTTTATTACAAATAAACAACTTTAAATGATTAACAACGAAATTACCAGTTGAACGCAGCCAGTCGGATCAGAGATAAAGGGAGATAAACATGGAGGCAGTGACGAAAGGTAAACAAAGCCGTGTTTATAAGAGTTTAATTATGATAAGACTTGATTAGGATTTATTTAATTTTATCTTCATTTATTTCAACAATTTTTAGATAAACAATAATAGAAAATCGCTAAAAATGAAGAATTTTCTGAAAATAGTCAGTGTTTATGTAGGTGCTTTTTCTTGGCGCAGCGCGCATGTGTGGCCTATATTTGATTAACATTATTCAAATATGCCTTTATTTGTATACCGAATACGGGACGTCATATTATAATTTGATATTCAAAATCTACGATTAGTTATACTATATGTATTATTAGGAATAACAATAATTATGGTGGCACATGCCAGATTTTAGGGGCATTTGGGAGCCCCTGCTAATATATTTCAAACTTTGAAGTCATGTTATGTCCGAAATATGTTCTTTTTTGGTAAAAAAAAAAATGAAAAGGCTGCTGGTAATCGCTCTTATAATTTTTGTCCATGTTCTACTCGTTTACTGCCTATAAAATATAAGTTAACTTAAACCGTTTGTAGGCCTATAGCTGCAAACTAGGCCGCGTATCGCAGAAAAATGCAACGTTTTTTGCACGGAAGGGTGCTTGATAGGTAGATTTAGAATTAAAGAGAAAATCATAGGTATGCTGTTAAGATAGCAATTACCTTTAACGCTTTCACTGATTTAAAGCAGTTTTCATTTATATTTTTTTTTCGCTCTTTTCGTCATTGTCAGTGTCTTGTAAAGTTAGATCATAGCAAACGATATTTTTGCATCGCACAAACGACAAGACTTTGAATGTCTTTTTCTGTCTCATGTGTACAAAAATGTATTTAAACGGGTTGCATGGCAACTGAATCAATATTGTTTTTAAAAAAATCATCTTTATATTCCTTTTTTTTCTTCGTTTTGAAACCATGAGCGACATGATCAGCTTTAGGGGAGAAACAAGAAGGTCTAACGATTGTCCATTTTTAAAATAAATTAATCGTTTCATGTAAAGAAGCTGTACGGTTTCCTTTCTATTATTTTTATTTGGGGGGGGGGGGGGGTATTTTTAAACTGGATAGTTATTTTTTATTCAAATTAAAAGGCTGTTTCCTGTACTTCACTCTGTAATGATCATTTATCTAACCTTAAGTATGTATTCTATAGAAATACACCTATTTTGCTAATAGATACAACCTATGTGATACGAGATGCCGTACTTTAGTCGGAACTAACTTTCGAGACGTCATAGGTTTGGAATGCGAGAAAACCCCTGTGACGTCTTTGTAAACATTGAGGAATCTCCGTTAGGAAAATCGCAACGTACTCAAGATTTATCTTACTAATTTTAAATATTAAAGACATTCTTTTCACATTGCTGGGAACTGCACCGTTCAATACATAAACAATTATTCGGCAACCAACTGTAAATCGCCACCAACTTGAGAAACGCAGGGCAATGATTGTTTACTCTGACAGTGACAGCGATCATCAATGAATGACGTGACGTAACAATACTTGTGTGATGTAAACTATAGAAATCTTGTGACTACAGCTTTTTTAGGGGCGAAACAAGAAGGTCTAGCGATTGTCAATTTTTTAAATAAATTAATCGTTTCCTGTACGGATTCCTATTTTTTTTGGTTATTTTTAAACTGGATAGTTATTTTTTATTCTAATTAATAGGCTATTTCCGGTGATTCACTCCGATTGTACATTCTATGCTGAAATTTAAAAACCACTTCCGGTTGGTATTGTTCGTATATATTCATCTCCTTACACACATGTTGCTGTTTAGCTCGCATCTTGCGATGCTCGCTATAATCCAACATCTTTCTTGTATAACCACAAAGCAAACCATCACCTTATTTGTAACATTTAGTGTACACACAAACGTTAGGGTGTATTAGTCTTATATGGCTTTCTGATTCGTGTAGTACTTAGCTTGTTCAATACTTATTGAATAACGGTACACTGCCGTCACTTTACTCCAAAAATTAGAACAATTTTGATGTCGTTTGTCTTACTTAATCTTTTTAGGAGGTTAATACTCCTTTTACTCATTTATAAACAATAAATTATTACTAGGGGGCCCGGGTGGCTCAATGAGTTAGGTCGTTGGATCTAACAACTCATACAAGCCTATCACCAATACGGAGTAGGTTCGCTCCCGGCTTTGTAAATTACAAAAAGGGTGCACTCGACTCGCAGCCGCAAGTGACAAAGTTTACCAGTTGCTTGCCCATGGTCGGTGGTTCTCTCTGGGTACTCCGGCTTCCTCCACCACTAAATTTGGTCGCCATGATATAGCTGAAATATTGTTGAAAGTGGCGTTAAAACACCAAAAATCAAATCAAATCATAAATTGTTAATATCAATTCGGAAACCCTTTATAATTAATGTGCCATTAAATGAGAAGAAAGCACAGTTATGCATTTTTATTTACATGTTCTTGCCTTCCGGCCGCCGTTTCAGCCAGTTTTAGTTTTTAAATCAGCAAGGCTTCCATTGACGAAAACATTCTTTAAATAGCGCAGGTTTTATTAGATTTTTGACACTTCTAGCTATTGTCTCCACGCTGATCAAGTCGACCTTGCATGTTTTGTAAAGGTGTAAAGATTCAAAAAGTAACAAACTGGTTAGGGAATTATTTTTACCTTTTACGATGCTGCATACATTTAGTGCCTCGAATGATTTTTTAACCCCTTTCCAGTTCAGGGTGATGGCAACATCTGTGGTCATCAGAGCGTTCAGAATCCGTCTCCCACAATCTCGTACATTGTCTCCACCAATTCTACCCAAATAGCTTATCTACAAAGTACCATAATTGTTACTAGGATATTATCAGAAAATGATTTAAAAAGATACAGTTGCAGTATTGATACAAATTTGTTCTGATTTGTTTTCTAAAAATGTTCAATGACATTGAATGTTCAAATAAACTGAAAGAGGCATTACAGTAATAATTTTTTGATTAGAAAACGGAAAATTTGAGTTTTCTCGAAAACAATACATTTTTTTAAAACACAGTAAACGAGAGTTTTGTGCCGAATTTTACTACCATTTTTGAAATATGCATTTCATCTAACAATAACCTTTCATTATTGCTGCACTCATCTGAAATTTGACATTTTTACCGCCAAAATAGAGGTGGGAGTAAACTAACTAGAGGTAGCAGCCAGGTAAATCTTACCTTGATAGAGACAGAGACACGTGTACAGGCATATTTTGACACTCCATTTTTAAACTTTAAAATCTTTCTAAAAGTTCACATAAAATTTCTTCATAAACCTATTATTTGACATCTTAACATATATATAAACATCGCAAGAATGGGTAAAACAAAGGACTTGTCAAAAGATTGTAAAAACATTGTGTTAAATCTATTCAAGTTTTTTCAGCTTGAGAAGGCCAGGGGAAGACCATTTTATTCCCCAGATAATTTGATTAAAAGAACATGCAAGGCTGCTGGCATATCTTACAGTTCTGTGTATAGAGTTGCAAACGGTAAAAGTCCTCCTGAATCCAACAGACCGAAAGAAAGAAAACTCTTGATGATTTTGACCGTTGCACGCTGGTAATCGTGAAGAGGGTTTGATTGATAGGTGTGATTTGGTTTTTCTTGCCAAAGCTAAAGATGGGGATTATCACCAAGAAATGAACGGGCCCATCTTTATAAACTGGTTCGAAAATCAGCTTATGCCAGCATTAAAAAGCCCAAGTGTTATCGTTTTAGATAATGCCAGTTATCACAACATCAAGACTGAAGAAACTGTTGTGCCAAACTTTAATCAGAGAAAAGCTGTCTTACAAGATTATCTTTCAAAACACAACATTCCTTTTCAGCCCCTTGAAACTAAAAAACAACTTTATGACAAAATCAATTTAAGAAGCTCCTTTCCGTTTTTAAAACTGATAAAATTGCCAACCTACACGGTCACGAAGTTCTAAGAACCCCTCTTCGCCATTGCGAATTGAACCCCATAGAACTTATTTGGGCACAGGTTAAAGGGTGTGTTGCAGAAAACAATACAACTTTTCGATTGAAGGATGTGAAAGAACTTGTTTATGGGGGGTTTGGCAGAATTACAAAGGAAGTTTGGGCGAAGGCAGAAGACCATGTATTAAAAATAGAAAGGGAGTATGGGAAAGAGAATTGCATTGATAGGAGTGAGATTCCCCCAATAATAATTGATTTTGATGACGACGAGTCAGATTGAAGGGTACACCGGTTGTAAATGACAGATTGTATATAACGTTTTTACCTATAAAATTTTATTCATATCCAATAATTGTGTACTCTATGTTTAACTTCAGTGAATTTATTAGCAGAAAAAAACGTTCTTTTTCAAATTATTTCCGAAAGATTGAAATAACTTGGTCAAATTAAAAATCAGTAATTATGAAAATTTATGATTTCACTTTTTTTTTCAAAATTGTCCAGGTAAATCTCAGGTAAGCCTGTGTATAAATGTCACGTAGTCAAATGCATTAACCATGAAGGGAACAATAGTCTTCTCCGGCACTTCGACGAGAGACAATAGACCAGCTGCGGGACCACCGTCGTTCCTATTGTTATATGGGATTACGTCCACGGTGAGTTGACTGTCACATTTAACGAGCAAACTTGGCCTATTTTGAAGAACTTAGCCTGAAATAAAGACCAAAATAACGCCAAAAATTGGTAATTTTTCAGATGAGCAGGACCTTCAGAATAATTTCAACCGTAAATATTTATACAATTCCAAAATGGTAGTAAAATTCCTGACAAAACTCTCGTTGGATGCGCTAAAAAAAAATCTACGCTTTACGAAATATTTAGATTTTTCCGTTTTCTAATCAAATAATTATTACTTTAGCTACGATTTTGACCCAAAAAAAATAAATGTTTTGGAAATTGGTAAATAGCTTCACAATGATGAAATAAAGGTAACTATTTCACATTAAGCAGCTTATCGTACCACTTCTCGCCTTTTGAGAACGAAAATTACCATCGATTTATTCCTTGCAAGCAAATAATTTGAAGTCGCTTTCTCTGTATGCAACTGACCTTACTAGTGACTGGTCAAAACGAATAATTTGTATTTTGTCGCTTATTATAAATTATAAGACATTCATCTACGAGAATAAAAATAAATTTGAGTTAAAATATCATAACTATTATGTGTGCAGCCTCACTACATGGCCAATACTTTTAAACCGTTTACCACGAATTACGTTTACATGAGTATCACTTTAAAATATTCCCACAAGTATATTTTATATTTGATACACAACATCTGGGGATTTCGTGTAAAGCAAGATCAACATCTGTTCGGTTTGGGATAAAGTAATAAGTTGTAATGTAATACCGCATCTACTATTTCACTTTAGGGATCGTCGCAAAATGTGACAGTTTTTTTCAAATGAAGTTAGTTTCATTTGGCTCAGACCACCCACCCACCCCCTCCAAATAAAAAGTGTGAAAAACAATACCGATGTATTATAAACCAAACTCCACCTAACAATATAGGGTTTAGAACCATACATTCTCCATATGCATGTCATGATAAAGGATCTATCTATGAATCTTTATCCTTTCAAAATCACAGACACTTGATTTCATCTAAGTGTACATATAATTCAACAAACATACTGTACCAATAGAATGATATTTATAGATTAATATGGACATCTCTGTAATGTGCATTCTTATAATAAGTGCAAAGATCTGGACCACTTATTTATTATTTGTGGAGCAGTGCATGCATCTTGTATATCAAGAAATCCATTTAAAGCCCTTTCTATACAAGTGAACCATAAAACGTTCCAAGAATCGAAAACATTATTTTTTTTAATTTGCAAAAGAAGACCGTTGCTTTTCGTTGCGCATGATATTTAGTTGTACCGCAAACAGGATACATATACACCCATTACTTATTCAGTAGCCCGGGGTTCTATGGTACCACCGTAGTTAATGTTTTACCAGAAATAAATAAAAACAGTTATATACCCGAGTGAAAATATTATTTTTATTACTTCAGCAGAACCCTTCCTTCATATCCAATGCATTATTTTTAACCAAAGTATGTTTACGAGTCTATAATCGGCAATCCGCACAACAGCGTCCATTTTATAGGTCAAGAAAAGGAGATTCCTATGGTACCGAGGTAGTTCCGAAAATCAGTCTATGGAGTGCTGTATTATAAGATTTTGACAGATCAGTCAGATGATCGTAAACCATTCTCTATCCAGAGTTGTTGTTCCCGCTATGCTCCACTCAGCTCTGTCAACGCTCATTTGACAAGATGTTTGTAAAATTTAAAAGCAGTAAAAAAAAATTGTAAATATCAATAAAGATGAAAATAAATCACTCATTTCAAATAAATTCTCTTAAGCTTAAAAATGATTTCCCCTCCAACTTCTTGGAGGTAAAAATTAAAAACGATCACAAATCATTTTTCATCTTTATTGATATTTACAATAAATAAAACAATTTTAAGTACATTTTTTTAACTGTTTCTAAATTTTACAAAAATCTTGTAAAATGAGCGTTGACAGAGATAGAGTGGAGCGTAGCGGGAACGACAACTCTGGATAGAGAATGGATCGTAAGCGTGCAGGTTGGGACTCCACTATACCAAAATAGATCTGCTACTAGGTGGCGCTGCAATTGCGCAATCGTGTGAAACGTAAATACGTGGTATCATAGAACCCTCGGTACCATAGGAAGGGAGTATACTAAAGAAACAGTACAATATACAGACTCGAAAGAAATTAAAACGATGTTCCATTCAATGTTATGCCGTTTTTTAAGTGCATTTTTAAAGATTTATTGACAAATCTCAATGTGCGATTTTGGTTTTTTTCCAAACGAGAGAGCTCAAAACCACCCACCTACCAAACGAAACTAAGTTCGTTTGAAAAAAACTGCGACAATGTGCGACGATCCCTTAGTGCTGCATTTGTCTTATAGTTGTCACAGGTGCTCATGTCATAGTTTGTGTCTTATTTACATAGTTACACATACAAATATATACACAACATACACATTGACTATAATATAAATGCTTAGACAGCATCCAATTGACCTCTTAAATATTAAATTGCATTAATTCACCGAGATTCCTTCATAAATATGGTTGCTATGGCAACCTTTTATGTATCTGACCTCTTCCCTTAGTATTAAACAATATATTCTATCAGCTAAACTGTCTTGATCATTACACACACGCAATAAAACTAGCATTAAATTTCATGTTTGACCTTTGAGACGGTTACATTTATATAGCAATAAACTTTGAAGAATGTGACCCACCAGATTTATATTTCAGTAAATTGTAACTGCATAATCGCTCTCTGAATAATTTCAATTTCATAAACAAATTTGAAAAATAACGTATCAAATTCAAAATATCCCTAAAGGTTTTATAAAAACTCTCGATTTAAACTTCTATTTAAAGTTTTATTCAGAAGGGGGAAGTGTTGCAAATTAACTTCGCCTTTCTTAATATATTACTTAAATTTTGACAAAATTAGGCTATAATTAACCCATTTTTTTCAGTCACTACTTGCAGGATCTATCATCACTCCTATATTTAAAATAGCTGGATCACCACAAGCTAAATAAATCAAGAGCCATTTTGTTATATAAAAATCTTACTCAGCCTTTTGTTTAAAAAAAAGTAGTCTTAATAAATCGTTGCTAACAAAATTCCATATAAATCAGTTACACGTATGACTTAAAGCATAAATAAAATTAAGAGATAACTTACATGAGTTTCTGCTAGCCGCGAGTCTCAAAATGAAAATGGCGTATGCGGTTTAATTGGTCGCGCGGGAAAACCACAGGAATCAGTATCGATGTTGTTAATGATGATAAATAAAATCCTCACGTACTAGATTTCATTTCATGGCCGTAACGCAATGGAGGCAAATGAGGCAAATGCCTCACTTTTGAAACGGCAAGTGTAACCTTTTGAAAGCAAATACAATCTTTTTTTTTCTTCAAAATTTGTCTAAATTCACCCCTTTTGCCTCACTTTATTCAGACCCGGCCTACGGCCGTGCATTTACAATCATTGTTTTGTGTGTGTGTGTTTTAAATACGGGTTTTAAATCTAGAATTAAGATATAAACAATCATACGTCAAATATTCAAACCAAGCGTCGGCAAATAACCTAATGCCGACCGTCGTTTTGTCAAAGTTAACCCAACGTTGGTGAAAAGACGAGAACCCAACCGTTGGTCTGTCAAATCTAACCCGACGTTGGCGAGGAACCGAGAACCCGACCGTCGTTATGCCATATCTAGCCCAACGTCGGCTGAAGAACGGAAACTCGACTGTCGCTTTGCCTACACTAATCCTACGTTGGTTCAACGTCGTCAAGCCGACGCCGACCTACAGCCGACCATTACGACCTTTTACCGACGTTGGTTCGACGTCACCCTGGAGACTGGGTAGTTTGTCTCTTAGTCCTTTTTCTTTTCGACTATGAATTGTTTGTCCTTTAATCTAATTTGACCTTTGATATGTTTAAACTCTTCTTTCAGGATGAAGAAATTCAAGAAATACAAATATCTCTCTAGTAAGAAACAGATATATCTATTTATTGGGAAATGTTTAAAATAAAGACATTATTTTAAATCTGCATTTTAATAAGGATACTGTATTGAATGGAATGGGGCGTCGTGATCGTATGGTAGTTGGATTCACAACTACATTTGTACATGTGCAATCAGTGTTTACACCACTTTCAACAAAATTTCAGTTGTATCGTGGCGCTAAGTTTTATTGGTGGAGACCCGGAGGAATGCTACTACCATACGATCATGGCCACGGCGGCCCCTAAGACGTTGTGAGTTCGAATCTCACCCAGTCGAGGTGTACTCGATACAGCATATGTGATATAGATTATCAGTGACTTGCGCAGGTCAGTGGATTTCTCCGGGCACTCCGGTTTCCTCCACCAATACAACTGATTACCATGATATAACTGAAATATTGTTGAAAGTGTCGTTGAGCACCATAACCCAAACCCCCTGTATTGAATGGGTACAATCTATTTAAAACTGCAATGTAGATGTCTCCCCATTTGCCCTCTTTTTTTTTGCCTGGCCTCCGCGTCATTTGATCTCCCACGCAGCAGCCAAAAAAAGTGCTGAGAACTAGTTTTAAATAGATTGGATTGGGTAAAAACAGAAAAATTGCCATATATCAAATAAATAATCAGAATTCTTACCTTCTTCTTGCCTTCTTACAGACCGATTCCGTTCCGGAATTAGATATGCACGAGTCCAAACATGTTTTGCCGGGTCAGTTTGTACACAGTGATCTGGTATTACCAGTTTTGTTGTTGTTAGATATGCACGAGTCCAAACATGTTTTGCCGGGTCAGTTTGTACACAGTGATCTGGTATTACCAGTTTTGTTGTTGTTAGATATGCACGAGTCCAAACATGTTTTGCCGGGTCAGTTTGTACACAGTGATCTGGTATTACCAGTTTTGTTGTTGTTAGATATGCACGAGTCCAAACATGTTTTGCCGGGTCAGTTTGTACACAGTGATCTGGTATTACCAGTTTTGTTGTTGTTAGATATGCACGAGTCCAAACATGTTTTGCCGGGTCAGTTTGTACACAGTGATCTGGTATTACTAGTTTTATTGTTGTTTTTGTTTACAAATATTTCTTTATATTCTGTACATGTAATTACATGTAGTTACACTCGCTATATTATTTTATATGACTAATTCTTTCTGTGCTGTCAGTAAAATTCCTATTTTCTACAAAAATACAAAAAATCAATGTTTAAAACTGAGCGAAAATTGAATTCACCCTTAACAATTAGTTTTACGTTCAACAGTCCTCGGGGGCATGTTTATAACCAGTCGTGACACTACATTATCAGGATATTATTTGTTGATTGAAAGTAGTCGACGATTATTCATTTATATATATATATCTTTATTCTCATCACCAAATGACATAGGTACAGAGAAGACATAGACACAATTATATACAATATATACAATATATACACAATATTAGAACACAGGAAACCAGTTAGCTAGGAGGACACACCCTTTCATTTATGATCCGTATAAATTTACATAGATTAGTCAGATTCAGTCTATTTGTTGACGCCATTTAATGTTTGTGTTATATTTAAATGGTGTCATCCTGGTTTGCCCACTATCAAATCAAATTAATCAAATAAGTTTTATTTAAAGTCGAAATATCCCATCTCCTTCACTTGGACTAAAAGGCTGTGATTTCTGATTGACATTGTAAATATTGTGTTTCTGTAATTTCATTCATTTCTTTATTTCCTCATTACAGAGATTACAATGAAATATGTGATTAAGGTAAACAATTCTACACTAAGTAATAAAAGTAATATTTACAGTATATAAATACAAAGTAACAAACCATATATACATATCATAATATAATGCAGTACATTACTACAAATTTAAATTGGAACGAATCTTACATCTACATCCTTTAAAAAAAATCAGAATGTTACAAACAGTTGGTGACAAAACTTGGCATATTATAACGAATTATAAGAAACTTTACCAACATACAAATAAATAATTAAGTACAACAGTCTATGTAGTATAATACAAAAGTATATAAATTCACTGATATGTCATGTAATAGATATTCTGAATGTCAAGGAGCTTACATTGCAGTTATATTCGGTGATGCAATATATAAGATGGCAATGACACAGCTTTAGAAGTCTCTCGTAGTCAAGTTCATCAATGTCAGCAAGATGTTTTTTCCCAAGGAATATTTGATATCTTTGTTCGTTGTGGTATTGATTTATTTCAACATACAAGTCAAGGTTAAAATGTTCATAAAATGTGCATACTTTGTAAATTCATTGTTTTATGTGATGTATAGACCTTTTTATTCTTAAAAACATGGGCGCGGCCATTATCGACTTCCGAGTGCATGCACTTTTTTTCCTTTTTTGTTTTTTTGTTGCTTTTCAAGTATAAGAAAAAAGGGGTAATCAAATTAATATTTTGTATGAAATTCAAAAGTAAATATATAAATTATAATATACGCTTTTTGAAATTATTACTATACGATTTAGAGTGAAGTAATAATGATAAAAAGTGTGCCTAACTTATAAGAAATAACTTAACTTTGAATGTGACATCTTAAGGTGCATTTTTCAATTCTGTTTTATTCTTATTTATTTTTTGTTTGTTAAATTGTAAAACAAATTAAAACTTTTTGTCGGTCAATTTCTGTAGTGAAGATGAAAAGGAATTTAAGTTTTATCAAAATAAAACATCTGAATATCTGAATTTCTTTATCTGAAAAAAAGTTTCACGAGGAACCTAATATAACTATTTGCTCCCAGGTTTCAGATACGTGAACCGGACGGGCATTTTTCACCCCATTTGTCTTCTTTTTTAAATTTCCTTGCTAGGATTTCATAGTTTTATATTGATTTATTCTTTAATTTTATATGTTTTTGAAGATTAATTAAAATTTAATATTGACGTGTTAAGGAAGTGGTAGCGCTTTTTAGACTTGTAGTCTGCTGAAGGTCGACCGTGTCAACAGCGATGCGATGCTTCCCGGGTTTGGCACTTAAGGGAATAGACAGTCGTGACATTTTGTAACAAAGGTGTTAAATTCATATTGTAGAAAGATAACTATCATTATAACTGATAGTTAACTGTGTATTGCATAACAAGTTATAGCAAAGACATCACTAAAACACAAAAATTTAATCGCCGAATTTTGTTGCAGGACATCATGTCGTTCATTTTTACTTCTTACAGAATCAAGATTTATTTCAAGATTTATCTACAGAAATGTGATGCCTCTTTGTAAATTGTTAATTATTTTATGCGGCTTCTACACGACCAAACAATAATTCCTACACTGCTCACTTTGTTCCCGTTTCCTTTGTTTATGGTATTTAAACTTTCATTTAAGACAACATTTAACTCCGGTTTTTTTCCTTTCTATGTTATCCTCTACCGCATACGGAAGGAACATTATTCCTCCACATATTTGCTACTCTATCATTGTGCAAATGATTGATTTTTGGTCAATTGCATAAGTGCTCCCTACATCATAAACATATGCGACTTTGTGGCTTTGTGAAGTGAAGACACTATTCGATGGGGAACTTAGTTCTTTTGTACAAAATATATACCGTTAGTAAAAAAATGGGTGTTGAGGGTTTCCATACCGACCGGGTTTTTTTTGCTGCGTACCCCGTTTTGTATTGAAATTCTGCCACATAAGCAAGGTTAAAATCTGAATAGCTACAGATCGATTTGTTAGTCCACATCTGGCAAAATGACTAGCTAATTCTTTAATTTTGATAATATTGATGACCGTATAGATTTGACCGACCTGGTCCTGAACTTTGTGATTCTGAACAATTTAAACAATAACCGTTTAAGTTCAATTCAATAATCCATATTTCGAAATATTCGGCCAAAATCACGGGAATAAGCCATAAAATATTAACTGAAGCGTGTTTATCTAATCCAATTATGAATACTGATTAATCGTAACTAGTGTAAACAACCAATTTTTACACTTTCGTAATGGCGGACGATAGTAACACCACTTAGCGTCCACGAACGATAACTAGGTAATCACAGATTTCTGAAAACGTCTATATTTTGTTTTTAACATTATGTGTCTTAAATTGTGTTTAAATAAAATAAAAATAAATTATATGTGCTATGATTGTCTGATATATTGTCCCCAATAAATTATATGTGCTATGATTGTCTGATATATTGTCCCCAATATATCTCGGCCCAAAAAATCTCGACACTTTTGATGAAATTGCCAGATAATTTTCAGATGCGCGAGCATTTAAGGCCGTGCCGGTTTCATATTATGCGAGCTTAAGCGAGCTCTTTATGGTATAAAATGTATACTTAGGATTTTTTAACAAACATGGCTGAACATATTGTCGAAGAAAAAAAATTTCTACGTTTTGTATTTGTTATTCGAGTTATCGTTCCTTACGTTTTGTAAACACCGGTTTCCGGGTAACACACTAACACACTCAACTAATGGAGATCTTCTTAACATAAAGCGCTAAGGTGATCCTGAAGTCTCGTACCCTCTCTCGTAAGGAACGATAACTCGAATAAAGGAACGACAGCTCGATTGAATTAGACTAGATTCGGCCCTAAAAAAAGTCGTCCCCAATATATCTCGGCCCAAAAAATCTCGACACTTTTGATGAAATTGCTAGATAATTTTCAGATGCGCGAGCATTTAAGGCCGTGCCGGTTTCGTTGGATCTAACAACTCATACAAGCCTATCACCAATACGGAGTAGGTTCGCTCCCGGCTTTGTAAATTACAAAAAGGGTGCACTCGACTCGCAGCCGCAAGTGACAAAGTTTACCAGTTGCTTGCCCATGGTCGGTGGTTCTCTCTGGGTACTCCGGCTTCCTCCACCACTAAATTTGGTCGCCATGATATAGCTGAAATATTGTTGAAAGTGGCGTTAAAACACCAAAAATCAAATCAAATCATAAATTGTTAATATCAATTCGGAAACCCTTTATAATTAATGTGCCATTAAATGAGAAGAAAGCACAGTTATGCATTTTTATTTACATGTTCTTGCCTTCCGGCCGCCGTTTCAGCCAGTTTTAGTTTTTAAATCAGCAAGGCTTCCATTGACGAAAACATTCTTTAAATAGCGCAGGTTTTATTAGATTTTTGACACTTCTAGCTATTGTCTCCACGCTGATCAAGTCGACCTTGCATGTTTTGTAAAGGTGTAAAGATTCAAAAAGTAACAAACTGGTTAGGGAATTATTTTTACCTTTTACGATGCTGCATACATTTAGTGCCTCGAATGATTTTTTAACCCCTTTCCAGTTCAGGGTGATGGCAACATCTGTGGTCATCAGAGCGTTCAGAATCCGTCTCCCACAATCTCGTACATTGTCTCCACCAATTCTACCCAAATAGCTTATCTACAAAGTACCATAATTGTTACTAGGATATTATCAGAAAATGATTTAAAAAGATACAGTTGCAGTATTGATACAAATTTGTTCTGATTTGTTTTCTAAAAATGTTCAATGACATTGAATGTTCAAATAAACTGAAAGAGGCATTACAGTAATAATTTTTTGATTAGAAAACGGAAAATTTGAGTTTTCTCGAAAACAATACATTTTTTTAAAACACAGTAAACGAGAGTTTTGTGCCGAATTTTACTACCATTTTTGAAATATGCATTTCATCTAACAATAACCTTTCATTATTGCTGCACTCATCTGAAATTTGACATTTTTACCGCCAAAATAGAGGTGGGAGTAAACTAACTAGAGGTAGCAGCCAGGTAAATCTTACCTTGATAGAGACAGAGACACGTGTACAGGCATATTTTGACACTCCATTTTTAAACTTTAAAATCTTTCTAAAAGTTCACATAAAATTTCTTCATAAACCTATTATTTGACATCTTAACATATATATAAACATCGCAAGAATGGGTAAAACAAAGGACTTGTCAAAAGATTGTAAAAACATTGTGTTAAATCTATTCAAGTTTTTTCAGCTTGAGAAGGCCAGGGGAAGACCATTTTATTCCCCAGATAATTTGATTAAAAGAACATGCAAGGCTGCTGGCATATCTTACAGTTCTGTGTATAGAGTTGCAAACGGTAAAAGTCCTCCTGAATCCAACAGACCGAAAGAAAGAAAACTCTTGATGATTTTGACCGTTGCACGCTGGTAATCGTGAAGAGGGTTTGATTGATAGGTGTGATTTGGTTTTTCTTGCCAAAGCTAAAGATGGGGATTATCACCAAGAAATGAACGGGCCCATCTTTATAAACTGGTTCGAAAATCAGCTTATGCCAGCATTAAAAAGCCCAAGTGTTATCGTTTTAGATAATGCCAGTTATCACAACATCAAGACTGAAGAAACTGTTGTGCCAAACTTTAATCAGAGAAAAGCTGTCTTACAAGATTATCTTTCAAAACACAACATTCCTTTTCAGCCCCTTGAAACTAAAAAACAACTTTATGACAAAATCAATTTAAGAAGCTCCTTTCCGTTTTTAAAACTGATAAAATTGCCAACCTACACGGTCACGAAGTTCTAAGAACCCCTCTTCGCCATTGCGAATTGAACCCCATAGAACTTATTTGGGCACAGGTTAAAGGGTGTGTTGCAGAAAACAATACAACTTTTCGATTGAAGGATGTGAAAGAACTTGTTTATGGGGGGTTTGGCAGAATTACAAAGGAAGTTTGGGCGAAGGCAGAAGACCATGTATTAAAAATAGAAAGGGAGTATGGGAAAGAGAATTGCATTGATAGGAGTGAGATTCCCCCAATAATAATTGATTTTGATGACGACGAGTCAGATTGAAGGGTACACCGGTTGTAAATGACAGATTGTATATAACGTTTTTACCTATAAAATTTTATTCATATCCAATAATTGTGTACTCTATGTTTAACTTCAGTGAATTTATTAGCAGAAAAAAACGTTCTTTTTCAAATTATTTCCGAAAGATTGAAATAACTTGGTCAAATTAAAAATCAG
Organism: Bathymodiolus brooksi; assembly: GCA_963680875.1. Taxonomy (NCBI): domain Eukaryota; kingdom Metazoa; phylum Mollusca; class Bivalvia; order Mytilida; family Modiolidae; genus Bathymodiolus; species Bathymodiolus brooksi. The sequence continues at coordinate 85,067,325 of OY804588.1, read as the reverse complement.
TAATTATGAAAATTTATGATTTCACTTTTTTTTTCAAAATTGTCCAGGTAAATCTCAGGTAAGCCTGTGTATAAATGTCACGTAGTCAAATGCATTAACCATGAAGGGAACAATAGTCTTCTCCGGCACTTCGACGAGAGACAATAGACCAGCTGCGGGACCACCGTCGTTCCTATTGTTATATGGGATTACGTCCACGGTGAGTTGACTGTCACATTTAACGAGCAAACTTGGCCTATTTTGAAGAACTTAGCCTGAAATAAAGACCAAAATAACGCCAAAAATTGGTAATTTTTCAGATGAGCAGGACCTTCAGAATAATTTCAACCGTAAATATTTATACAATTCCAAAATGGTAGTAAAATTCCTGACAAAACTCTCGTTGGATGCGCTAAAAAAAAATCTACGCTTTACGAAATATTTAGATTTTTCCGTTTTCTAATCAAATAATTATTACTTTAGCTACGATTTTGACCCAAAAAAAATAAATGTTTTGGAAATTGGTAAATAGCTTCACAATGATGAAATAAAGGTAACTATTTCACATTAAGCAGCTTATCGTACCACTTCTCGCCTTTTGAGAACGAAAATTACCATCGATTTATTCCTTGCAAGCAAATAATTTGAAGTCGCTTTCTCTGTATGCAACTGACCTTACTAGTGACTGGTCAAAACGAATAATTTGTATTTTGTCGCTTATTATAAATTATAAGACATTCATCTACGAGAATAAAAATAAATTTGAGTTAAAATATCATAACTATTATGTGTGCAGCCTCACTACATGGCCAATACTTTTAAACCGTTTACCACGAATTACGTTTACATGAGTATCACTTTAAAATATTCCCACAAGTATATTTTATATTTGATACACAACATCTGGGGATTTCGTGTAAAGCAAGATCAACATCTGTTCGGTTTGGGATAAAGTAATAAGTTGTAATGTAATACCGCATCTACTATTTCACTTTAGGGATCGTCGCAAAATGTGACAGTTTTTTTCAAATGAAGTTAGTTTCATTTGGCTCAGACCACCCACCCACCCCCTCCAAATAAAAAGTGTGAAAAACAATACCGATGTATTATAAACCAAACTCCACCTAACAATATAGGGTTTAGAACCATACATTCTCCATATGCATGTCATGATAAAGGATCTATCTATGAATCTTTATCCTTTCAAAATCACAGACACTTGATTTCATCTAAGTGTACATATAATTCAACAAACATACTGTACCAATAGAATGATATTTATAGATTAATATGGACATCTCTGTAATGTGCATTCTTATAATAAGTGCAAAGATCTGGACCACTTATTTATTATTTGTGGAGCAGTGCATGCATCTTGTATATCAAGAAATCCATTTAAAGCCCTTTCTATACAAGTGAACCATAAAACGTTCCAAGAATCGAAAACATTATTTTTTTTAATTTGCAAAAGAAGACCGTTGCTTTTCGTTGCGCATGATATTTAGTTGTACCGCAAACAGGATACATATACACCCATTACTTATTCAGTAGCCCGGGGTTCTATGGTACCACCGTAGTTAATGTTTTACCAGAAATAAATAAAAACAGTTATATACCCGAGTGAAAATATTATTTTTATTACTTCAGCAGAACCCTTCCTTCATATCCAATGCATTATTTTTAACCAAAGTATGTTTACGAGTCTATAATCGGCAATCCGCACAACAGCGTCCATTTTATAGGTCAAGAAAAGGAGATTCCTATGGTACCGAGGTAGTTCCGAAAATCAGTCTATGGAGTGCTGTATTATAAGATTTTGACAGATCAGTCAGATGATCGTAAACCATTCTCTATCCAGAGTTGTTGTTCCCGCTATGCTCCACTCAGCTCTGTCAACGCTCATTTGACAAGATGTTTGTAAAATTTAAAAGCAGTAAAAAAAAATTGTAAATATCAATAAAGATGAAAATAAATCACTCATTTCAAATAAATTCTCTTAAGCTTAAAAATGATTTCCCCTCCAACTTCTTGGAGGTAAAAATTAAAAACGATCACAAATCATTTTTCATCTTTATTGATATTTACAATAAATAAAACAATTTTAAGTACATTTTTTTAACTGTTTCTAAATTTTACAAAAATCTTGTAAAATGAGCGTTGACAGAGATAGAGTGGAGCGTAGCGGGAACGACAACTCTGGATAGAGAATGGATCGTAAGCGTACAGGTTGGGACTCCACTATACCAAAATAGATCTGCTACTAGGTGGCGCTGCAATTGCGCAATCGTGTGAAACGTAAATACGTGGTATCATAGAACCCTCGGTACCATAGGAAGGGAGTATACTAAAGAAACAGTAGTAGTATAGAAGCACCATCCACCTCGCATTTGTGGGGGATCGATGGGGATCGTGACGTCGCCGGAAGTGATCGTGTGCGCAGGCGCGACCGGAAGTTGCATCACCGGATATGACGTCACCGGAAGTCGTGAACCGGAAATAAAAGGGAGATCATTTCCCGCGTTTTTTTCCCCGGAACTCCTCTAGAGTCTAGGTGCGAACAATGGAATTGTGGATCCAACCTGTATCGAGTCACAATAGCGCTATTACCGGGTAAATTTACATAATTTTGTGTTGCTTAATTAAAGACCTCTCATTATTATTCTATTATTCTAAGTATTGTACCATTGATAGGGGTTTTAACACCGTGTTTTATTTACCAATAATAATGCATACTTTAATACAAATAATTACACACTGAATATATTACCAGACCATAAAAATCAATCATGAACTTAAAAACGCATACTGTCTTTATAAGGTTATAACAGTTCCCCCTCCCAATAATGGGATGAAGGTCAATACACCTATGAAAAAAACCCAGCTGTTCAATCTTCGTGTAAAACGACAAATTGTAGGATTTTATAAGATGTATTTTTTATTACAGTCTATTAGGCAACCCTTAAATTTTATATTGGTTTTTTCTAAAGAGGCCCCGCGTTTAATTATGCATACGCGTGCCAGTGAAGTGGGTATTCGATGCGTGAAGTAATCAAAAGGAGATTAACCCCCAATGATCAGACAAGTTGAAACATGAATGTATTTACTACGTATGCCCTTAGGTGAACTTTAGGTGACTTAAATATAAACATAATACACAAAAAAAAATGATTCCTTCCTCCAATTTTCGTGTTTATTCAACATCTTAATCACTATTTTTGTTGACTTGTTACAGCTTTGTCATAGATGTTTACGTTAATATGTGATATTTTCATAATGTGTTTCGTTTTGTCTGAGATTTTTTCATTGGTGGAGGAGAAGGAGTATAGTCGTAGCCTGTTTCCTTCGGCGGCGCGGCTCCGCCACCACCCGCCGCTGCTGCTGCTGCTGCTGCTGAAGATTTCTTTCACTAATTATTCGTATTGTGGCTGCTGCTGCTGCTGCTGCTGGTGATTTCTTTCACTAATTATTCGTATTGTGGCTGCTGCTGCTGCTGATTTCTTTCACTAATTATTCGTATTGTGGCTGCTGCTGCTGCTGGTGATTTCTTTCACTAATTATTCGTATTGTTTTTGTTTTTGTTATATTTTTTCTTGAATTTTCACTAATTATTCGTATTGTTTTTTGTTTTTGTTATATTTTTTCTTGAACTTTCACTAATTATTCGTTTTGTTTTTGTTATATTTTTTCTTAAACTTTCACTAATTATTCGTTTTGTGTTTGTTTTTGTTATATTTTTTCTTGAACTTTCACTAATTATTCGTTTTGTTTTTTGTTTTTGTTATATTTTTTTCTTGCACTTTCTATCTATAAGGACGTTTCTTGATTCCGTCCTCTAATTTTTGGTATTTATTCAACATCTTAATCACTATTTTGTTGACCGTGGCTTAATTACCAATAATTACACACTGAATATATTACCATACCATAAAAATCAATCATGAACTTAAAAACTCATACTGTCTTTATAAGGTTATAACAGTTCCCCCTCCCAATAATGGGTTGAAGGTCAATACACCTACGAAAAAAAAAAACCAGCTGTTCAATCTTCGTGTAAAACGACAAATTGTATGATTTTATAAGATGTATTTTTTATTACGGTCTATTAGACAACCCTTAAATTTTATATTGCTTTTTCTAAAGAGGCCCCGCGTTTAATTATTCATACGCGTGCCAGTGAAGTGGGTATTCGATACGTGAAGTAATTATTAAACCTCCGATCTGTTACAACAATGCACACAAAACAGTCATCACTATATTGTAAGTTTAAATGGCAGTCAATATTAACAGAGAAAACATAACTATATGTATTAATGTATTATGTGGGGAAAACAACAGATATTTTTGTACCCGTGTGCTGTAACTATATTCTTTCGAAATATTTGGTGGGACTTAATTATAGAAAATTTCTGTTTAGAACTTTATGTTGAAGTAGCTACGAGGCTGAGGTATTATACCAACTGTTTGAAGTTCAAACGGACCGACCTGGTTACTTTGTAACATCAATATCTATTAATTAATTTTTACGATAACTAAGGGGTTTTTCCTCAAGAACAAAGCAAAGTGTTCACCATAATGAGTCATGTTCCTAAAACAAGTCTGGGCACGACCATTTATAGCTTCCATCTTTTATTTCTATCTACGTTACTCTGTTATTTCTATAAAGACATATAAAACAACATCCATAAGCGCTGTACTCTGTAATTAGTTCACTTGGATTTATCCAATAACAATCTAGATTCTTTTTTGAAAAATATTGGTGGCCCTGAAAAGGGCCGTTTTACCCTACTAGGATATCCTAGCAGGGATAAAGTGTTCTTACGAACACGCATGCGTTGCTTAGTCCACATACAACCTCCGCCACGACCATTAGGTCACTGGTCCAACACCACACCCCATCCTTGAGTGTCACACCGATGGATTCAGACATCTCCATTTTCTTTACATAGGTGGCATCGTGTGAGGGTAAACCCTCACACCACTCCAGGGCTTTTCTGATGCAGTCGTTCATTGACTCCTCGTCCAGGAATGTTGAAGCCAACGACACGACATAGAGATGCCTTAATCTAATGTGGTGTTTGTCTACGTAGACCTGCATTTTCGTCTCTTGGACGATGGTAGCTTAAATAAAACATGTTTTTATATGGAGGGAGGGGATTAGTCACGTATTTTGGCGCAGTGGGAAAGAGAGGGAGGTGGGTTTTTACAATCAAGTAAAATCCGATAGGTAGAATGTTTAACCCTGCCCTGTCTTTTGATTGATATGGTTTGTCTTTGAAAGGGACGTTATTTGGCGCGACATAAATTTTAAAGGACGGTACAACAGCTGTTCAAACGTTCGTGTAAAACGCATTATAAAATGTATTTTAATTAAGGTCTATCGTGCAACATTATATTTATACTGGTTCCTAAAGAAGCCTTTTAGTTCACTTGAATTTGGCTCTTCACAGGAACACCTGTCTCAATGGAAATGTCTAATCCTAACTCTAACTCTAACCCTAATCCTAATCCTAACTCTAACCCTAACCCTAACCCTAACCCTAACCCTAACCCTAACTCTAACCCTAACTCTAACCCTAATCCTAACCCTAACTCTAACCCTAACTCTAACCCTAACCCTAACCCTATTTATTGTTTTAATAATTGTAAATGTCAATAAAGATGAAAATAAATCACTCATTTCAAATCAATTCTCTCTTAAAAATGATTTGTGATCGTTTTTTTAATTTTTACCTCCGCAAAATAGTTCTCCAAGAAGTGGGAGGAAAATCATTTTTAAGCGAGAATTGATTTGAAATGAGTGATTTATTTTCATCTTTATTGACATTTACAATTATTAAAACAATAAATAGGGTTAGGGTTAGGGTTAGAGTTAGGGTTAGAGTTAGGGTTAGGATTAGGGTTAGAGTTAGGGTTAGAGTTAGGGTTAGGGTTAGGGTTAGGGTTAGGGTTAGGGTTAGAGTTAGGATTAGGATTAGGGTTAGAGTTAGAGTTAGGATTAGACATTTCCATTGAGACAGGTGTTCCTGTGAAGAGCCAAATTCAAGTGAACTAAAAGGCTTCTTTAGGAACCAGTATAAATATAATGTTGCACGATAGACCTTAATTAAAATACATTTTATAATGCGTTTTACACGAACGTTTGAACAGCTGTTGTACCGTCCTTTAAAATTTATGTCGCGCCAAATAACGTCCCTTTCAAAGACAAACCATATCAATCAAAAGACAGGGCAGGGTTAAACATTCTACCTATCGGATTTTACTTGATTGTAAAAACCCACCTCCCTCTCTTTCCCACTGCGCCAAAATACGTGACTAATCCCCTCCCTCCATATAAAAACATGTTTTATTTAAGCTACCATCATCCAAGAGACGAAAATGCAGGTCTACGTAGACAAACACCACATTAGATTAAGGCATCTCTATGTCGTGTCGTTGGCTTCAACATTCCTGGACGAGGAGTCAATGAACGACTGCATCAGAAAAGCCCTGGAGTGGTGTGAGGGTTTACCCTCACACGATGCCACCTATGTAAAGAAAATGGAGATGTCTGAATCCATCGGTGTGACACTCAAGGATGGGGTGTGGTGTTGGACCAGTGACCTAATGGTCGTGGCGGAGGTTGTATGTGGACTAAGCAACGCATGCGTGTTCGTAAGAACACTTTATCCCTGCTAGGATATCCTAGTAGGGTAAAACGGCCCTTTTCAGGGCCACCAATATTTTTCAAAAAAGAATCTAGATTGTTATTGGATAAATCCAAGTGAACTAATTACAGAGTACAGCGCTTATGGATGTTGTTTTATATGTCTTTATAGAAATAACAGAGTAACGTAGATAGAAATAAAAGATGGAAGCTATAAATGGTCGTGCCCAGACTTGTTTTAGGAACATGACTCATTATGGTGAACACTTTGCTTTGTTCTTGAGGAAAAACCCCTTAGTTATCGTACAAATTAATTAATAGATATTGATGTTACAAAGTAACCAGGTCGGTCCGTTTGAACTTCAAACAGTTGGTATAATACCTCAGCCTCGTAGCTACTTCAACATAAAGTTCTAAACAGAAATTTTCTATAATTAAGTCCCACCAAATATTTCGAAAGAATATAGTTACAGCACACGGGTACAAAAATATCTGTTGTTTTCCCCACATAATACATTAATACATATAGTTATGTTTTCTCTGTTAATATTGACTGCCATTTAAACTTACAATATAGTGATGACTGTTTTGTGTGCATTGTTGTAACAGATCGGAGGTTTAATAATTACTTCACGTATCGAATACCCACTTCACTGGCACGCGTATGAATAATTAAACGCGGGGCCTCTTTAGAAAAACCAATATAAAATTTAAGGGTTGTCTAATAGACCGTAATAAAAAATACATCTTATAAAATCATACAATTTGTCGTTTTACACGAAGATTGAACAGCTGGTTTTTTTTTTTCGTAGGTGTATTGACCTTCAACCCATTATTGGGAGGGGGAACTGTTATAACCTTATAAAGACAGTATGAGTTTTTAAGTTCATGATTGATTTTTATGGTATGGTAATATATTCAGTGTGTAATTATTGGTAATTAAGCCACGGTCAACAAAATAGTGATTAAGATGTTGAATAAATACCAAAAATTAGAGGACGGAATCAAGAAACGTCCTTATAGATAGAAAGTGCAAGAAAAAAATATAACAAAAACAAAAAACAAAACGAATAATTAGTGAAAGTTCAAGAAAAAATATAACAAAAACAAACACAAAACGAATAATTAGTGAAAGTTTAAGAAAAAATATAACAAAAACAAAACGAATAATTAGTGAAAGTTCAAGAAAAAATATAACAAAAACAAAAAACAATACGAATAATTAGTGAAAATTCAAGAAAAAATATAACAAAAACAAAAACAATACGAATAATTAGTGAAAGAAATCACCAGCAGCAGCAGCAGCCACAATACGAATAATTAGTGAAAGAAATCAGCAGCAGCAGCAGCCACAATACGAATAATTAGTGAAAGAAATCACCAGCAGCAGCAGCAGCAGCAGCCACAATACGAATAATTAGTGAAAGAAATCTTCAGCAGCAGCAGCAGCAGCAGCGGCGGGTGGTGGCGGAGCCGCGCCGCCGAAGGAAACAGGCTACGACTATACTCCTTCTCCTCCACCAATGAAAAAATCTCAGACAAAACGAAACACATTATGAAAATATCACATATTAACGTAAACATCTATGACAAAGCTGTAACAAGTCAACAAAAATAGTGATTAAGATGTTGAATAAACACGAAAATTGGAGGAAGGAATCATTTTTTTTTGTGTATTATGTTTATATTTAAGTCACCTAAAGTTCACCTAAGGGCATACGTAGTAAATACATTCATGTTTCAACTTGTCTGATCATTGGGGGTTAATCTCCTTTTGATTACTTCACGCATCGAATACCCACTTCACTGGCACGCGTATGCATAATTAAACGCGGGGCCTCTTTAGAAAAAACCAATATAAAATTTAAGGGTTGCCTAATAGACTGTAATAAAAAATACATCTTATAAAATCCTACAATTTGTCGTTTTACACGAAGATTGAACAGCTGGGTTTTTTTCATAGGTGTATTGACCTTCATCCCATTATTGGGAGGGGGAACTGTTATAACCTTATAAAGACAGTATGCGTTTTTAAGTTCATGATTGATTTTTATGGTCTGGTAATATATTCAGTGTGTAATTATTTGTATTAAAGTATGCATTATTATTGGTAAATAAAACACGGTGTTAAAACCCCTATCAATGGTACAATACTTAGAATAATAGAATAATAATGAGAGGTCTTTAATTAAGCAACACAAAATTATGTAAATTTACCCGGTAATAGCGCTATTGTGACTCGATACAGGTTGGATCCACAATTCCATTGTTCGCACCTAGACTCTAGAGGAGTTCCGGGGAAAAAAACGCGGGAAATTATCTCCCTTTTATTTCCGGTTCACGACTTCCGGTGACGTCATATCCGGTGATGCAACTTCCGGTCGCGCCTGCGCACACGATCACTTCCGGCGACGTCACGATCCCCATCGATCCCCCACAAATGCGAGGTGGATGGTGCTTCTATACTACTAACAGTACAATATACAGACTCGAAAGAAATTAAAACGATGTTCCATTCAATGTTATGCCGTTTTTTAAGTGCATTTTTAAAGATTTATTGACAAATCTCAATGTGCGATTTTGGTTTTTTTCCAAACGAGAGAGCTCAAAACCACCCACCTACCAAACGAAACTAAGTTCGTTTGAAAAAAACTGCGACAATGTGCGACGATCCCTTAGTGCTGCATTTGTCTTATAGTTGTCACAGGTGCTCATGTCATAGTTTGTGTCTTATTTACATAGTTACACATACAAATATATACACAACATACACATTGACTATAATATAAATGCTTAGACAGCATCCAATTGACCTCTTAAATATTAAATTGCATTAATTCACCGAGATTCCTTCATAAATATGGTTGCTATGGCAACCTTTTATGTATCTGACCTCTTCCCTTAGTATTAAACAATATATTCTATCAGCTAAACTGTCTTGATCATTACACACACGCAATAAAACTAGCATTAAATTTCATGTTTGACCTTTGAGACGGTTACATTTATATAGCAATAAACTTTGAAGAATGTGACCCACCAGATTTATATTTCAGTAAATTGTAACTGCATAATCGCTCTCTGAATAATTTCAATTTCATAAACAAATTTGAAAAATAACGTATCAAATTCAAAATATCCCTAAAGGTTTTATAAAAACTCTCGATTTAAACTTCTATTTAAAGTTTTATTCAGAAGGGGGAAGTGTTGCAAATTAACTTCGCCTTTCTTAATATATTACTTAAATTTTGACAAAATTAGGCTATAATTAACCCATTTTTTTCAGTCACTACTTGCAGGATCTATCATCACTCCTATATTTAAAATAGCTGGATCACCACAAGCTAAATAAATCAAGAGCCATTTTGTTATATAAAAATCTTACTCAGCCTTTTGTTTAAAAAAAAGTAGTCTTAATAAATCGTTGCTAACAAAATTCCATATAAATCAGTTACACGTATGACTTAAAGCATAAATAAAATTAAGAGATAACTTACATGAGTTTCTGCTAGCCGCGAGTCTCAAAATGAAAATGGCGTATGCGGTTTAATTGGTCGCGCGGGAAAACCACAGGAATCAGTATCGATGTTGTTAATGATGATAAATAAAATCCTCACGTACTAGATTTCATTTCATGGCCGTAACGCAATGGAGGCAAATGAGGCAAATGCCTCACTTTTGAAACGGCAAGTGTAACCTTTTGAAAGCAAATACAATCTTTTTTTTTCTTCAAAATTTGTCTAAATTCACCCCTTTTGCCTCACTTTATTCAGACCCGGCCTACGGCCGTGCATTTACAATCATTGTTTTGTGTGTGTGTGTTTTAAATACGGGTTTTAAATCTAGAATTAAGATATAAACAATCATACGTCAAATATTCAAACCAAGCGTCGGCAAATAACCTAATGCCGACCGTCGTTTTGTCAAAGTTAACCCAACGTTGGTGAAAAGACGAGAACCCAACCGTTGGTCTGTCAAATCTAACCCGACGTTGGCGAGGAACCGAGAACCCGACCGTCGTTATGCCATATCTAGCCCAACGTCGGCTGAAGAACGGAAACTCGACTGTCGCTTTGCCTACACTAATCCTACGTTGGTTCAACGTCGTCAAGCCGACGCCGACCTACAGCCGACCATTACGACCTTTTACCGACGTTGGTTCGACGTCACCCTGGAGACTGGGTAGTTTGTCTCTTAGTCCTTTTTCTTTTCGACTATGAATTGTTTGTCCTTTAATCTAATTTGACCTTTGATATGTTTAAACTCTTCTTTCAGGATGAAGAAATTCAAGAAATACAAATATCTCTCTAGTAAGAAACAGATATATCTATTTATTGGGAAATGTTTAAAATAAAGACATTATTTTAAATCTGCATTTTAATAAGGATACTGTATTGAATGGAATGGGGCGTCGTGATCGTATGGTAGTTGGATTCACAACTACATTTGTACATGTGCAATCAGTGTTTACACCACTTTCAACAAAATTTCAGTTGTATCGTGGCGCTAAGTTTTATTGGTGGAGACCCGGAGGAATGCTACTACCATACGATCATGGCCACGGCGGCCCCTAAGACGTTGTGAGTTCGAATCTCACCCAGTCGAGGTGTACTCGATACAGCATATGTGATATAGATTATCAGTGACTTGCGCAGGTCAGTGGATTTCTCCGGGCACTCCGGTTTCCTCCACCAATACAACTGATTACCATGATATAACTGAAATATTGTTGAAAGTGTCGTTGAGCACCATAACCCAAACCCCCTGTATTGAATGGGTACAATCTATTTAAAACTGCAATGTAGATGTCTCCCCATTTGCCCTCTTTTTTTTTGCCTGGCCTCCGCGTCATTTGATCTCCCACGCAGCAGCCAAAAAAAGTGCTGAGAACTAGTTTTAAATAGATTGGATTGGGTAAAAACAGAAAAATTGCCATATATCAAATAAATAATCAGAATTCTTACCTTCTTCTTGCCTTCTTACAGACCGATTCCGTTCCGGAATTAGATATGCACGAGTCCAAACATGTTTTGCCGGGTCAGTTTGTACACAGTGATCTGGTATTACCAGTTTTGTTGTTGTTAGATATGCACGAGTCCAAACATGTTTTGCCGGGTCAGTTTGTACACAGTGATCTGGTATTACCAGTTTTGTTGTTGTTAGATATGCACGAGTCCAAACATGTTTTGCCGGGTCAGTTTGTACACAGTGATCTGGTATTACCAGTTTTGTTGTTGTTAGATATGCACGAGTCCAAACATGTTTTGCCGGGTCAGTTTGTACACAGTGATCTGGTATTACCAGTTTTGTTGTTGTTAGATATGCACGAGTCCAAACATGTTTTGCCGGGTCAGTTTGTACACAGTGATCTGGTATTACTAGTTTTATTGTTGTTTTTGTTTACAAATATTTCTTTATATTCTGTACATGTAATTACATGTAGTTACACTCGCTATATTATTTTATATGACTAATTCTTTCTGTGCTGTCAGTAAAATTCCTATTTTCTACAAAAATACAAAAAATCAATGTTTAAAACTGAGCGAAAATTGAATTCACCCTTAACAATTAGTTTTACGTTCAACAGTCCTCGGGGGCATGTTTATAACCAGTCGTGACACTACATTATCAGGATATTATTTGTTGATTGAAAGTAGTCGACGATTATTCATTTATATATATATATCTTTATTCTCATCACCAAATGACATAGGTACAGAGAAGACATAGACACAATTATATACAATATATACAATATATACACAATATTAGAACACAGGAAACCAGTTAGCTAGGAGGACACACCCTTTCATTTATGATCCGTATAAATTTACATAGATTAGTCAGATTCAGTCTATTTGTTGACGCCATTTAATGTTTGTGTTATATTTAAATGGTGTCATCCTGGTTTGCCCACTATCAAATCAAATTAATCAAATAAGTTTTATTTAAAGTCGAAATATCCCATCTCCTTCACTTGGACTAAAAGGCTGTGATTTCTGATTGACATTGTAAATATTGTGTTTCTGTAATTTCATTCATTTCTTTATTTCCTCATTACAGAGATTACAATGAAATATGTGATTAAGGTAAACAATTCTACACTAAGTAATAAAAGTAATATTTACAGTATATAAATACAAAGTAACAAACCATATATACATATCATAATATAATGCAGTACATTACTACAAATTTAAATTGGAACGAATCTTACATCTACATCCTTTAAAAAAAATCAGAATGTTACAAACAGTTGGTGACAAAACTTGGCATATTATAACGAATTATAAGAAACTTTACCAACATACAAATAAATAATTAAGTACAACAGTCTATGTAGTATAATACAAAAGTATATAAATTCACTGATATGTCATGTAATAGATATTCTGAATGTCAAGGAGCTTACATTGCAGTTATATTCGGTGATGCAATATATAAGATGGCAATGACACAGCTTTAGAAGTCTCTCGTAGTCAAGTTCATCAATGTCAGCAAGATGTTTTTTCCCAAGGAATATTTGATATCTTTGTTCGTTGTGGTATTGATTTATTTCAACATACAAGTCAAGGTTAAAATGTTCATAAAATGTGCATACTTTGTAAATTCATTGTTTTATGTGATGTATAGACCTTTTTATTCTTAAAAACATGGGCGCGGCCATTATCGACTTCCGAGTGCATGCACTTTTTTTCCTTTTTTGTTTTTTTGTTGCTTTTCAAGTATAAGAAAAAAGGGGTAATCAAATTAATATTTTGTATGAAATTCAAAAGTAAATATATAAATTATAATATACGCTTTTTGAAATTATTACTATACGATTTAGAGTGAAGTAATAATGATAAAAAGTGTGCCTAACTTATAAGAAATAACTTAACTTTGAATGTGACATCTTAAGGTGCATTTTTCAATTCTGTTTTATTCTTATTTATTTTTTGTTTGTTAAATTGTAAAACAAATTAAAACTTTTTGTCGGTCAATTTCTGTAGTGAAGATGAAAAGGAATTTAAGTTTTATCAAAATAAAACATCTGAATATCTGAATTTCTTTATCTGAAAAAAAGTTTCACGAGGAACCTAATATAACTATTTGCTCCCAGGTTTCAGATACGTGAACCGGACGGGCATTTTTCACCCCATTTGTCTTCTTTTTTAAATTTCCTTGCTAGGATTTCATAGTTTTATATTGATTTATTCTTTAATTTTATATGTTTTTGAAGATTAATTAAAATTTAATATTGACGTGTTAAGGAAGTGGTAGCGCTTTTTAGACTTGTAGTCTGCTGAAGGTCGACCGTGTCAACAGCGATGCGATGCTTCCCGGGTTTGGCACTTAAGGGAATAGACAGTCGTGACATTTTGTAACAAAGGTGTTAAATTCATATTGTAGAAAGATAACTATCATTATAACTGATAGTTAACTGTGTATTGCATAACAAGTTATAGCAAAGACATCACTAAAACACAAAAATTTAATCGCCGAATTTTGTTGCAGGACATCATGTCGTTCATTTTTACTTCTTACAGAATCAAGATTTATTTCAAGATTTATCTACAGAAATGTGATGCCTCTTTGTAAATTGTTAATTATTTTATGCGGCTTCTACACGACCAAACAATAATTCCTACACTGCTCACTTTGTTCCCGTTTCCTTTGTTTATGGTATTTAAACTTTCATTTAAGACAACATTTAACTCCGGTTTTTTTCCTTTCTATGTTATCCTCTACCGCATACGGAAGGAACATTATTCCTCCACATATTTGCTACTCTATCATTGTGCAAATGATTGATTTTTGGTCAATTGCATAAGTGCTCCCTACATCATAAACATATGCGACTTTGTGGCTTTGTGAAGTGAAGACACTATTCGAGGGGAACTTAGTTCTTTTGTACAAAATATATACCGTTAGTAAAAAAATGGGTGTTGAGGGTTTCCATACCGACCGGGTTTTTTTTGCTGCGTACCCCGTTTTGTATTGAAATTCTGCCACATAAGCAAGGTTAAAATCTGAATAGCTACAGATCGATTTGTTAGTCCACATCTGGCAAAATGACTAGCTAATTCTTTAATTTTGATAATATTGATGACCGTATAGATTTGACCGACCTGGTCCTGAACTTTGTGATTCTGAACAATTTAAACAATAACCGTTTAAGTTCAATTCAATAATCCATATTTCGAAATATTCGGCCAAAATCACGGGAATAAGCCATAAAATATTAACTGAAGCGTGTTTATCTAATCCAATTATGAATACTGATTAATCGTAACTAGTGTAAACAACCAATTTTTACACTTTCGTAATGGCGGACGATAGTAACACCACTTAGCGTCCACGAACGATAACTAGGTAATCACAGATTTCTGAAAACGTCTATATTTTGTTTTTAACATTATGTGTCTTAAATTGTGTTTAAATAAAATAAAAATAAATTATATGTGCTATGATTGTCTGATATATTGTCCCCAATAAATTATATGTGCTATGATTGTCTGATATATTGTCCCCAATATATCTCGGCCCAAAAAATCTCGACACTTTTGATGAAATTGCCAGATAATTTTCAGATGCGCGAGCATTTAAGGCCGTGCCGGTTTCATATTATGCGAGCTTAAGCGAGCTCTTTATGGTATAAAATGTATACTTAGGATTTTTTAACAAACATGGCTGAACATATTGTCGAAGAAAAAAAAATTCTACGTTTTGTATTTGTTATTCGAGTTATCGTTCCTTACGTTTTGTAAACACCGGTTTCCGGGTAACACACTAACACACTCAACTAATGGAGATCTTCTTAACATAAAGCGCTAAGGTGATCCTGAAGTCTCGTACCCTCTCTCGTAAGGAACGATAACTCGAATAAAGGAACGACAGCTCGATTGAATTAGACTAGATTCGGCCCTAAAAAAAGTCGTCCCCAATATATCTCGGCCCAAAAAATCTCGACACTTTTGATGAAATTGCTAGATAATTTTCAGATGCGCGAGCATTTAAGGCCGTGCCGGTTTCGTTGGATCTAACAACTCATACAAGCCTATCACCAATACGGAGTAGGTTCGCTCCCGGCTTTGTAAATTACAAAAAGGGTGCACTCGACTCGCAGCCGCAAGTGACAAAGTTTACCAGTTGCTTGCCCATGGTCGGTGGTTCTCTCTGGGTACTCCGGCTTCCTCCACCACTAAATTTGGTCGCCATGATATAGCTGAAATATTGTTGAAAGTGGCGTTAAAACACCAAAAATCAAATCAAATCATAAATTGTTAATATCAATTCGGAAACCCTTTATAATTAATGTGCCATTAAATGAGAAGAAAGCACAGTTATGCATTTTTATTTACATGTTCTTGCCTTCCGGCCGCCGTTTCAGCCAGTTTTAGTTTTTAAATCAGCAAGGCTTCCATTGACGAAAACATTCTTTAAATAGCGCAGGTTTTATTAGATTTTTGACACTTCTAGCTATTGTCTCCACGCTGATCAAGTCGACCTTGCATGTTTTGTAAAGGTGTAAAGATTCAAAAAGTAACAAACTGGTTAGGGAATTATTTTTACCTTTTACGATGCTGCATACATTTAGTGCCTCGAATTATTTTTTAACCCCTTTCCAGTTCAGGGTGATGGCAACATCTGTGGTCATCAGAGCGTTCAGAATCCGTCTCCCACAATCTCGTACATTGTCTCCACCAATTCTACCCAAATAGCTTATCTACAAAGTACCATAATTGTTACTAGGATATTATCAGAAAATGATTTAAAAAGATACAGTTGCAGTATTGATACAAATTTGTTCTGATTTGTTTTCTAAAAATGTTCAATGACATTGAATGTTCAAATAAACTGAAAGAGGCATTACAGTAATAATTTTTTGATTAGAAAACGGAAAATTTGAGTTTTCTCGAAAACAATACATTTTTTTAAAACACAGTAAACGAGAGTTTTGTGCCGAATTTTACTACCATTTTTGAAATATGCATTTCATCTAACAATAACCTTTCATTATTGCTGCACTCATCTGAAATTTGACATTTTTACCGCCAAAATAGAGGTGGGAGTAAACTAACTAGAGGTAGCAGCCAGGTAAATCTTACCTTGATAGAGACAGAGACACGTGTACAGGCATATTTTGACACTCCATTTTTAAACTTTAAAATCTTTCTAAAAGTTCACATAAAATTTCTTCATAAACCTATTATTTGACATCTTAACATATATATAAACATCGCAAGAATGGGTAAAACAAAGGACTTGTCAAAAGATTGTAAAAACATTGTGTTAAATCTATTCAAGTTTTTTCAGCTTGAGAAGGCCAGGGGAAGACCATTTTATTCCCCAGATAATTTGATTAAAAGAACATGCAAGGCTGCTGGCATATCTTACAGTTCTGTGTATAGAGTTGCAAACGGTAAAAGTCCTCCTGAATCCAACAGACCGAAAGAAAGAAAACTCTTGATGATTTTGACCGTTGCACGTTGGTAATCGTGAAGAGGGTTTGATTGATAGGTGTGATTTGGTTTTTCTTGCCAAAGCTAAAGATGGGGATTATCACCAAGAAATGAACGGGCCCATCTTTATAAACTGGTTCGAAAATCAGCTTATGCCAGCATTAAAAAGCCCAAGTGTTATCGTTTTAGATAATGCCAGTTATCACAACATCAAGACTGAAGAAACTGTTGTGCCAAACTTTAATCAGAGAAAAGCTGTCTTACAAGATTATCTTTCAAAACACAACATTCCTTTTCAGCCCCTTGAAACTAAAAAACAACTTTATGACAAAATCAATTTAAGAAGCTCCTTTCCGTTTTTAAAACTGATAAAATTGCCAACCTACACGGTCACGAAGTTCTAAGAACCCCTCTTCGCCATTGCGAATTGAACCCCATAGAACTTATTTGGGCACAGGTTAAAGGGTGTGTTGCAGAAAACAATACAACTTTTCGATTGAAGGATGTGAAAGAACTTGTTTATGGGGGGTTTGGCAGAATTACAAAGGAAGTTTGGGCGAAGGCAGAAGACCATGTATTAAAAATAGAAAAGGAGTATGGGAAAGAGAATTGCATTGATAGGAGTGAGATTCCCCCAATAATAATTGATTTTGATGACGACGAGTCAGATTGAAGGGTACACCGGTTGTAAATGACAGATTGTATATAACGTTTTTACCTATAAAATTTTATTCATATCTTGTACTCTATGTTTAACTTCAGTGAATTTATTAGCAGAAAAAAACGTTCTTTTTCAAATTATTTCCGAAAGATTGAAATAACTTGGTCAAATTAAAAATCAGTAATTATGAAAATTTATGATTTCACTTTTTTTTCAAAATTGTCCAGGTAAATCTCAGGTAAGCCTGTGTATAAATGTCACGTAGTCAAATGCATTAACCATGAAGGGAACAATTGTTATATGGGATTACGTCCACGGTGAGTTGACTGTCACATTTAACGAGCAAACTTGGCCTATTTTGAAGAACTTAGCCTGAAATAAAGACCAAAATAACGCCAAAAATTGGTAATTTTTCAGATGAGCAGGGCCTTCAGAATAATTTCAACCGTAAATATTTATACAATTCCAAAATGGTAGTAAAATTCCTGACAAAACTCTCGTTGGATGCGCTAAAAAAAAATCTACGCTTTACAAAATATTTAGATTTTTCCGTTTTCTAATCAAATAATTATTACTTTAGCTACGATTTTGACCCAAAAAAAATAAATGTTTTGGAAATTGGTAAATAGCTTTACAATGATGAAATAAAGGTAACTATTTCACATTAAGCAGCTTATCGTACCACTTCTCACCTTTTGAGAACGAAAATTACCATCGATTTATTCCTTGCAAGCAAATAATTTGAAGTCGCTTTCTCTGTATGCAACTGACCTTACTAGTGACTGGTCAAAACGAATAATTTGTATTTTGTCGCTTATTATAAATTATAAGACATTCATCTACGAGAATAAAAATAAATTTGAGTTAAAATATCATAACTATTATGTGTGCAGCCTCACTACATGGCCAATACTTTTAAACCGTTTACCACGAATTACGTTTACATGAGTATCACTTTAAAATATTCCCACAAGTATATTTTATATTTGATACACAACATCTGGGGATTTCGTGTAAAGCAAGATCAACATCTGTTCGGTTTGGGATAAAGTAATAAGTTGTAATGTAATACCGCATCTACTATTTCACTTTAGGGATCGTCGCAAAATGTGACAGTTTTTTTCAAATGAAGTTAGTTTCATTTGGCTCAGACCACCCACCCACCCCCTCCAAATAAAAAGTGTGAAAAACAATACCGATGTATTATAAACCAAACTCCACCTAACAATATAGGGTTTAGAACCATACATTCTCCATATGCATGTCATGATAAAGGATCTATCTATGAATCTTTATCCTTTCAAAATCACAGACACTTGATTTCATCTAAGTGTACATATAATTCAACAAACATACTGTACCAATAGAATGATATTTATAGATTAATATGGACATCTCTGTAATGTGCATTCTTATAATAAGTGCAAAGATCTGGACCACTTATTTATTATTTGTGGAGCAGTGCATGCATCTTGTATATCAAGAAATCCATTTAAAGCCCTTTCTATACAAGTGAACCATAAAACGTTCCAAGAATCGAAAACATTATTTTTTTTAATTTGCAAAAGAAGACCGTTGCTTTTCGTTGCGCATGATATTTAGTTGTACCGCAAACAGGATACATATACACCCATTACTTATTCAGTAGCCCGGGGTTCTATGGTACCACCGTAGTTAATGTTTTACCAGAAATAAATAAAAACAGTTATATACCCGAGTGAAAATATTATTTTTATTACTTCAGCAGAACCCTTCCTTCATATCCAATGCATTATTTTTAACCAAAGTATGTTTACGAGTCTATAATCGGCAATCCGCACAACAGCGTCCATTTTATAGGACAAGAAAAGGAGATTCCTATGGTACCGAGGTAGTTCCGAAAATCAGTCTATGGAGTGCTGTATTATAAGATTTTGACAGATCAGTCAGATGATCGTAAACCATTCTCTATCCAGAGTTGTTGTTGCCGCTATGCTCCACTCAGCTCTGTCAACGCTCATTTGACAAGATGTTTGTAAAATTTAAAAATAGTAAAACAAAATTGTAAATATCAATAAAGATGAAAATAAATCACTCATTTCAAATAAATTCTCTTAAGCTTAAAAATGATTTCCCCTCCAACTTCTTGGAGGTAAAAATTAAAAACGATCACAAATCATTTTTCATCTTTATTGATATTTACAATAAATAAAACAATTTTAAGTACATTTTTTTAACTGTTTCTAAATTTTACAAAAATCTTGTAAAATGAGCGTTGACAGAGATAGAGTGGAGCGTAGCGGGAACGACAACTCTGGATAGAGAATGGATCGTAAGCGTGCATGTTGGGACTCCACTATACCAAAATAGATCTGCTACTAGGTGGCGCTGCAATTGCGCAATCGTGTGAAACGTAAATACCGTGGTATCATAGAACCCTCGGTACCATAGGAAGGGAGTATACTAAAGAAACAGTACAATATACAGACTCGAAAGAAATTAAAACGATGTTCCATTCAATGTTATGCCGTTTTTTAAGTGCATTTTTAAAGATTTATTGACAAATCTCAATGTGCGATTTTGGTTTTTTTCCAAACGAGAGAGCTCAAAACCACCCACCTACCAAACGAAACTAACTTCGTTTGAAAAAAACTGCGACAATGTGCGACGATCCCTTAGTGCTGCATTTGTCTTATAGTTGTCACAGGTGCTCATGTCATAGTTTGTGTCTTATTTACATAGTTACACATACAAATATATACACGACATACACATCGACTATAATATAAATGCTCAGACAGCATCCAATTGACCTCTTAAATATTAAATTGCATTAATTCACCGAGATTCCTTCATAAATATGGTTGCTATGGCAACCTTTTATGTATCTGACCTCTTCCCTTAGTATTAAACAATATATTCTATCAGCTAAACTGTCTTGATCATTACACACACGCAATAAAACTAGCATTAAATTTCATGTTTGACCTTTGAGACGGTTACATTTATATAGCAATAAACTTTGAAGAATGTGACCCACCAGATTTATATTTTAGTAAATTGTAACTGCATAATCGCTCTCTGAATAATTTCAATTTCATAAACAAATTTGAAAAATAACGTATCAAATTCAAAATATCCCTAAAGGTTTTATAAAAACTCTCGATTTAAACTTCTATTTAAAGTTTTATTCAGAAGGGGGAAGTGTTGCAAATTAACTTCGCCTTTCTTAATATATTACTTAAATTTTGACAAAATTAGGCTATAATTAACCCATTTTTTTCAGTCACTACTTGCAGGATCTATCATCACTCCTATATTTAAAATAGCTGGATCACCACAAGCTAAATAAATCAAAAGCCATTTTGTTATATAAAAATCTTACTCAGCCTTTTGTTTAAAAAAAAGTAGTCTTAATAAATCGTTGCTAACAAAATTCCATATAAATCAGTTACACGTATGACTTAAAGCATAAATAAAATTAAGAGATAACTTACATGAGTTTCTGCTAGCCGCGAGTCTCAAAATGAAAATGGCGTATGCGGTTTAATTGGTCGCGCGGGAAAACCACAGGAATCAGTATCGATGTTGTTAATGATGATAAATGAAATCTCCACGTACTAGATTTCATTTCATGGCCGTAACGCAATGGAGGCAAATGAGGCAAATGCCTCACTTTTGAAACGGCAAGTGTAACCTTTTGAAAGCAAATAACAATCTTTTTTTTTCTTCAAAATTTGTCTAAATTCACCCCTTTTGCCTCACTTTATTCAGACCCGGCCTACTGCCGTGCATTTACAATCATTGTTGTGTGTGTGTGTGTGTGTGTGTGTGTGTGTGTGTGTGTGTTTTAAATACGGGTTTTAAATCTAGAATTAAGATATAAACAATCATACTTCAAATATTCAAACCAAGCGTCGGCAAATAACCTAATGCCGACCGTCGTTTTGTCAAAGTTAACCCAACGTTGGTGAAAAGACGAGAACCCAACCGTTGGTCTGTCAAATCTAACCCGACGTTGGCGAGGAACCGAGAACCCGACCGTCGTTATGCCATATCTAGCCCAACGTCGGCTGAAGAACGGAAACTCGACTGTCGCTTTGCCTACACTAATCCTACGTTGGTTCAACGTCGTCAAGCCGACGCCGACCTACAGCCGACCATTACGACCTTTTACCGACGTTGGTTCGACGTCACCCTGCAGACTGGGTAGTTTGTCTCTTAATCCTTTTTCTTTTCGACTATGAATTGTTTGTCCTTTAATCTAATTTGACCTTTGATATGTTTAAACTCTTCTTTCAGGATGAAGAAATTCAAGAAATACAAATATCTCTCTAGTAAGAAACAGATATATCTATTTATTGGGAAATGTTTAAAATAAAGACATTATTTTAAATCTGCATTTTAATAAGGATACTGTATTGAATGGAATGGGGCGTCGTGATCGTATGGTAGTTGGATTCACAACTACATTTGTACATGTGCAATCAGTGTTTACACCACTTTCAACAAAATTTCAGTTGTATCGTGGAGACCCGGAGGAATGCTACTACCATACGATCATGGCCACGGCGGCCCCTAAGACGTTGTGAGTTCGAATCTCACCCAGTCGAGGTGTACTCGATACAGCATATGTGATATAGATTATCAGTGACTTGCGCAGGTCAGTGGATTTCTCCGGGCACTCCGGTTTCCTCCACCAATACAACTGATTACCATGATATAACTGAAATATTGTTGAAAGTGTCGTTAAGCACCATAACCCAAACCCCCTGTATTGAATGGGTACAATCTATTTAAAACTGCAATGTAGATGTCTCCCCATTTGCCCTCTTTTTTTTGCCTGGCCTCCGCGTCATTTGATCTCCCACGCAGCAGCCAAAAAAAGTCCTGAGAACTAGTTTTAAATAGATTGGATTGGGTAAAAACAGAAAAATTGCCATATATCTGGTATTACCAGTTTTGTTGTTGTTAGATATGCACGAGTCCAAACATGTTTTCCCGGGTCAGTTTGTACACAGTGATCTGGTATTACCAGTTTTGTTGTTGTTAGATATGCACGAGTCCAAACATGTTTTGGCGGGTCAGTTTGTACACAGTGATCTGGTATTACCAGTTTTGTTGTTGTTAGATATGCACGAGTCCAAACATGTTTTGCCGGGTCAGTTTGTACACAGTGATCTGGTATTACCAGTTTTGTTGTTGTTAGATATGCACGAGTCCAAACATGTTTTGCCGGGTCAGTTTGTACACAGTGATCTGGTATTACCAGTTTTGTTGTTTTTTTTGTTTGCAAATATTTCATTATATTCTGTACATGTAATTACATGTAGTTACACTCGCTATATTATTTTATATGACTATTTCTTTGTGTGCTGTCAGTAAAATTCCTATTTTCTACAAAAATACAAAAAATCAATGTTTATAACTGAGTGAAAATTTAATTCACCCTTAACAATCAGTTTTACGTTCAACAGTCATCGGGGACATGTTTATAGTCAGCTGTGACACACTACATTATCAGGATATTATTTGTTGATTCAATGTAACCAACTATTATTCATTTAATGTTTGTTATATTTAAATACATAAAGTGTACATTATTACATGTAAGATCGAATGTACTTCGTTTTGTATAGGGAAAAGTAACCCAATTTGTCAAGTCTATCTTTTAGGTTATTGTTGTACGTCCTTTCTTGTTAAGGAACAATCGGAATCAAAATGGGTTGGAGAACATCTAGTTTATATAAATAAAGTAAAACTGAGGCTGTTTTAATGATAGAAATGAAAAAAACTTAAAACTCACATTTTTCAACGGAAACAGATACTTCAGTGTTCAGCAAACCTGAGAAGATAAGGGTTACAAATGGTTATATTTTGTTTTCTGATTTTTCTCTTCTGTTCCCTGTTTGCATTAATTCATGATTCTTTTGTTTACCTCTTATTCCTAAAGGCCCGTTGTCACTATCAAAGTTTTCCATCAGAAACTTTGTCAAAGAAAACTTGGACAAAGTGTCTGTTGTCACTATCAAAGTTTTTTTTATCATCTTTGTCAAAGAATTGGAGGAAAATCTTGTAAACACGAAAAAATGGCTCCAACTCTCACTTTATGTCTAATGAGCATTGCAATCCTTAGAAGGAGACTCCGGGACCGTGCAAGGATGAGAAGGAGGGCAACTAGATCGTGGTTGCTGAGAAGGAAACAAAGAAGCGCATACAATACACTTCTTAAAGAATTGCACACTGAAGACTCGAACGAGTTCCGAAATTATTTTAGAATGGACAAAGCAACATTCAAGATGCTCCTTGAGAAAGTGATACCACTAATAGAGACAGGATACCAAATTTCGGTAAGCCATATCTGCGGCAGAACGACTTGCAGTGACATTGCGTTTTCTGGCTACTGATTTTCCCTTTCCCGCCATTTTATTACCATGTGCTTTTGTTTTGTAAACTTCATCTCATCATTCCAAAACAGTATTCTGATTGGTTGATATCCATCAAAGTCCATCAAAGTTTGAAGAAGAATAGGATGGAGTTCTATTCCATCAAAGTTGGTCAAAGTTTTTGATCAAAGATTTCTTTGACCGTTGTCACTATCAAAGTTTCATCAAAAACTTTGACAAAGAAAACTTTGATAGTGACAACGGGCCTTAATGCTATGTTGTATATGTTTTGCTGTCATTATAGTATGTGTATTATACATGTAATGAGAGGACGTAATATAAGTTGCAGTAAGTTGTACCCGATCCTATTGCTTAATTTATCGAAATAAAAGATTATTACATTCAACAGATATTTTGAAATTAGAAAATAAAAATCCCAGCAAACAATCCGACGTCGGGAAAACGTTGTGACAACGTTATACTTTGCGTAGTCACAACGTAATATTGTTACGTCGTCACAAGTACTTTTGTGGACTCCTCAGCAAGTAAATACGACCATCCACACAACGTCGTCACAACGTAATATTACGACGTTGTCATAATGTTGTGGTATGGTCATATTGCGACTAAATTTCTGTTTTATTGGCGAGGAACTCATTGTCAGATGCTTAATCCTTCAGTTAGGGAAGCAATGTACCACTTAATAGCACATGTTTTCTCTCATACTAATCTAGCCAATGTCAGTGTTATATTCCTAAGCATTTCTAGAAACATTGTCATCCTAGTTTACATCATCTTCGCTAGCCAAAGGTTACGATCCGCTCTACTCATCTTCGTGAGATGAGTAGAGCGGATCGTAACCCTTGGCTAGCGAAGATGTGTTTACATAATGTAAAGCATATCACTGCATTATTTAGTACTGCATATCTTGATCTGTGAAATATTGTTTCAATCAGTGTGCTTTTCAGAATTATATTTTAGACAACAAAAGCCATAGGTACAATTCTAAGCATTTTAAAAGTTAGTTAACTTTATAGCACTGTGAAGATATATTGAAAGCTTAAAAGAGTCTTAACAATGTATGGCACAACTTAAACATGAACTAAAAGAATGATAAATTAAATACAACTTTATTTATAAAGTCATTAAACAACTCATGTTTGTGACAGTAAACAATGAGAATACAAAGCAATAATTAACAAATACAAGTCAATACTTTACTGGAGTGAAATATGCGGTCTAAACCTACAATTTGAATGGTCAGCTTGACAGGTGATATATGACCATATTCCCATGGTAGACTGGGGATATGAAGCCGGTCTAAATATGTGTTGCTTTCTCAAAATAGAATTAAAATAAATATCTGAGCTTATCTATATAGGAAGCCAACATTCATTTCGAATAATAAATCGTGAAATTAAAGAAAAATAATGTTTTGTTTTCAAACAAGGCAGGCCTTCAAGTGGGCTTAGGTCCAAAAAATTACACACTTTAATATTCAAGTGCTGGATTAAATCATATTTACACGTATATGTAATTACAATACTCTTGAATGTTGTCAAAGGAGGGGAACTTAGAGTTCCTGCCACTCAGGGAATATAGAACACTGACAGGGAATGTGAACCCATATTCCCTGTGAAGATCCTGAATAACATACAATGTATAATATTTAGAAGTCCTCTCTATATATAACAAATGTACAAGTAAAGGGAATTAATACCCTACAATCACAGCATAGTATGGATCTAATACAATCATATTCTATTTACACCACAAGATCATTGTTCAGTAGGAGAAGTTGGCACAATAAGATTAAAGGTCCTAATTATCTTCTGCCTGTGGGATAGGTTCTTGGGGTCTTTCTTGATGTCTCTAAAACATAATAAATTAAATCTTTAAAATACCTTTTTTCACTTTAAAGTATCACTTCCAGAATTAACTGCTACATTAATTTACTCAAATATCAACATTATAATCGTCTTTATGGGTTTTCTTAACATTTCATTGCAGACTTTTTTAAATGTAACATAATTCATGATTTAAGCATCATTTTCTGTAAAAGTCTCAAATATTGAGTGGCAAAATCAATTCAGCAGGAAAAAGATTAAACAAAAACTAATAGTTAAACTGAATACATTGGTATAGACAAGGTAAAGGGAGAAGTCTTATTATAAAATATATTACCTGCTTGTATTTTGGACCATCTTTTGAGCTGGAGCATGTTTTAATGTCTCGGCAATCTGCTCCTCAACCTTTACATTTTTATGTATTTTCATACAAGCTCCTGACAAAGATTAAAATATATTTTTACTCAATAAGTAATAACATTGCCATTCATACTAACAATGTTACTTATATTTTTCAGGCAAGATATTAAAATTCTAAACAGCTTAATACCTTTCTGGTGTTTTAATGACAAGTTTACTCATACACAAGTTAAATGAATAAATCACAAATAATTTTTCTACTAAAGAATTCTCTCCTTAAAAACTGCTGATCATATTTCCATAATTCCTTGATTATTGCAATTATAACTATACTACACTCATTATGTAAAAACTTACTTTTAATTATGCCACAAATGGGCAGACTGTTAAATGCTTTTTTGGTCTTTTTTCCTTTCAAGCTATAACCTGACCAAAGGTTGTTGGTGCCAAGCACCCTCAGCATCTTTCTGACACTGTCCCCCAGTTTCGCCCCTCCTAACATGCTCAGCAATGTAACCTAACAAATATAAATTCATAAAATTTTATAAAACAAGCATGCCATTGCATCATTGCATTAGCAAGGTAAGCTGAATGTTACCTTGTTAGCAGTATTTTTCACAAATTAAATATTTATAAACCATTTAAAAACATGTAAACTTCTTAAAAATTATTTTCAAAGTAACATTTTTTCTAATTTTTGAACAAGATAAACAGTTTTTTTCCCCATAAAAGTACAACTTTAGTGACTTTTACCTATACCTTAATAATCAAATTAAAAGGACAAAAGGTTTCAAATTCCTCATTTATCCTTGATTGAAAATACACTATAAAGAAGGCTTAAGGATCACAAAATGTTAACTTCCTGAAAAAACTTGAATGTTGAATTCCAATACAGCAAGTGGCTTACCAGTTTACTTCTAAATTCTTCATTTTCAACCTTGATGTTCAAATGTAGAAGCTGTTCCTCATTCTCACAAGGCTTCTCCAGAACATCTTCAATTATGACATTTTCGGCATCCGTCCTGCCAGCCTGCTGCCTTAATATCCATAGAATATCTGACTGGTCATCCTTGATATGCTTAATTTCTTTAAAAAATCTGTTCAGCAACTGTAATTAAAAGAGCAAAAAATCAAGTGCTACTTAACTTCTGTTTATCTTAATTCAAATTTCATAAAAGATTACGTATGCTCAAGGAAGAACAAGAAAGTCTAACATAAACTAATAAACAGCTGCGCCAAAGTACATAATAAGCCCATCCCCCTTTTTTCGTTGTTTTAAGTCCCGTAACTCTGAAACGAAAAATCAGAAAACAATGAAAATGAAAGGGGGCTTCCTTCCATGAAGACAAACATCATACCAAAAAATTATTAAAATCCCTCATGGTGTTTTTGAGTTATCGTACGACGTGTGGACGGACGGCGGTATACCATAAGAGATAATCTGTTCCTTATGGGTAGGAAACTACTGCCTGGAGGTGATCCGTAGCCTACCAATTAAATAAATAAAAACTTTTAATAATTTTCATCACTACTACTAACTAGTCCTTATCAAAATAATCTGAATTGTGGGAAATTTGATCACGTAACACATTTATTAGCATTATACATGTACATACAATGGGAATTAAGCCTTAATTGTCTGATGATGAGCATTATTATAGAATCAAATACACACAAAAAAACTTTTTGTGATAGTACATCAGCTTATACATGTTCTTGTATTTAGTCTTCAATAAAAATCCAACAAGTTACCTAAATTTCAACATTTATTCTAATGAATACTAATGTAATATAAAAATATCATGTATAGAACTTACTAGAGCATGTTGTTTCCATCCTCTCTCCAGTAGGTTGTGTATGAGTTGAACTTAAACTTGGTCTTAAATATTTTTGGAGCTGTGGAGCTGCAGGTAGCTCTTTTGATGTCCTCCTGGATGGTGTTGGCTGATAACTCCTCCCATCTAACAACAAAAAGTAGAAACAATAATTGGACAAGAACCACTTGACTGCAATACTGTAATTGTTAATACTTAAGAGAATCAATTTTAATTCAGAAATCACTTAATGCATTTGTTAACAAGATTCTTCATTCAAGGCATTCAAGGCAAAAGGGGTTTTAATGTACACAGTATCAAAAAAAAAATTGATTAAGCTAATGTTAAAAAATTTCATAATGCGAGTTTTTATTATCGCCATTACAAACAAGTCACATTTTTTTGCAATAATATCTAAATTTACAGAATACAAAAGAACCTTAATTTTCTTAAACAGTTTTAGATAATGTAATACATGTAATAAGATACTGCATTTACGTCACTGTACAATGTATGTATGTTATTTGAACAGATTTACATGCACTTTATAAATAAATTAACCTGATGTAATTTAGATTAGAATAAATTACCATCTGAGCTCTCAGTCTCCTCAAACCTGCGTGGCTTTTTCTTCCTTCTAACCTCATCTTGGTCCTCCTCAGTCTCAACATTGGATGTGTCAAGTGCTATCCTACTTTTCTGTACTGCTGCTTCATAAGTTTCTGCAAAATATCAGGATTTTGCCTAAGGTGGGATAATATTTGGCAACTGATAAAACATGCATACTATATTATACCGCTTTATTAAGATCACGGCCCATGAATGCATTCTCACATGTGTATATGTGATGAAAACAGTCAATAGAAACCCTCATTCGAATGAAATGAGATTGACAGACAGATACAATGTATTGGCCAACCACTCGAATTTCGTCCACACTCGTATTTCGTCGATTTTGCGTCACGCGCACCTTTCTACATTATGACGTCACTTCCAGCCTTCGTAAAAGTTGGGAAAACCCCTGCTACCCAAAACCTTGTATTGGAACAGTATGCGGTCAAAATCGGCAAGTCAACGTTATTTCTGTATGATAATTATATTAATCTACCATGATTGTGACTTAAAAAAATGAGGATTCAAAAATTGTTAAATAGAGTTGAAAAATACAGATGGATATTTTTGTGGACAACCCGGCATAAAAGTAAGTGATTTTTCTTCAATATATTTCATTGTAATGTAAGATAAATACGCATTTTTCCTTTGATGTTTTGATGCAGTAATCAACTTAAAAATAGTGAACTTTTACAAACCATGGTCTAACATGAAGATCTTGATGTTATTCCATGATTTTGACGTCATAGTTCTGTTATTCCATGATTTTGACGTCATATATTTGTCAATCATGTAATTTCTGTTACAAACCATATATACCATGGGCATGGATCTTACTCATGAACTTATTTAAACCAACTCATCCTTCGGATTCGTTGGTTTAAATAAGTTAATTCGTAAGATCCATGGTATATGTATTCGTTGGTTTAAATAAGTTAATTCGTAAGATCCATGGTATATGTATTATATATACCATGGATCTTACGAACTAACTTATTTAAACCAACGAATCCTAAGGATGAGTTGGTTTAAATAAGTTCACGAGTAAGATCCATGGTATATATGTTTTGTTACAGACATTACATGATTGACAGATTTATGACGTCAAAATCATGGAATAACAGATCTAATACGTCAAAATCATGGAATTACAGATTTATGACGTCAAAATCATGGAATAACATCAAGATCTTTGTTAGACCATGGTTTGTAAAAGTTCACTATTCTTAAGTTGATTATTGCATAAAAACATCAAAGTAAAATTACGTATTTATGTTACAAATAATGCTTAAGCAACGTTAATTTTTTTTCCCGTTTGTTATTTTTATGGCATGTTTTGCGCATCGTCGAAATTCGAGTGGTGTGGCGTAGAGGAAGTTGGGTCAGGGTCATTCAGTTATGTAAAGAAAGACACAAAATCGAAGTGCAGAATGGTTGTATTTTTTAATAAAATCTATAAACAAGTAATTTTCCAACACGAATGTATCGTCAGTCCTGTCCAATCTTCCGGTAAAGCACTACACTGCGCATGACATTTTCATTGACGAAATTCGAGTGTACTGTCATACATATATGCCCCTGTGTAACAATGTTGGTGACATTCTCCATAAAAAAGCAAGTGTATCAGTGCACAACTATCATGCATGCCCCCTTTTCTAAGACAAATAAATCTTAAGAAAAAGTTCAAGTGATAAATGAGTGAAAACTCGGTCTGACGTTTTACAGTGTCATTTCTATTAGTTAATAGTCGAAGTTCTTTTTTTACAAAGTCATATCAGTGTAAAAACCGAACCACTTGAACTGCTGTGCCCCCTTTTTTCTATATTGACCAGTTGATGTTGATTTTGTGTCAAAAAAAGAAACGTGTACCTACTTTAAGTGTAATTTTCTGATAACTGCAGTCTTCACGAAAAACTTTTCAGATCACAAGCCAACCGGGCCAGTAAACCATCAAAATCCACAAGCCCAAATTTTATTTTGCTGGCCCGAAAAAAATACGTAAATTTTTCAAATTTGGGGGCGAGCTTGTTTGTTATTCTTCTTTCATTGTTTTTTTTATTATTTCAAACACTATTTATCCCTCTAGCCACACACATTGTGGATACATAAGTTCATGGGCTTTCGGGAAAAGTAAATATCCTGCATGCGCTTTGTTGTCTGACGTCATCACTTGCATGTTTTAACAACTTGAGGATTTCTCTAGTACGCTATAACCTGCAATATGAATCTAGTCATTTCTAGCAGCCCCTGAGGGTCAGATTTATTCTTTAATTACCGGTATATGTTTTACAAAATGGCGTATTTTTCTTATTCCCTAATTCTTGCAATTTACACCGGCCTGAATATATTTGACCCTAAGCTGCAATCCCAAACTCAAGTGTCGTTTGGCTTCTCCATTTTCTGGTAAACAAAGTGATTACAGTCTTCACGCTCAACTTTTTACCTTAAAAGCCCACCGGGCCTGTAAGTTCAAATATTTACAGGCCCACCATCAATTCTACAGGCACGAATTTGAAAATTACATTATTGACCATTAATTCAAACCACCAAAACTCAAAACATGATGATGTACCAAATATTATGTGGACATGTCAATTATGCATTAGGTAAGACCACAGGCGCTCGTGGCACGGACTTATTACCCCCCTTTTTTTCTAACTTTCTGTTTACAAATTTATTTTCAATAAAATTTCTTTATTTCTTTATTATTTCATCTCTTTTTCCTTATTTTAACTTGTTCGTGTCAATATTCATACAATCTTATGTTAACATCAAATTGATTCTTAAAAATAATCAACGGGACTCATCAGGGTCGAGTTGATTATTTTTAAGAATCTACAAGTTGGTTGATTAATTGATTCTACAAGTTGGAATGTATTCTCTTACATAATACATTTCTATCTGCAACAGTGTTTTCATTTTATATGTTTACCTTTTTAATGTTCAGAAAGCTAAATAATCCACAAATAACACATTTTTTCCGGCATCCGTGTTTTCGATTCTCGTTTATATTTAAATATTTCAAGGTCTTTCAAGTGAATAGAATCGTTTATATTTAGATATTTCAAGGTCTTTCAAGTGTCCCAGGTGTTCACCTGTGGTCTGTCTGATTTGTTAAGTTGCGGTCGGTTATGTCAGAACTCATCTACTTGTATCGTGTCTTGTATATCTATTGATCAATTGCTTTTTTAAAGCAAATTGTTCATATCTTAAAAAAAAAGAGCTTACTATCAAGAGTTATATATACTAATTATAGAATTTATTAAAGTGGTCAACTTAGCCGAATGATAAGATGGAAGTTTTGAAAGTCAAAGTGACTTTGAAAAGTCCAGCAATGTTTCAAGACACGAAAGTCCCAATATAAGTAAAACACGTTTTTAAGCCTAACATAGTAAAAGGTTGTGTTCATATATTCAAAAATAAAAGAATAAACTGTAGATTCTTCAAAATAATCCGGTGTTCGAACAATAGTGTGACGTCAGAGAAATGTAATATCTGTTCGTAATCTGACATTTATCACACCTTGCAGTAAGCACATTCAACCATACATCTGTCAATTAATGATAGCTTGGATTATGATAATTTAAATGGGTGCTCATTACATTCGGTTTACATATTTATGAAAAATATACAAACCAAATGTATTCCTTATTTACCTGGTAAATTTTCAAAACTGTGCAGCAATAAAAAATAGTCACTATGATTTCAAAGCATACCTTATCCAAATATCCGTATACCTTTAGCTAATTGGACAATATGTATGCTTACATACTAATAAGTAAACAAGATTTGTTCATAAATATAATGCGAAAAAGGGGGATAAATTAATTTTGCCACCCTCAACTTTTGGCAGATATTAGTAAATGTTGTATACCCCTCACTTCTGATTCGGTATAACATACTCATATCTGCCAATCCACGTTAAAACTCAAAACACATTCTGACTTCCATGATTTATTTCTTAAACTAATTCGGTATAATTAAATTAACGTTGGGTTTTATGATATAAAAAAGTTAAATTATTTTCCATTGTGGAGCTAAAAACTCAGTTTCATTTTTATTATAATATAGCAACAATAGGCAGTCAGAGCAATGATAAATATCAATCAATATATTACATAATATATACATAGTTTTAAAGACATTTAATATTGGAGTTAAAAACTCAAGTTTCATTTTTACAATTTCATATGTGAATATTAGCATGTTTTTTTATCATCTTAGCTGTGAATGTGAACAAATTGTGTAAAAAAAGTTATTTTAGTCTCAAATATATTAGTAAATCTTCCTTGTTTTCAACAATAAACCATGAAATGTTTTTTTCCGCTTTAATAGTAAAACATACTTGACAATAGGCACTTATGATTAATGATATATTATTGTAACACACACAAGAGATGACATGGATTAAATGATTTTAAGTAACATAACCCCGCTATTTTATATTGAAGTGTATTTATCAAGCCAGTAGATTGATTAATCATGTATATATGTACATTTGTATGTAAGCACATTCAACGTACATCTATCAATTAAATTGCGATGTTCGAGTTTGATATGGTAAAACTCGTGATTTTATTATTGATGGGACCATTTATTAAGTTCGACTGTTCGAGGTATCAGTGTTCGAGGGAAATATTTTTTTTAGCTTAAAAATGTATGGAAAATTGGCGGGACTTTCAAATAAGTTCGAGCCATCCATGGTATTCGACTCATCCGAGTTCGAGGGACCGAGGTTTGACTTGTATATTTGTAAAATGCTAATTTCCATTTTTTCATACTATATTTAAAGATTTGACTGAACAGATTTTATATCCAAAATGCAACAGAATGCACCATTTTGCGTCCTTCTGAAAAACAATGTTCTGGGGGGGAGGGGTGGCAAACCCTAGATCCCCTACCGCTTTTAGTCTCTCGCGGGTTGGCATGTATGCAAAAATACGCGGGCAACATAGGGTGACTCTTCAAAATTACAAGGTTACTTGAACTTCGCTTTTGACCAACGAGAAATCGAAGTCAAACTTCACTTCGCCCTCTAACGTGAGTCCTGCTTCTAGTCCTTTTTTAAAACCTACATGAGGGTAAAAATATCAACCAATCAAATTTCAAAAAACAGACACACCTAAATCTATTTCGAATATCGGAAATTCTTAAAACGACTTGTTTGCCTACCCATTTATTGCATTGACTCGGCAGCAACTGAAAACGAAGAACAATAAACTAAATATATACACACAATATCTTATGAAATCAACTTTTGAAACTATATGACTTTTTGTTCACAGGCCCGTCGGACTTGTGGAACTACTCATTTTATACGCCCGTGTACAATTTTACACGCCACGGGCATCGGACTACCGCCTAATTTCGAAGACTGTGATTAGTCACGTTAATTTCTTGGAAATTCCCGATCAAAATAAAAAAAAAAGTGAAACACAATGAGTGCCATAATCTTATGTTTTTGGAGTTTTTAAGCAATGTCGAAGAAAATATAATGTGTAAGTTGGTTTCATGTACACAAGTATAATTCAAAATATGAATTGAAGCACTATCTTGAATAAAGAGATAGGGAAGTGTACAATATTAAATTATACAATTATTATAGTTTTAATAAATGCAATTGCATTATATGTGTATTTCATTTATAGATTCCAGGTATCATTTAAAGCAATATGATCAGTTAAAATGAATGTAAAAAGCTTAAAAAATATACTTATAGTAAATCATAATTTTGTGGTCACCATTGGGCTTCCATACTGCTACTTACCTTTTAAAGTTATTTTTAGAACAAACTATTTCCACGAAATATTGTGACCTACTTCACATGTTCTGCTGATTTGTATGCACAAAAACAAAGGTCACAAATATTACTAGTGAATGACAAAGCTCTTATAATCAAAACAACTTTATTATTTTAATGAAGTTTAATAGAAACAATGTAGGCATTGAAGACAATTTCCAGGTTTCTAGTTTTACCGCATTCAGGTTGAATAATCGTATGTCCACGAACATGTGTGACACTACCGTAAAAAATCAATCTATCTGTCTGTTTCCTCGTCATGAAATAACCAGGGATGATCCTTCATCCAGCTGGTTTGAAATTTAATAGTCCTTTTGTTAATACCGCCGCACTGGCATCATACATTTCTTCTGCCGATCTCTTTAGCATCTGCAGCTTTTTACCTGGGTGGACACCTTCGGTATATTTTATGGAAAAAGCCATAACCGATGTTTGTCCTAGTTAAAATAATTATTCAATATCAAATCGGATGTTCATATATCAACGAAAAACGCATGTGTCATCAAACGTTTCAAAGACCAAGTAAATATTTCTGAACCTCTCTGTCGGATGACTCGGGACTTACCTGTACAATTCAATAGCATATGCGGTTCTCCAAAACATGGAGATATTTACGACTGCAAATTTTCCTTTCTCGAGAGGGCAAAATTGTTTATCTTTATTTAAAAAATAATTGAAACAGCAACTTCACAAAACTTTCAACAGCTGAAACAAAAATACTTACCACTTCTCAGACAAAAAATGCACAAGCCAGTCGGACTTCTAGTTTTGTGATTTTTACAAGCCCGAGACCGATTTTACTGGCCTCGGGCACCGGACCACTGACTAATTTCGAAGACTGTAACTGTACTAATGATGAATAACGATATCTTCTTTCTTTTAATTTTCATTGTCTTAGTCGAGAATTAAAAGCGGAATTTGATCTGTTGTATCTGAACAATTTTTTTGAAAGATGCGGGATGCTGCGCGTTGGTATCAATACGCATGCGCTGATTTTTACTTAGAGTTTGACGATAAAATCTGAAGTGTACGAATAGAGATTATATGGCGGTAATTTCAAACTTTGCATGAGAATTAAACAAATAAGTTTTTTACAACAGTTTTTGTTACTTAAGATATTTTATAGTGTAGATTATTCAAAGCTTCGGTTTCTTAACAAATTAGCCTTGTAATTTCAAGATATTTTTTCTATTACATAAATATACCATTTACCCCTATCCACAGTCTCAGTTTAGTATGTAAACATTGACTTAGACGCACGACCAAAAACGAAAAAAATAACTTGGACGTTTATAGTACATCGCTACAACGTAATATTGTTACGTTGTGTAGACGTAATTTTGTAACGTTGTATTAACGTCGTGATATAACGTTGTGAAATGACGTGAACACAACGTTGTCACAACGTTTTTTCCCGATGTTACGTTATTCCAGTCAGGTCAATCAACATATATATTAAGTCCATTTCATCTTTGTATTTGATATTTCCCATCCTACTGCCTCCACTGTGACACCAAGTAATGGTCTTCATATAAGAAGAGTTTGAAGATACCAAAGAGGTAATCAGAATCCGTAAATTGAAGGACAGACTATACAATGGCTAAAGAAAAAGGACAAAAGGACAAACAACAATCTAAAAAGCAATACATAGAAAACTAAAGATAAGATCGAGTAACAAGAACCCCACTAAAAACCAGGGTGAACTCAGTTACTCCGGAAGGGTAAGTAGTTCCTTTTCCACTAGTGGCACCCATCGTGCTACTATAGTTACAAACCTGATGATGAAAGAGGAAAGAACCGGGGAGTGCTTGCAACCTGTGAAACTTATCGATGGTCATTTGTGACACAGATATTCCGTAACGGTTAATCAAGTCATGGTCATTGGTGTTGACCGTAAATGACTTCAACTTGACCAATATGAACCCTTGGTTCGGTAGTTTCCCTTTTAGCAGCTACCCTCTTTCATGAAATCCTGATAGAAACCACAAGTTCTGGAATGTCGGACCAACTGAGAGATATATACTCCATATGCAGGTACTGCTGGAATGTTGTTACATAAAAAAGGAAGGTTCACAATGGGAAAATTGTAATCATCTCATTTGTCGTAAGGTTTCGTTCTTAACCGGACATCATTGTCAATTTTGAGGTTTATGTCAAGGTATGAAGCAGACCTAGCTGCATTTGTGGTATCCTTTATCTAAAGCTCAATGGGATAGGTGTGATCAACGAAATCACCAAACTATTCATCTATATAGCGGAACGTGAAATAAAAGGATTGGGCTAGCTTCTTTTCGCTTTACTTGAGAAGCCCCTGTATAAAGTCTGCCTCGTACGAATAAAGTAACAAGTCGGCGATAGGAGGAGCACAGTTTGTACCCATAGATATACCGATTGTCTATTGAAAAATATGTCCACCAATAAGTTCCTAGATTATTCCAAGTCTCATTTAGGCGACATGACTATCATTGACATAAGCAAAATTATTCCCACAGCCTTGACGCCATATACCGGTACCACCTGTCCTAAAAACAACAGGAAACACGGCGTTGTCGCTTGGTAAATCATCTGGGCATTAGTATAAGGCAATCTGATCTACAGTGGATCTTTATATATAACATGTTTCTCTGCTGTTACATATATAAATTATGTGCTGTTGTATTACTTTGACATTGGAAATTTGCTCCACATTATCAACATAATGATTTATTTTGCTTTTCCTTTAGAAATGTGTCTTATAGCAAATATATCTAATAGCAAATTCATCAATAGATCTCCACTTTAAGGTATTTAATCGTTGTTTCAGTCTTTCCTGTTACGCAAACTTTCTCTCCTGTTACTATTTGTAAATGAAATTAATATTTTGAACATAATTCTTCATTCTAAAGCTCCATTAGAAAAGCAAAATATATCATTTTCTTGAACTTTAATCCATTAAAAATACTTTTTCAAAAATTCTTGTCTTGTATTCAAATAAACGGAAAATATGAATTATAATTTCCGTTCTGCTACCAATTTCGTTCTGTCCTGTTACATTGCCTACAGTAACATGAAAGAATGTAACAGCACAGAATTATTCAATATTTATTTATATTCTTCGTTTCCCTTTTAATGTCCTCTATTAAGTAAAATGCTATTTTTGAATTAATTTATATAAGGATGTATATAAATGACATCTTGTCTAAATATTTGACCGATTTAACAGTCAAAAGCTGGTAACAGAACAGAAGTACAAACAGTATTGTAGTAATAAGTCTTAGCTTGGATGTCCACTGTTTTGTATAAATTGCGCCTTTCAAACTTTTTTCTTTGACTAATGGCTTGAGGAAATGATATAGTAGATATGACATATGGGAAATTGTACTCGGTGGTATGTGTGTTTTAAACACCAAAATATTGCTCGGTAACAGGATAGAATTCAAATCGTGGGACATGATTAAAAAACTATTTTTTTCTTTAAATAAATGAGGTTTGTTTTGTGAATGCTCACTTTTATTAATATTTATAATCCCTAACTATTATATAAGATAAAGTAGACGTATTATTGATGCATTGTTAATTTGTTATTGCTGTTGCAAATTTGTAGGCATTGTCATGAACAACACTGTTTTCGCGACCTGTCAATGTTCGATGCATCGAAAAAGTATAAATTATTACTTCAAAATTCAGTTTATATTATTTAAATACAATATAATCTTCAAAAAAAAAAAACTTTACTGTGAAAAATCAGAAATAAAAAAAATCAGACAGGTGGTTATGTTGTGGACAGGAAAGTTGCCAATTTTTTATATTGACTCATTATTATTTTCTTTCTGTAGATGTAAATGATTGGCAAATTTAAACAGATTTGTATTTTACGAATTAATTCGATACCTTGATTATGTGTTTAATTCGGCAGGTCTAGGACAAAATTTCATGATCAATTTACCTAAAATTCACATTGTGCATACAAAATATGTCTATAAATCAAGACGACCCTATAAGTACTGGTATTAAACTGATGTTCGTAACTTAAGTTACCTACATCCCAACATGGCGGACACGGAAAATGGTAAATTAGAATATCATTGTTTTCTCTTTGTTTTTAGCTTATTTTCAAATATTGTCATTTCAAATGTATAGATATTTTAACAATTAACTGTAGTGATATGCTTAAATCAACTGTAAATTCTCCTATGTGGCGCAAAACCTACTTTAAGAAATACAAATGATGTAAGTAACTTTAGAATTATTTTTGAACGATGTTCGTAACTTTCAAATATGATGTTGGTAACTTCAAAGTTTGGTGTTTCTCAAATCATATTTAAAACATTTAAAAAAAACGCTTTTGTAATAAATAAAATTTGAAAACAAAGAAAAACATCCCTGAAGTGATAGAGAGGGTAATAGAGGTGGGAGAGATTATATAATGCACGAGAGAAAAAAATACAGAGTGGAGGATAAGAGGGTTATGAATGAGTGAGATGAACGAAAGATGAGGGTAGCGGGAGAAGAACACCTTGCCCAACGCTCGTTTCCAATTAGCAATAATAAACACGTGGCTTTGCGTTTCCTGTAATCTTTTGTAATCTTACAGCGATGGATATCGAGAATGACCAGATAATTAATAGTGCTGAGGCCGATGCGGCAGTCGATACAACATATGTAGTTGTTTAGTATTATATTGATATTTCTATTTGGTCTTGGACTGTGTGCTCTAGAAGGGTCTTTCATAAACTACGACCTTGCAATAGGGCGTTTTGACTTCCGACCTTTGGGTGTTTAGGACCTCCCATGAATGGCGACCTCCGACATCATCATTAAATTCGATTAGGGCCATTCTGGGTCTCATATATAAATTCTAACAAAGTATATTTGTATGTAAATTAACGGTTCTATGTGTAAATATGCCGTGAATTATTACCAAATTAATTGTCCTTTGTGTTTTTTGCTTATTTTAATAAAAATGGACACACCAGATCAAGTATTTTAAGAATGACATATCTAATTATTTCCCTTTAATGCTGAAATGAAACCAGATTAATTTATTATTAATTTGTTAGACTATTGTATTAAATACAGATAAATAAAGATTTATAATACTTTTTAACGAATCTATAATTTGTAAGTATTAAAATTGGATTAATCTACGGTAAAGCTGTTTTCGAAAAGTTTATATTTTTATATCATATCATTTCAAGTTTTACAAATACATAAACATTTATAAATATGCATTGAAATTGACAGGATGTTAGTCTGAACAGTCTTGAC
This sequence comes from Bathymodiolus brooksi, assembly GCA_963680875.1. Taxonomy (NCBI): domain Eukaryota; kingdom Metazoa; phylum Mollusca; class Bivalvia; order Mytilida; family Modiolidae; genus Bathymodiolus; species Bathymodiolus brooksi. The sequence goes on along the minus strand of OY804588.1, from coordinate 85,027,552 downwards.
GGTATATAAACGAATTAGTTTAATATCAAAAGTTTTTATACCCATACCCCCCACAAACAAAGTTTGGGGGGTATATAGGAATCACCCCATCCGTCCATGTACATTGTAAGCGCAACTCCTCCTAAACCGCTTATTGGATTTTTATGACACTTTACACATTTGTAGTACACTACCTGCAGATGTGCATGAAGGAATATGGCTGCTCTCCAAAATTCAAAAGGAGAGATAATTCAACTTATACTTTCACGAAAATGGGGGCATGTACCTTGTAAGCGCAACTCCTACTAAACTGTTTATTGAATTTTTATGAAACTTTACACAGTTGTAGTACACAACCTGCAGATGTGCATGAAGGAATACCGTTGCTGTCTAAAATTTAGAAGGGGAGATAATTCAACTTATACTTTCACGAAAAGGGGGGTCGTGTACTTGTGGCGACCCCTAGATGTATGTTCTTGGTTAGTTTATTTTGGAGATGGGATGTTGTCTCCTTGCCATAACTCCATATCCGTTCATTTTTCATAGGTAACTTGCTAATATACCTGTATTCCAAAGTTTGAACATCATAGTATTGCAAGCGGGGGGTATCACTCAGTGAGGTCACTCACAGTTCTAGTTTAAATCAGGATCGCATTCATGAATTTCCTTCACCCATGTTAAATATAATTATACACATAGATTTCCTACAAGTCCCTTATCTATATTATTGTATACTTTAGTAAAT